>CM032327.1:12951140-13401428 GCA_019022515.1 Quercus aquifolioides | reverse complement strand
TCAAGACAGAAAATGGATACGTGGCAAATGGAGTGCACTGGTGGCAAATGGAGTGCACTGTTGGCACACTAAAAGTTGACGTGGCCATTAAAATACTAATAAAAAATGTTATTTGGCATTAAAAAAAATGCCATGTCAGCATCTCAATTTAAAAAATTAATTTATTAATTTTAACTAAATAAAAAAAATCAAAACAGAAGTAAAAATCAAAATTCACATGAATTAAGATCTAAAAGTATCTTGCACAAGAACACCAACCCAGACTTAAGATCTCAAAATTGAAAACCAAAAACCACGAATAACTCAAAAAATTAAAACCTAGATCAGATCAGATCTCTATCTCTCTCTCTAAACTGATAAACTCTAACTAAACTAGGCAAGCATTAAACTGAAAGATATATGACTCTGACTTCAAAATTCCACTCCTTATTTTCATAGATTACATACATACATACATAGATCTGAAATGGCGCTACCGAGTCTTTCATTCTTCGCATTCTCTCTCATTCTCATTTCCTCTTCTCTCGCTTTCTCCAAAACCCTCAAACGCGACAGTACGATTTTCACTCTCAACCAACCATTCGCTCTCCGATCCAATCCTCTTCGATCAGATCCAAATCTCACACACACTCTCTCTCTCTGTTTTTTTTTTTTTTTTTTTTTTTGGCTGCAGTGAAAGCTTTGAACGAAATCAAGGTGTCGCTAGGGTGGAGAGTGGTGTACGCCTGGGTTGGAGACAATCCTTGTGGAGATGGAGATCTCTCGCTCTGAACTCAGTTTAGAGAGTGTCGAGGGTTCTGTTTACGTTTCTTGTACCTTAGACACGCGTCTTGATGTTATTGGACAATGCTTAATCTAGGCTTTTTCTAAGAAGGAAGTTGGGCCTGGCGCTCTGCAGAATGGGCTCCAAAGTACCATTCTACCGCTGCCAGTTTGTGCGCAAATGTTGAGTCCAAGTCCAAGGGAAGACGCTGCAAAGTGGGCTTATCCTCTGTTTCTACCGCAGAATGAACTTTTCTCCAGTTTCTGCCGCAGGATTGACTTTTTTGTTTCTGCCGTTGCCAATTTCTACCGTAGGATTGACGTTTCTGCCGTAGAATGAACTTTTCTCTAGTTTCTGCCATAGGTCTGACTTTTTTGCTATGCAGCAAAACATTTTGCTGTGCAGTAAAACCGTCTGCTGTGCAGTAAAGCTTTCTGCTGTACAGTAAAGCCTTCTGCTATACAATAAAGTTGCCTGCCACGTAGTAAAACTGTCTGCTATGTAGTACGTAAAGTTTTCTGCAATGTGAATGACTACTCTTCATTTTTCTTACCTTATAAATACTTTTCTACTTCCTGCACATAAACAAATCTAAAACCCAAAGAAGATACCCATCAAACAAATGTTAGTTTAAATGGGTTAGCATATTCTCAAATATATATACATACATATATGAGTATATATACTTATACGTATTCACATATACATATATAAAATATGGTAGAACATAAGCTACAATGTATATATATATACTTATGGCAGGATAATAATTAGTTCGTGTCAAAATTAAAACACGTAATAACAAAGAAATAAGAAAGTTTCGACAGAAAAGGTTTAGCCAGGGACGGACCCATTAAGGGGCAGGAAGGGCCATTGCGCCCCCCCCCCCCCCCCCTCTCTTCAAATTAGCTATTTTATTTGCATGCTCATATTTTAGAGTTTATAGTTGGCCTCCTCAAATTTTTGGATTGGTCAAAATAGCCCAAAAGAAACTAATCATTTAACCCTTTCTTTGGACCCATGACCCCTCTATATTCCAAATACAACACAACAAAAAATCTACAAATCACCAATATCATAATTCAATAACTCATAACCAAAAAAAATCATAGAAAAAAAAATTCCCTTACGGGGACAATAATTTATATAATTTTTAATTGATTTATAAGTTATGGGAAAGTCAATTACAATATTTAAATTTTTTTCAAAAGATAAAATGAAAAATTCTTTTAGAAGCCAATATTGATGATGTAGCATTGCCAACTTTTAATATTAATATCCCAATTTTTTTAAATCCTCAAACAAAGTTTTTAAAACTTCATTAGTGTGATTTTTAGTTGCATCCAAAAGTATGGGTTTATCATATTGGTGAGTTGGTCAATGTGATAACATCAACATATTAATTCCAATTATCCAAAATTTGGAGATCCGAAGTCGTCTTCTTTTTTTATTCTTCTTCGAAAAGGTTTGAATATCATATTGTAACTTTCAACTTTTTTGGTTCATATTATTTCCTTCTTGACTAAATATTTATGATAATAAAGTGCAATTGTTTTGTCTACCATGATTTTTTTTTAATAAACCACGTCACTTGAAATTTTTTTAGTTCATGCTTTCGCCCTCCCTAGGTTCAAATCCTGGTTCCGTCCCTGGGTTTAGCTAGTATAATAGTTTAACACGGTAAATATAATAAAAATGTGCTATGACAGAATGACTAAATACAGCAGATATAAGTTATAATGAGAAAAATCAAATATATTTGCAATCGAAATCAAGTATTGAATCTTCCCATAGAATAAGTAAACCAAGAAGAAACTCAAATCCCAACTTGAACAATCTTGTCATAGGCTTTTGCCATCAAAGTTGTGCATTTTGGAGAATAGGCCTAAATGGCTACTAGCTATTACTTTTGGAGACTTCAAAGAGTGGATTTGCTAAAAGGGAGGGAAAAGATGGTCTATTGATGCATGCCCCTATTCCTGCCACGTTTTCTCTCTTCTTTTAACCACTTTCTTTCTTTCTTTCTCTCCATTCCTTTTACTTTTAGTTTCTTACTACTCTCTTGCCGTAGGTTGTTCCCCCTTTTGGTCTTTCCTTTTCCTAGGTCCCTCTCTCTAAGTACTTACTACTCTCTTACCATGGGTTTCCCCCCTTAGGTGCTTCCCCCACATCCAGGTCTCTCTTTTATCCATGGCTACCTCTTCCTTTTATAGTGAGCTAATTCAATGGGATTTCTCCCTTTTACCCTTAGGTCTTCACCAACTATTTTTGGTTTGTTGTGAGCATCCTTTCAGGACTACCCACCAACCCATTGGTTGCCCCGACCACTGCCATTGCTCAGTACATGTTTGCTACATGACAAAATTTCATTTTGTTTGTTCTTGTTGTATACAGAGCCTCTAGGTTCAAAGATAAGGATTGGGCTACCTCACTACCTAGCTCTATGGCATGCATCAAATGGTCTCAACCATCTATTACATTTTTTGGGTAAGATATCATCCCAGGAATGTATATTCCTAAAAGAAGTCATGGCAGGAAACCAAATATAGACTCTCTTTTCCTCCCACCACCAAACCACGCCCTCTGAATCCTTTTGACCGTGGGCCCACCTCCTTTGTATTAGCTGGGTACAGGTTGGTGGTGCTTCGGCCCTTCTGTTTTTGTCTTCTTTCTTTTCCACGCCGTTTCTGCCATAGCAGATTAGTTCTGTTTCGTTATGCTGTGTGTTTTTTGTCTTATTTCCTCATGCATTTCCTGCTACGCTTGTCATTTCCTTTGGTTTGGCTTTTCTTTCCTTCACGTGATTCCTGCTGCTAACACTTCTTGCTGTTCCTTGTTCCTTTTCATCATGTTTCTTCATATCAGTTTTCACGCCTATCTTTTTTATATAAAAGGATTTGGGTTTTTATAGGCCAAATAATGTTGACTGGATCAAAAGGGTCTTGGGCCCAATTTATCTTTATCTGCCGAAGTCATTCTACCAAAAAATTGTATTCTGCGGTAGATTTGTATTCTGCTGCAGATTTGCGTTTTGCTGTAGATTGCTTTCACTTGCACTTCTTTCTTTGGACCTTTCTTGCTCTTCGGTCTTCTTGGTGGGTCTTTGGGCCTTGCTTTCATTGGGCTTTCCTTCATATGGGGTTTTGCGTCTTGCAACTTACTGGGCTTTCTTCCTCATGGGTCTTTGGATATGGATTCGCAAAATTGGGCATCAACAGAGAGAGAGACAGAGATCTGATTTTTTAATTATTTTGATGAGGGTTTGATGGGTTTTTGGGGTTTGATTTTGGTTTATGGGTTTCTCATTGAATGGGGCTTACTGGGTTTTTGAGATTTGATTTTGATGAGGGTTTGATCACTTTGATGGATTTTTGGGGTTTGATTTTGGTTTATGGGTTCCTCATTTTTTTTTTTTGGTAATGAATTTATGAGTTTCTCATTGAATGGGGTTTAATGGATTTCTGGAATTTGATTTTGATGAGGTTTGAATTCGTGTGAAGAATTTGAGTGGGTTGGAGAAATTGTGCAATCTGTGGAGTTTGGCAGAAGTTTTGGTGGATGTTTGGCAAAGATTTTGTGGCAGTGGCGGTGGTTTTTGGTTTTCAATTTTGAGATCTTAAGTCTGGGTTGATGTTCTTGGTGTTCTTGTTCAGGATACTTTTAGATCTTAATTCATGTGAATTTTTATTTTTATTTCTGTTTTGATTTTTTTGATTTAGTTAAAATTAATAAATTAATTTTTTAAATTTAGATGCTGATGTGGCATTTTTTAATGCCAAATAACATTTTTTATTATTATTTTAATGGTCACATCAGCTTTTAGTGTGCTAACAGTGCACTCCATTTGCCACATGTGCATTTTTCGTCTTTGATGTAACAGCAGAGACTAAAACAATACGCATTTTCTAGGATAGGGATTAAAAACGGTAGAAAAAAAGGTTAGAGACTAAAGTGGGAATCGCGTGAAAATATAGGGACTAAAATGGGGTTTTCACCTTAATTGTTTTAACTCTTACCTTTTAGGTTACTTCCACCCCCCTCCCCTAAAAAAAAAAAGACTTTTTAGTTACTAAAAAAAAAAATGCCACTTAGGAATAATTTAAGAGGAAAATTATACCCACTTTAGGGAAAAAAATTGATTGCGTATCTAAAAGAGCTAATAGTGAATATTTAAGTACATATTATTTAAGAATTATTATAATAGTGGAATTTGTAGTATGCATTTAAGAAATTTTTTCTTAAGTACAAAAAAAAATTCTTAGTTGATTTCCTGTTGTATTTATCTAAATATTATTTTTGTCATATTTGTATAATTAAGCAGTATGATGGATTGAAGTGCAACATATCATAGCCAAATTGAACTCAAATAAGATATAAGAAATAAGTTTAAGTTTTTTTTTCCTCTCAAGAATTAGATAAGTTTAATTAAGCTAACTAAGGTAATATGATTTAATTCGTGTTGGACTGTACAAAATCATTCTATTTGTTTATATATATTGGTTAGCATGATTGAATTAAGTTGCAGGATTTCTTAAGAATGAGATCACACGAGGTATATGCCTCAATTGAGAGAATTTTTTAATTCCAAAGTAATGAACATTAGTATTACCATGGAAAACATAAATCAATACTACATGCATGTCCATCATAAAATGGATGCAATAGTTAAACATTGTAAGCACCCAAAAGTTGTTTCCTTAAAAATTTAAAATTGTAAGATTTTTTTTTTTTTTTTTTAGAAGATAAATGGTAAGAATTAGAGATTAGATCTTTAAAAAAAAAACTTTAGTATGACTGACTTACGATAATGTAATTTATATCATAATTTGTCAAAAAATATAAAAAACCGTATAAAGCTAAATTATTATCCCAAATACAAAGAAAAATAGGAACACCATACGGTCCATACCTATCGATCATAATATTTTGTTCCTCTTCCAAGTTATCCTAAGAACTAAGAAGTTAGAAATTAGCATAGATTAGATGAGATTAAAGAACATTAGCAAGAATTTATGTAGTATTTAATTTAAAAATTACAAAGCCATTTAGAAAATAAAATAAACAACTGGGAGGCAAATGATCATGTAATAAATCAATAAAACTCATTCATTATTTAGACACACAAAATTTTAAAGGGTAAAACACAATTATGTAAAGAAAAACTGTAAACATGAATACAAAGAAATAGACTATCAATTGAATTTTTTTTTTTTTAAAGGAAAAAAAAAATTTGGTATTTACAACCCTGGAAAAGAAAAATCTAGTACAAACCTTTACATTGTAATTTTTCAAAAAAATAATGAAAATAATCATATAAAGCTAAGTTATAATCCCAAATACAAAGAAAAAGAGGATCATACGGTTCATACCTATTAATCATAATATTTTGTTTCCTTTTCCAAGTTATCTAAGAAGTTAAAAATTAGCTTAAATTTAGATGAGATTAAAAGAAAATTAGTAAGAATTTAAGTAGTATTTAATTAAAAAAATACAAAGCCATTCAAAAAATAAAATAACAAATGGGAGGAAAATGGTCATGTACTCAAACAAAAAAAGCATTCCAATTTCTTTAGATGCAAAAAAAAAAAAAAAAAAAAAAAAAAAAAAAAAAAAAAATTAATGGGTAAAATGTGGATTATGTAAAGAAAAATTGTGAACATGAATACAAAGAAATAGACTATCACTTGAAAATTGAAAAAGAGAAAAAATAAACATGGTATTTACAACCCCGAAATAGAAAATCCAATACAAATTGCAAACCATAAAAATTGCAACAGAAAAGCAAAGATGTTGAAGGGAAGAAAAAGAGAAACTGGCCTCAAATAGACTTTCCTACTCTAGTTGTAATTTGGTGACTTATGGGGTGGAAAGAAAGTAATACAAACTACAAACCATAAAAATTGCAGCAAAAAAACAAAGAAGTTCAAGGGAAGAAAAAGAAAAACTGACCTCAAATAAACTTTCCAATTGTAATTGTAATTTAGTGACCTCAAATAGACTTTCAAAATCTATATATAAAAAATTAAATCGGTGGGTTTTAAATCCAAAGGGAGGCAATTGAATGTTTTGATGGGGAGAAAAGTTGTTTTTTTTTTTTATAAGGAGATGATAAGTCAAATAGAGAGAGAGAGAGAGAAGGATTGATTGCTGAATTGAAAGCAATTTGGATTCAATGGAAAAGTCAATAATAGTATAAACATTAGCCGTTTGTTTGATGAGAAGATGATGAGTTGAGAGAGAGAGAGAGAGAATGGGATTCATTAAAGAGAATGTGTGAAGTGGAAACCCAAAAAAAAAACTTTGTGACATGGCGATGATGTGGCTCAACTAGAGTGTAGCAATAATAAATGCTACGCTATAACTTTTAGATATATATAGATATAGATTAGATATATATATAGATTACAAGGTGATAGTTAATTAGTTTCGATGTAGGAAAATGAAAGTGATGAATATTACATTTTTATGGATTAGACTTACAAATTAATAAGACCTATGCAAGTGTTCTACAAATGAAATATCATTGAAACTCGTATAGTGGTGTTTGTTACAAAAAGAAAACATGCAACATCCCCAGACCTAAATGCTTTATTGTCTTTCTCAAAAAAAGAAAAAAGACAAAAAAAAGATTTATTGTAGTTGATGAGGAAAAAAAAAGGGGAAAGGTGTTTGTTTGTGTTGTTATTTGCAACACCACACAATAAAAGAATTGTCATTGTTTATACAAATGAGCCTTTTCCCCCTTTTTTTTCTCTTTAGAAACACACACAAAGGAGAGAGGATGATGTTATAATACAAATGCATATTACAAACTTCACTAAAAAGCTATGGTAACTTTTTAAAGGAAAGTGAGACGAAAGCCCTTTCCCCTCTATAAAAACACGTATCCACCCCTTCATAAAATATCTCAATCCTCCTAAGAGCATCAACATTAGCTGTTACAAAACTATGTCATTCTAACACATCAAAAAGCATTCTTTATTATGTTAGCACACCATTTTACAATACGCCCTACATCACATGTGCTATTCTTCAATTCAATACATTAAAATAATATATACAACACATTAAAATAATATTTAACTAAAAACCCAGTATAATACAAAACACAACTTAGGCAGCGGTCACCGACCACTACCACAACCAGCCACCACCAACCAACAGCCACCACCATAACCACCACACGTCCACTACATCCTCCACAATCCAAAACACAACTCAAAACAAACCCAAATGCCAAAACCCACATAGCAGCATCCAAACCCACCTCCAAATGAACCCAAAAAATCCAAACCCACTGCCATAATTGGAACCACCAATATCAACTACCACACCCCAATCAAAATCAACCCATAACCACCAAAATAACCCACAACAACCCAAAAAAACCACCACCACAAACAACTACCAACCCACCACATTCACTTCTCAAAACCCATCCAAAAAAAAACCCATAACTCACCGATCAATAGAGAGAGAGAGAGAGAGAGAGAGAGAGAGAGAGAGAGAGACAGAGAGAGAGAGACAGAGATTTGGCAGCGTGGGTATGGCTTGGCGAGATGAAGGCATGGCAAGGTGACCAGCAGGGCGAGGTGACCAGCGTGGCGAGATGGCCAACGTGTGACGGGTGGAGGCGTGTCACGGTGGTAGCATGGTGAGGCTGAGAGTTTGAGTGAGAGAGGAAGAGAATAAGAGGCTGAGGGAGGGAGACACGTGGGACAGAGAGATGAAAAGTGTGTGAGAGGAGAGAAAAAATGAATAAATTTTTTTTAGGATTTGTGTCTGTACCGTACTGTTCATTCATGCCAAATTTTTTAGCATTTAGAACATCTGATGTGAGAAGGTTTTTGGTGTGTAATATTTGCATTTGGCACACCTGATGCTAGTGCTCTAAGGCGTTGCATCCAAATTCTATTTTAACACATAAAAACTTACTTTTTCTACTTCAATATAGCATTTGATAATACACCGTACATCAATTGTTCTATTTTCATGTTCCATTAATTTTTGAACAAAGTTTCTGAATTTTGAAAATTTAACCGTTGGATTGCATGTTCTTATATATATCCTTCATGCTTGCAAAATTTCAAGAAAATTGAAAATCAATTGTTATGTCATCAAACAAATGTTAAAATTTCAAGTTTTTGTGATCTAAAATTGTGTATAAAAAATAAGTTTGTTGATTGAATAGTAAATAATATCCGATTTAAATGAAATTTGATATACATGTAAGAAAATAAGGAACATGAAATTGAATAGTTAGATTTTCAAAATTCACACTAAAAAAATAAATATATGAGAAGTTTGAAAAGTTTCTCTCCAAACTAGTTTGGAGAGAAACTTTGTTCTTAATTTTTTTATTCATTTTTCTATTTTCACGTGCTATCATGTGATAGTTCTTCCAATTTCCTTTCATTTTTCTCTTTCTTCTTCCTTTGCCACTCCAGCCTGGACTTACCTGCATTTACCTATACTTTGCAAGGGAACCAAAAAGAACAATAAAAGTTGACCACAACAATATATCAACTTCCCTAAAATATATCCAGCTATCATTGAATGAAGAATATCAACCTCTAAACAATTTTTTTTTGGATCCCTTCATCTGATTAGTGATTACATCTATCTCTCATAAACCAGTCAAACACCATCCACCCCCAACCCATCACCACCACCACCATTAAAACCCATTAACAAGGGAACCAAATCCATCCTAAAACCAAAACAAACTCACCATTCACAATCACAACTCTCAAAATCCATTCCAAAAACAAACAAATTCAACGATCCAAAACCCATCTCATAGCAAAAACAAACCCAAGATCTCTATTGGTGAATGAACCCCGATCTCCACCAACAACCACACCAATCTCCACTAGTAAACTGGCAAACTAGAGAGAGAGAGAGAGGACTTAGCAAGAGAGAGAAGAAAGAGGCAAAGTAGGTTTAGCTTGGCAAGATGGAGGCATGGCAAGGTGGTCAGTGAGGCAAGGTGGCCGACAAGGCGGGTGGAGGTGTGGTGAGGCTGAGAGTGTGAGTGTGAGTGAGAGAGGAAGAGAATGAGAGGCATGAGACAAAGAGAGATAAAAATGTGGGAGATGAGAGAGAAAGAATAAAAATTTAATTTTTTTAGCATTTGTGTCTGTACCATTCCAAATTTGGAATGGTACTATTCATCAATGCCAAACTTTTTAGCATTTAGAACATCTGATGTGAGAGGTTTTTTGGTGTTTGGTGTGCCAAATACCAAACACCTGATGCTAGTGCTTTAATGGTTGTAAGATTTGCCGAATGTTGTAACACTTACCAAGAGTCACACTATTTCACCAAAAGTGCATCTTTTCATAAAGAGACAACTCTTCGTTATGGATTAGATCAAGTCCATTATGGGCATTCTCATTTGGGTTCAACCTGACTCAATATTTCTAATTTTATTTATATTTAGTGTCCATTTGGGAATAACTTATTTAGCTGAAATTGAAAACTTTTTGCTGAAAGTGTAGAAAAAAAATTGAAAAATAAGATTAATAGTACAATGAAAACTGTGAATAATATCAAAAAGTGCAGTGAGACTCATAAATAGTAACACAAATAAGCTAAAATTGCAAATAAGTTGAAAATTTTAGCCCATCCCAAATGAACACTTAAGCTTCTCCCCCCTTTTTCAAATTGGTTTGGAAACAAAAAAATTAAAATGTTTAACTTCTTTCCTATTTTTCTTTTCACCCATATTTCCCTACTAATTAAACACAACGTAAAGAATTAAAGTTCTTCCCAACTTTGAGAGAAATACTTGAGAGAGAATATAATGGATTAAAGCAAATTCCATTTTCCCATGAAAAATATTAAAAGTAATATAAGTTTTACTACATAAAGTTTATAAACTGATATGACAATAAATGTGATTGATGAACTTCAATCACTTTATAAATAAATGTTTTAATTGTTTATCTGTGATTGGTAACGCTTGAATTTATAAACTCAATATAGTAAAACTTGTAGTTTTCTTAACACTACTCTTTTCCCATTCACATTCTTTTGATTGCTTCTTATAATCAAATGGTATGTTTCTACCCTTTTTTTTCTTCATTATATCATATATTCAAATTTCTCTACCAAATGGCTAAATAAAGACAATTTCGAATTATAGTATACAATCCAGACTAAAACATCATTACTTGCTCCCTTTTGTTAGATCACATTATTTGTTAAAGAGTCAACCACACCAACCAATATACTTTCACTTTTTACTCTAAACTAGGAAACAACTAACATCATATCAATGTCAAACACTCACACCAACCATCCGCTCCTAATCCATCAAAAAAAAAAAAAAAAAAAACCATCCTCTCCTAAAATTAAAAAGTAATTCCTAAAAATAAATAAAGTAAAACAAGAACAAAAAAGAAGAGATAATATTTCAACATCCATTCTTCAAAATCTGATTTTTTTTTTTATTCTTTAATTTTTTGTTGAGTTTGCATCAGTAACTTTCCATCAATTTTTTTGTTTTGTTTTGAGTTTATTCTTTAATTGTACTATGACATCTTAATAATAATATAATAATTAATCGAATATGAGGATCCAACTATGATATAATTATTTCCTAAAAAAAATTATGATATTATAATTATAATCCATTACCCATCCTTTAATCCTTACAAAATCTCTAAAAAAAAAAAAAAAAAAAGCAAAAAATAGAAACCTTAAAAATTGACCCTCACTAAAATCAAACATCACTCATGTCTCTTTCTCTCTTAGCATAAAATTGAATAAAAAACCACCCAAAAAAAAAAAAAACAGAAGCAAATAGCAAGTCAGCACTCAAAGTCCTAGGTGGGGCTGTAGACTCACTGTGGTACCAAAATAATATAAACCCATGATCCCATCCTAGCTAAGTGCATGTCTTCCCTTCATCTTCACCAATCAAACCCTCCACAAAATGTTTTTACCACCACACCCACAGTAAAAACACACAAATAAGACCCTCTCCAACTCACAGGGGTAAAAAGTAAAAAGGCAAAAATCTGTGGAAAAGAGAGGAAAAAGGAGTGTAAGATGATCTAGTACAGCACGAGCAGAGAGACCAGCATCACTTCTCTCCCAGAGTCCTCGTCCTCGTCCTTCTTCAATTGCCATCCAGTCAGTCAATTCCTCTCACATATACACACAGAGAGAGAGAGAGAGAAAGACAAAGAGAAAGAGAGCACACACTGTGTGTGTGTGTGTGTGTGTGAGATTTCTATTGGCTTACCAAGCTTTTTTTTATCTGGTAACTATTGTAATCATATGTTTTTTTCTTGATTCTTTGATCATGTATTGTATTGGGTTTTTGAGGATTGAGGATAATTGGTTTGCTTTTTTGATGTGTAAGTTGATTTGTTTTGGAGGGTTTGGAATATAAAGGCGTGAGCTTGTTGTTGTTCGTTTCTGTTTTTGAAAGCCCTAAGGATTCCCTGGTACAGTGTTGGCAATTCTTTAATTTTTTTGGGGTTTTTTGTATTGTTGGGTTGTTGGAACTATTAGCCTAGTTCATGCATAGAAGTTGTTCCTGCAATCTTATTTTTGTGAATGTTGTATTTTGTTTTGGTTACTTGGAAGGAATAGCTTTAAAGATTGTGGACTTTGTGGGTTCCTATGCTTAAACATTTGTAAGTGTTGGTTTAGTTTGGGTTGAGTTTCTTTGATTGAGAGTGATGTTGGGGTATTGGAAATTTTTAAATCTTTTTGTAACTGGGTGTTTGTTGATACTGGGAAGTTGGGGTTTGTGAGCTGGATTGATAGGTGGGCAAGTTAAAATAATGGATCAATGGATGCTGTGTCAAATTGAAAAAGTTTGGTTCTTATGTATAAGCTTTCATGCTCAGAAGAGTGCTAAAATCATTTTTGTGTGCGCGCGCGCGCACATATTTGGGTTGTGTAAATATGTATATATTGGTATGGTTTGATTGCTTCTTTGTGAGATGCAACTGGGAAAGATTATGAGTTGGGTATATTTTTCTAAGTTCATCCAGTAGTGCTGCCTGTTAGGTTTCTTCAGGTATTGTGATTTTTAGACTAAGATTAATGGTGGGGTTTAGAGGTCTGACCTTGGTGTGATGGCAAGTGCCTTCCACCCAAAGCGGCATGTTGTTGGTTCAAATTCAGGAATTAACCTGTCAGAAAAAAGGGGGGGGGGGGGGGGGGGGGGGGGTGGGGTAAGGCTGCTTATCAATCACCTTTCCCAGACCTTGCAAAAGGTAGTGAGCTTTGTGTACTAGGTACTACTGGGGTTTGGAAAGTTTCAATCTGATTCATGAAGTTTGGGTGATATTGAGAAGAGGCATTATGAACCCAGTGAAAAAGGAATTTTAACTTCTTGAACCTAAAAGCAATGAAATCTATTTTGCCTGAATCCTCCTCCTTCCCTCCTCCCTGCCCTCCAAAAAATGAAAGAAAAGAAAAATAACACTTGAACTTTGTGTATACTCTTCTTCTCTTTCAGGTGCCAAGTAATCTGAGAAGGATGGGAAATAATGGTGCTGATGCAATTCCTAGGGTTGATGAGGCTGGAGGTGCTGAAGCCACCATTGAGATAAAATTAAAAACATTGGATTCTCAAACATATACTCTGAGAGTGGATAAACAGGTAATTTCTGTAGTGCTTTCTTGTTACATTTTTATTGAGTCATGGCCTTAAGTATTTTTGTGTTCAATTTACTTTAAAGTTGTGAATGCTAGTGGGTTAAAAGTTCCTTTATTAGTTACCTATAATTCAGCTACATTAAGATTCTTTGGGGGCTGTGTTGAGTGTTAGCAGTGCTAAAGTGCACTTTTAGCATATCTACATGGTTGTGTTTTAGTGCTTGAGATGGCTTTTTACAATTAATGTCTTAAGTATAACAAAATACGTTCTTTAGCTAGAGAGGGGACAGTGGAATTTCCAGTCTTGTATGACTGCTCTTTGGCTAGAGAGGGGACAGTGGAATTTCCAGGTCTTGTATGACTGCTCTTTGGCTAGAGAAGGGACTGTGGAATCAATGTTGGTGCAACAAAATGGGAGTGGAAGGAGGGCCTGGGATGTGAGATTCCCCTGGGATTTTAATGATCGGGATGTAGAGCTGGTAGCCCTCTTTTCTCAATTTTCTTGATTCCAATATCCCAAGTAAGGAAGGACCTGAAAAAAATGTGTTGCCAGTTGAAAAGGGGATGGAGAATTCAATATTTTTTCTTTCTGTACTGGACTAAAGGGTGCATGTGCCAGGGGTCTTCCCTTGGAATAGTTTTTCTGTGTGTTAAGGCCACGCTGAGGGGTCTTTTTTCTTTGTTTGTACTGCAGCATGGGAAAATTCTCATGTGTGATAATCTTATTAAGTGAGGTTATATGTTAGTTGGGTGGTGTTATTGTGTTGGTGGAGCAAGGAGACAGTGATCATCTTCTGTTGCACTGTACTGCTGTGTTCAATTTATGGGGCTTTACCTTTAGATCTTTTGGGATTCAATGGTTGTCACTTGAAAAGACCCTTGATCTATTTTTTGGTTGGAAAAATTGGTTGGCAAGCATTCATCAGATATTTGGAACCTAGTTTCTGCTGTGCCTGATGTGGACCATCTGGAGGGAACAAAATTGCTATACGTTTGATGATGCAAAAAGTACAAGGCCTCAATTGTTAGATATGTTTATTGGTTCTCTATTTGATTGGTCTCATCGCTTGGGAGTTCACTAATTGCACCTGCATTCTGGACTTCGTACAGTCATTGCCTTTCTATACAAAATATTTTTCATTTGTAATTCTTTAGACTTCTTTGTATTCTGTACATGAAGTAGTCTCTTTGCAATAATAAATATTCTTAACTATCAAAAAAAAAAAAAAATTTCATGAGAAAACTTGGAAAAGTAACAGATTGACTCTGCGATTCACCACATTATTCCATATTTTGAATATCTTGCAGGTGCCTGTCCCTTGCTCTAAAAGAACAGATTGCCTCTGTCACTGGTGTGTTATCAGAGCAACAACGTCTAATATGCCGAGGAAAGGTTCTAAAGGATGAGTCAACTCCTCTCTGCATATCCGTATCCAATCTTTTTGACTTGTGGAAGTGATTTTAGCTTTAAGCTCTAGTGGCATATTCTTTCAAGCTTAAGATTCTCTTTCAATTACTCCCTTTCTTTGTGTTCGTAACCTGATTTTCGAGTAATGGTTTTTATAAATAAGTTGAAGAAGCAATATGCTTGATATGAATGATTTCTTATTCATCATATATATGGTTCAGTGAACTTTGCATGTTCTGTTTGTTCCACACACTCCATGTTGGTCCAGGTCTCCTGATAAGCTAGGTAAACATCTCTTTAGAAGATAGGTTCCACCAGACACCCAGGTCAAAAAAGAGGCAGCAATTACCAAGATCCCATCTGTGTTGGGTGTATGTTTTTTAATGTAGTTATGATGTCTTTGGTATTATGGCACAGAATGGGGAGTAATATCATGCAGAAGTCCGAAGAGATTGATAGATGGTTATTTGAAATCCCATGTTATAGTTTGTCCTGCTGTTCAGGTTAATAAGTTTTAGGAAAGATTTAATTGAAATTTTTAACATTTGTATTGCATTGCAGCATACAGTGCCAAGCAGAAGTGGGGTCCTCACTAAGATCTCAAGTCTAGTGAATTTCTATACTCAGCAGTTCGTGCAGTTCCGCATTTTGCTTGAATGGTGATCCTGCTGTAGATCCTGTGGTCCATGATAGGTTACTCTTCAATTCCCCATTTAACTTTGTGGATTGAAAAAATTACTCCTGTCTCCCTTACATTCTCCAGGGCTATGTGAAATTGATGAAATGAAACTAATATATTTGTTTTTCCAAATAGAGATAGTAAGGGGTTTGTGGTGACAGTGTCCCATCCATAATAATCAAGAGCAACATGAATAAGGCATAACATGGCCAAGAGCCTTGTAGTTCAATTGGCACATTTTGGTGTTTCCAAGGGAGATGTCCAGGGTTCGAGTCCCCCCTCCCCCATTGTAACTATTGACTTAATCAAAAAGAAAAAAAAAAAAAAAGGCATAACATGCATTTTGTCCCTACATGGTTAGTTATTCCTTTTTTGGGTAAGTAAGAACATTTCATTCATAAAAAGTATAAATAATACAAAGGGAGTCTATTAGCTACTATACACATTAGATCCCCTACTAAGTATGGATATGATGAATCTATTAAATCACACAAATTAGTTTGCCTGTCCTCATCCAAAGATATCCAAAAGAAAAAAATATATGCTACAAGCTGAGATTTCAATCTCACTATAGATAACTATTGCGCCCCCCCCCCCCCCCCCCCCCCCCCCCCCTCCTCCCCCCCCCCCCCCCCGCCCCCCCCCCCCGCCCACAAAACAAAAAGATTTGCCACATCACAAACCAAAGGAACACATATACCCCACTCCCTTTCCTAAAGGAATTGGTTATTCCTGAGCCATGTGGTTAGTTACTCCTAAACTTCTGTTAATGTGTACAAGTAGCAAAGGATTTAATTGCAAATAGATTGTGAGCGATAAATGTTAGCCTTATCATTTTCCAGAACAAGTTAGTGAAAATGCTCATAGAAAAGTAGTGATAATTATGATTTTATTAACTAAGCATATAGTTTAATATGTTAAAGTCCTGTAACCATCTTGCAAGAATGATTTAATGTTGCCTTTCCTCCAGCTGAATGCATTTTGTTACAAGATTTTTTAATTGTCCATTCTTTTCTTTTCCCCAAAAATTATAGAGACTTTTGTTAGAGAAGCATCAATTTATGCTGGGTGTAAGTTGAAGTACTCCTCAGCATTACAATACAAAATCAAAATATCAAGAAAGTCTAAAAATGAGGACATGTAAATACTGCAAAATGCAGCTGTCAAATTGTACAAAGGTTTTTACTGTATTCGCCATCTTTACATTTTCTGCATTTAAGTGAATTTCTTAACTTGACACTAATTAGATGTTGAAGATGGTCATACCTTGCATATGTTGTCGCGGAACCTGTTCCACCATCATCTGAGGGTTTATCACATCATCCAGGTATACTATGCTTTGGTATAACATAATACCTGATCTATATGTTATGATATTTTAATATGCTGTATAAGGTAAAGCTCTTTGTTTTGTAAGTTGAAAGTACCTTTAAATGTGATATATGTCTGTTAGTGGCTCCTCTTGATGATTGACTCACATCAAGTATTCTACTAAATTATTCCGCCCACACCCCCTCCCCCCCCACCCCAAACAAAGCATGTTAAAATCTTGGGTTATAGTTGTATTGAGTTGTGATGGATGTGTATTCTTTCCTCCTTAATCAAGAAATGCACAATCTTACTATCCTTTGCAACTGCAAATCCCTTAAAAATTGGCAAGAAACTCATGTTCCATCACAGAAATGAACAGGCAGCTAGGTTATTATTTATTATTTATTTTATTTTTTAAATTAGTAAAAATGAATTTCATAAAAAAGAAAACCAAGATGAGGCCCCCAATACACAGGGAGTATACTAAGGGACACTCAAACAGAAAAGAAATAGAAAAAATAATGTCAGCCAAGATACAGACTATCCAAAACTGAAAAGATCAGAATGAGTTGCAAAGAATTGAGTCACTTGCCAAAGGCCTTTGGGCCGAATGGTACTTCTACCTCCCATAACTATGGGGTGGTGGGTGAGGGTGGGATTCTTATCCTTTGAGTATGCAATATTTACCTAAAAAAAAAATCTCTTGGTCATTTGTTGGAGAACCAGCAATTTGGTTGATAAATGGCTGGTGATTTACTAAAGTGTGAAACAAAAAGATTTGTATTGACTCAAGATCAATGCCAACTTTTTCTAGGATATTATGACATTCTCAAAAGTATATTTTATCTAACTTGTCTCCTGTCCTCTTCTTTTCTATTCATTTTTTCTGCATTGATAATATTAATGTACACATAATTTGCTTCTTAGCATTTGGATTGCTTAGAATTACAACACTGTACGTCTGAATATTATTGTTTGCAGGAACTGATCCTGCTTCGAGTACAAGCCGTGGTCACAGCACTCAGGTGGCTCCTGGTGTTGTTATTGAAACTTTCAGTTTGCCTGTTCAGGGGGATGGGGTTCCTCCAGAAATCAATCGGGTGAGTCTACAACTACAGAGGATTGAGGCACTTTTATGGTATTATTGGTGCAACTGGTCTCATGGTAATTGTTTCTCCTCTCTTTTCTTTATTTCTGAGCAGATTGTCTCTGCTGTTCTGGGTTCTATTGGAATTTCAAACATTGTAAGTGGCAGTGAAGGAACTGATGTCAGGGTAAATCTTACTGACTATTTCTGGATACTAATGACTTAGCTTGTTTGATGGACTGCAGTATGACATATAAATTTCCATGAGTTGTATATAGAACGAAATTCTCTCTCTCCCTCTATCTCTCTCTCGGAGAATGTACATTGTCAAGTCAAAAAAAAAAAAAAATTGTAAAAACTTTAGAGATGGCTTGACTAAGGAGATGTATGACACTTATTTGAGGTCTAAGAATTTTTTTTTTTTTTTTTGGCCAACAACTATACTTGATTAACACATGCACGCGCACACACACACACACCCACACAGATGACTGTGTTATCAACCCATTTTTTACTTTATATTTATATTTACCTTACATACACTTACTCTTGGGGTGGCGGGTGGATACTGAAGGAACATGGCCCACAGAATCCTACACAGCTTCATCCTGAACAAGCTGGTGTCAGGGGTCCCATCTGATAGATTTCATAGTACTTATGGACTTCCATCATCAGTTTCTTTGGGATCTCCACAGCCTCCTGTAAGTTGGAAATCATTCTTCTTTTCATTGATATGCATCTTCCCCTGTATTTGCTTTATTCTTCCTCTATATCAAATGAACCCTGTGGACAATCCATTATGTTGAATAAAAATATCGTGCAATGTTCTTGGTTTTTGTAGGTAATTCCTGATTCTTTGACTACACTATCACAAAATCTAAGTTTTATGAGGCGTGAATTTGATGCCATTGGTCAGTTTATTTTTTAAATATATTTTTCAGTATTACAAAATTTTAAATTTATTTAAATTTCTGTTCCTCCTACAAAGCTGGGTTTGTGAGACAGTGGTTACACATGGTAGTGGCAGGCAGAGGTGGGGAAAGCAATGCTCAGGCAGCTGCTGCAACTAGGACTTCAGAGAGAGGTTCTAATTCCATACCACGTACAGGAACTGTACAAGAAGGGTTTCCAACACCCGCATCCTTGGCTGAAGTCATGCTATCTACCAGACAAATGCTCATTTGACCATGTGGGAGAATGCCTGCGCGTGCGTTCTCAAGTCACTTTACTATCTTTATATATTGTTGAAAATAAATATCAGTGTCCTGTAATTCAAGTCTACTGGTGGATACTCATATTTGAACAATTCAATTGCTCGAGGATAGATGAATCTGTTTTACAACCCCCCCACCCCCTCCCCTTTCTCTATTCTTTGGCCAAGAATCTGTATATTTGAAGGATTTATGAGATTCTCATGGTTTGAATTTTTTATGCTAAATGTCAAAAATTTTATATATTTATATTGGCAGCTACTTGCTGGACAATTGGACGGTCAAGTAAATGTGACTGATCCCTCAGTGCGGTCAAGCACTCAGACCAGTGCATGGAGAACTGGGGGTCAACTTCATAATCTAGGTGCATTTCTACTTGAACTTGGCCGTACAACCATGACATTGCGGCTGGGCCAAACAACGGTAGGATTATCCACGTTTCCTGTTTATGGCATCTTATCAATAATGAGATCACATGTGCTTTATGTGTTGCTATTACCAAATTCTTACGCAGTCGGAAGCAGTCGTTAACGCTGGACCTGCAGTTTTCATATCCCCAACTGGTCCAAATCCTATTATGGTTCAGGCAATGTTCTCACCTTATTAAAATTTTGTTCAAAAAAGATTTTTTTCCCTGCAAAAAAAAAGCTCTATTTCTACTGGTTAAGAATTTTATTATATTTTAAATGTTTCTATTTCTGCTGATTCAACCTTGTGTGTTCAGCCTCTTCCTTTTCCAACAGGACCAAGCTTTGGTGCCATCCCCATGGGATCTATGCAGCCTGGCTCTGGCTTGGTTAATGGAATTGGTACTGGCTTTCTTCCGAGGCGTATTGATATACAAATCCGAAGAGGTACTATGTAAAATTTATGTATGGGTTATTTAAATTCTATGTGCTACTTTTTTTGATAAGTATAAATTCTGTGTGCTACTTAAAGTGAATAATATCCCTAATTGACTGGTGTTCCTTTTATAATAAGGTTCTTCAACAACCACACCACATGTTAATCGAGAGGAACGTAGTGATACTCAGCAGCCCACTGGGCACAGAGACTCAGTAGCTAGTGATGAAATTCCTATTAATCCACCGACTTCAAGGGTCTCAGAGGGTCCATCTTTTGCTGGAGAGCCAGGAGTACGGGTAGTACCAATAAGGACCATGGTTGCAGCAGTACCTGGTCCCTTTAGCCGCCTGCCTTCAGATTCATCCGGTAATTCAATAGGTTTATACTATCCAGTTCTTGGAAGGTTTCAACATGTGGCTTCTGGAAATGTGAGTGGTGAACAAGGATTTCAAGCATCTGGGGAGCGTCATCCTGCTGGTCTCCAGAATGAGCAGCAGACGGATTCTGCAGTACAACAACATAACATAGATGGTCCAGCAATAGACGGTAATCTGAACATTTGGTAATCCAGTTAATCTTTGTTAGAAATTTGAGTTTATAGTCATGAACATCTCTTGGTGGCAAATCTTGCAGGATCATTTCCAACTCCCAATTTAAGACAGCAGGAGCCATCTAATGCTCGCAGTGTAAATATCAACATTCTGTCAGCTGGTGGGACTCAAAACAACCCGGATTCTGATAGACAGCTACCGAGCAGTGTTGTGCAGTTTTTGAGGACCCTCTTTCCTGGTGGTGAAATTCATGTAGAAGAAGCCAGTTCACAGGAAACAGCAAGAGGTGCTGTCCCAGAGCATGCAGGGACATCTAATGGTGTTATGAATGCAATGGAACCAGAACCAAGAGTGAGTGATGAAGGAATATTTTTGTCTAATATGCTTCGTCAGATCATACCCTTAATATCTCAACAAGCAGGTGTAGAGCTAGATGGTAGACATACGGAAGAAACTAACACGTCTGAGAATAGACTGCCTCGGGATTCTTCTTCTCAGGTGAGTGTGCTTCACCAAACTTGTCATGGCATATAGGTCTCATGTAGTCATGTTTCAACAAACTTGTGATATTAACCCGTGAGTGCCCTCCTATATTCTGACCAACTAAAGTATAAATTCATAAGTCAGGTTGTTGGTCAAAATCATGATATTCCACAAAACAGAGATATTAATACTTAAAGTAAAAAATGTATAAAGAGAAGCTACATAATGAAGTATTTGCAGGCTGAGAACTCAGATGTTGGGACGTCTCGTCGACCAAGTGATGGTGAAACAAACCCTCCAAATTCAAAACGCCAAAAGGTACTGCTGCTGAGTATTCTTTCCTTTATTTTCCCTTTTATTTGGGTAAATTAAACCACTATCCCTTGAGGTTTATTGAAATGACACTCCCCCAAGCGATTGTATGAATGACATCCAACGCCCCCCCCCCCCCTTTCTCCAAAACTCCAAATTGCGGTTTATAAACGCAATAGTTTAAGTCCATGCTGATCTAACGACTTTCTTGGTAGGAAGAACACACAGCAAAAAATTATGGGTTTGTTCCATACCCCCAAATAAAAAGGGGAATTTGTCTAGGGCCTCTTCAATGACAAATAAATAGGAATTTCTAGTTGTACCTCGTGAAAAAAAGGGACTTCTTTTGTCCTTTCAAATTGTGATTCTATTAATAGAGTATTCCATTTTAGAAACAGATTCTTATCCAAACTATGGATGAATGAAACTCCCCCCCACCCCCACCTCCCCTCCTCCCCCTCCCCCTTTTCTCCAAATCCCTTTTTGAGGTATGTATATTATATAGGATTTGTTTTTAAAATGAAATATTCAGTTAGTGAAATCTAAGGGCCCGTTTGGTACGTATGTTTAAACAACAGTTTTTAGTTTTTTTGGAAATACGTGTGGGTGAAAAAGTGGGTGAAAATGCGTGTAATGTTGTTTTAAAACTGAAAACATGTATTTAAACAAGTCTACCAAATAGCCCCTTAACTATTGCTTTTATACAAACCTCAAGAGTAGGGGGGAATGTCATTTCATGATTTTATTTTTGGTTGGGGGTGGGAGCCATTTCAGAAAATTTCAAGGAAGTTTGGTGTAATTAATCTTGTTTTGTTTAACAAAAAGCATAACTTTGAGAAAATTTTGGAATTTCTAAGAAAAGTAGTTTAGTTTGTGATAGATCAAGGAATAATTACCCATCAAAACAGAAAAGTAGTGTGGTTCAAGACCCATTGGGTGAGTGTATAACTTATCAATAAAAAAAAAAAAAAAATTCTATCAAAAGTCATGATGCAGGATAATGAATTCTCGCATAAGGGAACTTGGTATTTGAGGAAACAAAAGGAATAAAGGAAAGACCTAGGAATCACCATCTAGAGTTTGCTTGGAATCAACCCAAATTCCATTAACTCATGATCAACTACCAACAATTGTGAACTATAGATCTTTTAAACAAAGTTCCCAAATTACATCAAACATGGAAAGAAAACAAACTTAGTATGAGATTACTTTATTTATGAAAATAAAATTCAAATACCAATCAAATCTCTCTAACAGCATCAACTGCAAATCCAACAAAATCAATGTACATTATAGGTCAAATTTGGTGTTCACACTAGCTCTCCAAGGGTGGGAGAAACTTGACCTCGTTAAATGTAGCTCATGTGGTATTAGATGAGTCGTGAACCTTGGACTGAGTGGGGCTTTGTTTTTGTATTTTGTGGTTTTCCCATTGGCTGGATTAGGCTGGTTGGTTGGTTTTTCATAAATGGAACAATTTGTTATGTGGGAAGATTATTACTTTTGCTTTCAGTAGTAAGTTCTATATAACAAGTTATACATGAGTTTTAATTATTTCAACTGGTAAAGTCTCTTGTCGTTGAATAAGATATTTGAGATTCAAACCCTCGTTTATACCAAAACCAATTGGTAAATAATGTATTGGCTTGATAATAAAAAGCAATCATCATGGAGCGGACGCTATAATTTAAAATTTTATTGTATTTATCAAAAAAAGTATACAAGTTATATTATATTGATGTGCTTAATTTTTGTCAACTTTGTAATAATACTAAGCCTTTTCGTGATGCAGATGGAGTGATTTGTCATGCGACTTGATGCTACTTGTGGTTACGAAGTTATGATCAATGACATGAGAGATGCATATTGGTTCGTCAATATAGTGTTTTTTTTTTTCCCCTTCTCAAGTGGGAAGTTGTGAAATTAATATTTATCGAGTTATAGGCAATGCTCTTTGACAAAACTTGCTTCTTTCCTTAAACTTAGATGACATTTTAGTGTTGTAAGGCAGTAAATTGGATTTTACTTCATATAGTGTTATCTGTTGCTGATGTGCTATTTTTTCTTTTCACATGAATGGTGAATCCCCTCTTGAATTTAATTTCATTAGTGAAATCTTTTGTTATGTGAAAGGAGGAAGTACCGCATGCTCTACACTTAAATACTAGATAATTGCTTGAGAGAAGCGTAGTGTATAATAGACTCATCAGTTTCAAAGGGTGCTTGCTTATCAAAGTTTTTCATTGTTCGAGGCACTTTCACCAGGGATGAATCAAGCTCAATCTTTCCCATATCTAAGTATAAAAATCAAGCAATTAGTTCCCTAATTGACTGGTAAAAGAAAAATTATACATTTACTATTACTAATTTCCAAAAAAAAAAAAAAGGTTAATTCATGACGTGTCCAAAACCACTATAATTTACATAGAGGTTAATGTGAAATCTCAGTTTTACTCTCCAAATCAGGTAGACACAAAATCGGTCAAAAATTAAAACAAGAAGGAAAATATGAAAAATATTGGTTTAATTTACGAAAATATGTTAGATTTTACACTCATTAAAATAACATAAAATATCAAAAATCAACTTTCTAATAACCAGTAAGTGTAAAATCTAATGTAATGGAGATATGCCTTTAGAATTGATTTCAAGATCACAACCAGATAGAGAAAAAGAAGTCATTTTGGCTTAAAATGTGTTCTATTAAGTATTAAAAGTATTTTTTGGCATGAAAATATTTTCTGAAAGAAATGGAATGTAAATGGATATTTTCTCTTTTTATTATAGTCTGAAGGCTACTAACACCATGTCATTGCAATGCACGAGTTTATTTAAAGAGTAATGATACAGCCACAAACTATTTGACAATATTTTTACACATTGTTGATGTGACCAGCTTCTTATTGGTTTTTATCTAGACTCATCATTAACATCACTTTTTTATTTACCAATAACTACCCATCACATCATCAGTTTGTAAAATTTTTTGTAAAAAAGTTTATATCTCTAGCATTATTTTTATTTAAAAATATCTAAAGTAGAAAATATAGCCTTTATGATTAAATTAAAAATTCTTATGCAATATCAAAATATCCAAAAGGGGAAAAAAGGAAAAATAATTCTAATGCATTTATAATGTAAACCAAGCAAAAGGGGAAAAAAGGAAAAATGATTTGAAGAAAAGAGAAAGAAATTGAAAGATGCTAAAGAAACTTTAATTAAACTTTAGAACCCTAAACCATGCCTTTTACAACTAAATCACCAATATGGGTATTGGGCCGTGGGCTGTGTCCGAGGACATCAAGTAGTCCGAGGACAGGTAATGATGATAGAGGCCTACAGGACAATGGTCTGTGGAAGGGGTTTGGTCATGAGGAATTGGAAATGTTGTCTGAGGAGAAGTACCTCCTCGGCCGAACAAAGCAGAGGTCATAAGTCAGACCTTTCATCAAGAACAAAGTAACAAACGATCATATTGGCATGGATAAACATCAGGTAGGGATAAGACAAAAGAGAGTTGGGGAATATTTGAGAAGAAAGTTGTTATTACCGCATTGAATGCTCTGCAGCTAACCCTCTGATCGCATTAATATGGAGGTGATACCTGAACAGTAACATTTAGCCTTACAGCTACCCACTAAGACTTTAGGAAGGTGTCGATGAGACAAGTATCAAAACCAGCAATCTGATCTACACATGAAGGACTAAGATGAAGTAAGGAAGGGGAACATAAAGAAGGAAAATCCCATTGTATTTTCAGCGATTGAAGGATTATCTTTCTTGGCCACCCATTATGTTCAGGCTTGAAGAGGAAGAGGTTCTTTTCGCTTATATTGTTGTAGCCTCTCATGCAGTTAGCTTAGTGCTGATAAGGGTGGATAGCGGAGTACAATGACCAATTTATTACGTGAGCAAGTCATTGCACGAAGCAAAGGTTCATTACTTGTTGTTGGAGAAGGCTATTTTGACCGTGGTGCATGCCACGCAAAAACTCCCTCACTATTTCCAAGCTCACATAGTTGTGGTTTTAACCCAACTACCTCTTCAATCATTGTTTCGAAAGACTGGTTATACAGAGAGAATTGCCAAATGGGGAATGATTTTAGGGGCCTTTAATATCAAGTATATGCCTCGAACCTCTATTAAGGGTCGGGTTCTTGTAGATTTGGTGGCAGAATTTACTGAATCCCCAATAGAGATGGAAGATGAGGAACAAAACTTGGGTAGAAAACCAGTTGAAGCAAAATCCCTACAAGGACTCTCGTCTTGGAAATTGTATGTTGATGGTGTGGCTAATCAAAGAGGATCTGGGGTGGGGCTAGTTGTGGTGTCCCCAAAAAAGATTACTATTGAGAAGTCTTTAAGGTTAGGTTTCCCGGCCACAAATAATGAAGTTGAGTATGAAGCTCTGTTGGTAGAGATGGCTATGGTTCAAAAAATTGGAGGAAAGGCAGTGGAAGTATTCTCGGACTCGAGGTTGTGGTGGGCCAAGTAAAGGGAGAGTTGGAAGCTAGGCATTTGAGAATGCAAGAGTATTTGAATCAAGCTAGGCGCTTGCAATCAAGTTTTGAATTTTTCACTTTGCAGCAAATCCCGAGGAGTAGAAATACACATGCTGATTCTCTGTCTACTTTGGCAACTTCCTCTGCATAAGGCTTACCTCGAGTTATACTCGTTGAGGATTTGTATAAGCCTATCGAGGAGAAGAAGAGGAAGGTCCAAGTTCACCAGATTAAGGTCGGGCTTAGCTGGATGGATTCTTTAGTCCTATTCCTCAAGGACGGTACTCTGCCTGAAGAGAAGAGTGAAGCAGATAAAGTACGGAGGAAAGCTTCTCATTTCTGGTTGTCCGAGGAGCAAAACTTGTATAAACGTTCTTTTTCGAGACCATATTTACTGTGTGTCTATCTTGAAGCAGTGGAGCCACTCCTAGAGGAGTTACACGAGGGAATCTGTGGAAGTCATATAGGGGGCAAGTCACTATCCCATAGGGCCTTTACCTAGGGCTATTGGTGGCCAAGTATGCAGAAAGAGGCACAGGAGTATGTGAAGAAGTGTGATCAGTGCCAGAGATTTGCTCCAAACATTCATTAGCTAGGAGGTGTTCTTAATCCTTTGTCTAGCCCATGACCATTTGCTCAGTGGGGCTTGGACATTATAGGACCATTTCCTAAGGCTACAAGAAACAAAAGATGGCTTTTAGTTGGCACTGATTACTTCACAAAATGGGTAGAAGCCGAGCCACTAGCCAACATTAGGGATGTGGATGCAAAGAAATTTGTATGGAGAAACATTGTCACAAGGTTTGGGGTTCCTCACACCCTCATCTCAGATAATGGACTTCAATTTGATAGTAAAGTTTTCAGGAGGTACTGCTGTGAATTAGGTATTAGAAACAGATATTCAACTCTAGCCTATCTCCAAGGGAATGGGCAGGCCGAGGCTGTTAATAAGGTTATAGTGAATGGGTTTAAGAAGATGTTGGACGAGGCAAAGGGTAGATGGGTGGAAGAGCTACCACATGTTCTCTGGACATATCATACTACTCCCCGTCGGTCAACTAGGGAAACACCTTTTTTAATGGCTTATGGGTCTGAGGCTATGATCCCTCTAGAGACTGGATTTCCAACATTAAGGATGAGCTTGTTCACTCTAAACAACAATGATAGGCTATTGGAAAAAAGTCTAGATTTGGTTGAGGAATGAAGAGAAGCTACCATGGTTCAGCTAGCATACTATTAACAGAAACTTAAATAAATGTATGATACCAGCGTGAGGGCAAGGCCGTTAGCACCTAGTGACTTGGTATTGAGAAAAGCCGTGGCTACAGCAAAAAACCCAGCATAGGGAAAGCTGGGGCCCAACTGAGAGGGGCCATATCGTATTACCTCGGTAGCTAGGATAGGTGCTTATTTTCTGGAAGATTTAGATGAAAATGTTGTACCACACCCTTAGAATGTAAATAACCTACAAAGGTATTATTATTAATGAAAGGCAATCTATGCCACATTTTGGTCATATCTGGATCCTCGAACCACATACCTTGGGTAAATTAACGTTATTTATTATTTATCTAAGTGTTAAACAGAACATTGGTCATGCCTGACTCCTCGGACCACATACTTTGGGTAAATTAACGTTATTCATTATTTATCTAAGTGTTAAACAAAACCTTGGTCATGCCTGGCTCCTCGGACCACATACCTTGGATAAATTAACGCTGCTCACTATTTATCTAAGTGTTAAGAAGAACCTTGGTCATGCCTGTCTCCTCGGACCACATACCTAGGGCAAATTAATGCTGCTCATTATTTATCTAAGTGTTAAACAGAACATTGGTCATGTCTGGCTCCTTGGACCACATATCTTGGGTAAATTAACACTGCTCATTGTTTGACTAAGTGTTAAATAGAACCTTAGTAATGCTTGATTCCTCGGACCATGTATTTTGGGTAAATTAACACCTAAAACTACATGGATCTATTGCTAAATAGAGTGTTGGATAAATAGATGCTACAACATTATTTGAAGTTAAGAAGGAAATTATGAAGTATATGCTCTTTTGAGCTACTTATCTCAGGTACATAGAGCATGCTTTTGAATAAAATTACACTTTATTAAACGTTATAGGCTTGGAAAGGTTAGCCTATTATATTACCAATTGCATGGAATGTAGTAGTTAGATTGCCATTTGTATAAATAACTGTTAAAGTTAAGGAATGAAGATATATCTTGTATTAGAAGAAACTATAAGTTATGCTAATATTAATTAAATGCTAAGTAGAAGAGAAATCATGTTTGACTTGGCATAAACACAAGGCAATATAAAGGAAGTTAATGTTTTTCACTAAGTAAAGCCTTGAAAAAGGCAAAGAAAGTACATATTCAGGAATGTAAACAAAAACTACACATAAAGAGAAAAACACTTAACCAAAAAAAAAAAAAAAACCCTACTAAACACAACAAAGGCCCTATTTGGTCTTGATGGGAGGATTGACTTTGGCAGGTAGTTCAGGCACTGCTGTTAAAGAAGCTGAATCATTACCCTTAGGATCCTCCTTAGCAGTGAAAGGGAGAGTCACTGGAACCAATTCTTGGCTCTAGGAAGCTCCCTTCTCCTTGAAAGAGTCTTTGGGTGCAAGGGGAAGCTTTATAGCCTCGGGGGCTACCTCTTTTGTTGTCTCTTTTTCTTTCTCAGTAGTGCCGCTTGGACAACCACTTCAAGTGGGATAATGGAAGAGGTGAGAGCACTGGCAGAGACGTTCTTGTTAGATTTAGGCTCTTTAGGAGTAGTCTTGGCCTTGAAGCTCGAAGGGCCTGATGCTAGGATGGCTAGGGGATGGTAGACATTCTCTGCTCTCCTTAGGGTGGAGGAAGCATCTACTCCAAGTTGGTTGAGGGCTTTGTTTCACACTTGGAGGCAATAATTTCTGCAGACCCCAGAAACCTCAGCCCTTAGGTTTTCCTCGATTTCTGCCACCACAATGTCATACCCTTCCTGCTCAGCTCTTTCTACCGCACTTTCAATTTCTTCTAATTTTTTCTTTAAGGTCCCTATCTGTTCCTTAGCTGCAGTTAACTGGTCCTTGGTGTGGCGAAGTTGTTTTCGTTGGTTCTTCGCTTGCCTCTTAGCCCTTGCCAAGGCAACCTCAGCACTTTTCTTCTCTCTATCAGCCTCAGTTAATTTGGTGTTCAGGTCCTGAATCCTCTTCTCGGCCAACGAGAAGGCATCCACAGCCGCTATGTACCGCCCCTCTTCTTCCTTCATTTGCCTAGTTGTTCACTAACTTCTCGGCCATGTGCGCAGCTTGAACAACCTTTAAAAAAAAAAAAAAAAGTAACGATGGGAGAAAGCAATTAGAGCACTAAGTTATAAAAAAATAAATAAAAATAAATAAAAAAAGATAAAGAAGTATTTACCAGCACCAGATCTTTCTTCAGAGTAAGAAACACTTCGTGTTTCTTCATGGTCCTCAGGTCAGCCATGTCATCAGGTAGCAGTAGGGGCTGCTCTAGGGCATTTGCCACATACCCAGCTTTTCCCTCTTGGAAATCCCTGATAGAAGAATCTATAGGGAGAAGAGATCCATTCAGCACTAGAGGAGGGGTTCTAAGTCTGAACATTGGTGCGATGATCACGCCCCCTCTCCACTATGTCCCCTTCACTTGAGGACCACGTTTGGGTCGTCCTAGTTACTTTGGCCCCTTTTTGGGGCTCAGTTTCTTTGGGGGAGATGCCCCTTTTCTCCTCCACTACATCTTTGCCTTTTTGGTCCTGCTTTCTTTTCTTGTCTGCAGGATCAGGTTGAGAGGTTTGGGAAGGAGGAGGAGTAGAAGGCTTGGTCTGGACAACCAACTCGTGCACAGTGCCCCTTGTGTGGGACTCCAAGAGCTCAAGAAGGCTTGTCTTGGGTTTGCACTGAAGCATCATCGAGTCAGGTACACTGGGGGCTTCTTGGACACTGTTTACTTGAGCTAAAGGAAGGTGGCTGAAATCAACGATTGGAGGTACTAAAGATTGAATCTGGTTGAAAACTTCAAAGTCCTCCTCAAAGTCAGAAACTTCAACTACTTTTACTTTTTCCTCAAGAGCTGGTTGGGAAGGAGTTGCTTCCTCCTCGGCAGTGCGCTGGAAGGGCAACTCCACTTGTTGTGCACCTTCTGGAGGAACGCCAACCAAGAAACTAGGTATGGCGATATTGATCTACTGCAGCCGAGGATCTTTCGCCTTTATTACATACTTTGGAGCTTGGAAACTCAAAGAGATGGGTGGTAACCAAGGATTATGTGGGTAGTTCGCAATTATCCGTCGGTGTGGACAAAGATCTCGGCCTTCAATATCCTTGTCAAGTTAGACTCGTTGACAAGATTGAAGTTGGGGATTGCAGAGTACTTATCTACAAATTCTCCAAAAAGAAAAACATTGTAAGAACATAACACAAGAAAAATAAGAACCATTTTGCAAATGAAATAGAAGAAGTAAACACAAAAGTTATTAGTAAGGGGTATTGTTGGAGTAGTAAACCTAAACCTAAACACACCATCTAGAGTCCCATCTCATGTTAGGCAATGAAGTCCATCATGCCACTCCCCTGAGACAATGAGGAAATTCTTGGTCATACCCTTGTTGGTATCAGAGAGACATGATATCAGCCTGATTGCAGGGACCTTGTTTTTCAAATAGTACCCTTGGCCCTTGAGATGTTGACGATTGTATATCTAATTAACATCATGATCGGAGAGGTTCACACCCATCTTTTCGTTAAGGGCATCTACACTACCTAAAATTCTAAACACATTAGGGGCACATTGGGTAGGAGAAAGTCTATGAGCAATAAGGTAGTCCCTAGTCACTCTACCCATGGGGATTCTCATCCTTCCCTCTATAAAGGCAATCATTGAGATTACTACTTCTCCTTCTTTGCCTTAAGGCATGCCACTCCCTCCGGCGGCAATACCTAATGGAAACTCCAGGCGGAATCTGATAACGGACTTTAAAGCTCTCTATACCCTCTGGGGTGTCTACTAAACTAGCAAATCTACCCATTTGAAAAATAATTGAAGGTGTTAGGGTGACGAGGTGAAATTAGAGAGGTCGAGGAGAAAAAGGTCTTAAATTTAAAAAGAAGTGCTAAAGGTAACTTATGGAAGTGAAGAAGGGCTCCTTAGACTAGTTCTTGAGAGTTAAGATGCAAAAAGTGGAACAACTAAAATCTTCGAGCAATATATATATATATATGAAAGGGAAAAGTAAGCGGGACAGTTCCCGCCCAAACTCCCATAAAATTTTCCATCGTAGGATCTCTATCGCACCGTAGAACGTGAGGAACATGGCGCCACAGGAAATAAATGCTGAAGCGCCCCAGTTGTCGAAGCGTCAGGAGCGTGCCTCTTTGCAGTTGAAAAGACACCTGCACAGAAAGAAATGACATAAGAGTGATGAGGGTAGTCATTAGGGAGTCGAAATCCCTTTTTTTTCTTGAGGAGCAAAAAAGTGGAATTTCGAGGGGCTATTGTAGGGATAAAGGGCCCAAATATGGGTATTGGGCTGTGGGCCGTGTCCGAGGACATCAAGTAGTTCGAGGACAGGTAATGATGACTGAGGCCTACAGGACAATGGTCTTTGGAAGGGGTTTAGCCATGAGGAATTGGAAATGTTGTCTGAGGAGAAGTACCTCCTCAGCTGAACAGAGTAGAGGTCATAAGGCTGACCTTTCATCAAGAACAAAGTAACAGACGATCATACTAGCATGGATAAACATCAGATGGGGATAAGACAAAAGAGAGTTAGGGAATATCTGAGAAGAAAGCTACTACCACCGCATTGAATGCTTTGCAACTAACCCTCTGGTCGCATTAATGTGGAGGTGATACTTGAACAGTAACATTCAGTCTTACAGCTACCCACCAAGACTTCAGGAAGGTGTTGATGGGACAAGTATCAAAGCCAGCAATCTGATCTACAAGTGGAAGGCTGAGATGAAATAACGAAGGGGAATATAAAGAAGGAAAATCCCATTGTAAAATGGATCATGAGAGAATTTGTAGAAAAATCACTATACACACAAGAACTGTGATTGTGTTTAAGTCTAAAAGAAATATATAAGAACCACCTTCCTCGGACAGGGCCGAGGAGAATTGTCCTTACCCAAACTGTTTGTTTATGCTTTCAAGTAACAATTAGCCTACTGTGATCACGGTACAACTTGCTGAAGTTCAGTTTCTAGCCCACTCTCTACAAATTCATTGTTTTGGGCTCTTTGGGCCTTAGTCCTTTTCTTTTTGGGCTTTGGGGAACAAATCGTGCCCTTACAGCTAAACTAACAAATTAGTCAAATATAAGTGATTAACAATTTTCATTAAACAAGAATTAAGCTACACCAAGCATAACATATAGAGAACAATATGGAAAAAAGGTAAAAGTATGCAAACCAAAGTCAAACATCAAGAAGTGTTTAGAAAGAGGAAAACTCGAAACTTCGAGATGAAAAACCTCTCCCCCAGTCCTTGACTATACGGTCGGAAATCTCCACTAGACAAGATAGTTGCAGCACATAGGACATTATAAACCCTTCAAGCGCACAAGCCTAATGCACTTGAGCCCTCCGAGCTTCAAATAGCAACTGGCTTTACCAAGCCCTTTCTCCTTCTGGCTTACCGGAGACACCTCATTGAAGCACCAATGGAAAACCACAAAAAGATTAGATTTTTACTATGGCTTCTTAAGTTTCCACAGATTCACTCACAACTCACGTACTATGCAATGATGTGAGATGAATGTAATACAAATCTCAATCAATGGATGAATGAGAGGGAAAAGATATGGTAAAGTTTTTTTACTCAAAACTAAGGCACTCTCGTTTCATAAATAAAATTTGGCTTCAAATGTGATAAAAATGATTCATAAGGTTAGGTCACCCCTCTTATCTGAATACCAAGACATTAGCTTAGAATGTGTGTACTGGCAGTTACACAATGGATAGAAAAAAGTTTAGAGAACAGAGTACACTAATTGTGCAACTTGTGACCTTATCGCGGGCTAGCAAGTCATGAGATGGTCTCGACTTGTTGATCTTGGCTTTTTGCTACGTGTCACTAACAGGCAAATCAGGTCGCCTGAGGTCGCGAGATTCTAAATGTAGCTTTTTACAATTGCAGATAATGCTCAAGTATAATCTTCTCCAAATACAATTAATTAAGTCCCAAAAAGATATATTAAAATAACTAAACAAAATATACAAAATTTTGTCATTAAATAAAGTCAATAAATATAAACTTTTTAGAAATGGTATCAATTATTATTATTATAAAATGATAAACTTTATTAACAAGAAGTAAGTATTTAAGACATCAAAAGACGTGGTTTCTCCTCACACACAGTAAGTTCAAATATAGCTAATTTTGATGTAAAATTATAATATCTTTGATCTATACTAGTTAACTACATTTCATTGAGGCAATAAAGTGAAACAACGTACTACTTTTTTTTAATATATCTCATGTGGGTAAAAAGTTCTTTTGTTCTTTTGTTTCTGTGAGAGCTTGGTAGCTAATTCACATCAAGCAATATTAAATTTTAGTTTCGTTTCTAAAGTTTGCATAAAATTCATTTTTTGTCTCTAAATATTAAAAAGTTATTTTTTTCCCACTCATAAACTATTGAAAATGTAAGCTTTCTTTTTAAATATTTTTTTTTTTCAGTAGTTTAGGGGAAAGATAGAGACAAAAAAAAAAAAAAACTTTTTTTCTCAATATTTTAGAAATTAAAAGAAATTTTTTAAAGTTGAAGGAAATAAAGTGTAACATTTTCAATAGGTTAAGGATGAAAAATAATTCTAAAAAACGTATGGGAAAAAATAAAAATTTTAATAACAAAAAACTGTGAAGAGGGAACCAAAAGTGTAACATTTTCAAATCAGGGACTTATTATTATTATTATTATTTTTTGGATTTCAGACTGAGAAGGCATTTCTGAAGCAACCAAAAGTGTTTTTATGGTATGAGAACAAACATAAGTCAATTTTTTTTCCCCCCCCTTAGTTTGATGTCTTTTTGGGATTTTTTCTGTTGTGAGGCCTGGAAAAGGTGGAAACCGTTATTGGAAGAACATTGGACTCCAATTTAAGACCCCCAGAGAAGCCATTGAAGGTCTCTCTCTCTACATGTGTGTGTGTGAGAGAGAGAGTTTGAATTTTGGATATTGACTCTTAGTAGAGTATACACCACGTACTTAGTTTGCTTTCGGTTAATTTGGGTTTGGGAGCATAAGTTGGGATTTGAAACAGTACTGATATAATGTAAATATAGCCAATGAGCTTTGGCTCAAATGGCACCTCCTTCCCTGTAAGTGCAAGGTTATGGGTTCAAGATGCATTGATGCGTGTGTAACTTACAAATATCAGCAACAACCAAGCCGTAGTCCCAAAATTTTGGAGTTAGCTATCGATCCTCAACAAATTAGTCAAGTTTGGCCATATGTATTCTTTTCCACCATTCTTTTATATTTGAAGCGATACTATCTCTTACCATTTATTTATTATTATTATTTTTCTAAGCCTATGGCTAATCTATGTTGACATTATATATTCAACATAGATTATTTTTCAATTATAATCTTCAGTGTTTTTACCCTTTATAAAATTTCTTTGTTTGGTTAATTGATCTGACAATATATATGCTCAACTTAAGCATGCATTGGGGTTGTAGAGATGCAAAGCTATTATATCTAATTAAAGGCTCTAGTTTGAACCATAATATAACTTGATTGTTTGATGTAAACTTTTGATATTTATGTTGGTCAAAGCAAAATGGCAATGGTTAAGGGCAGGACAAAAATAGCTAGAATTAGCGATGAACTCATTCTTCAAACTTTGTGTGTGGAGTCACTAAACATTTATTTTTTGACAACCAGCTTTTCTGGGGTTAAAAGGAACTTAAGAAGTGAGAGAATCGATTGTTGATAATAGTAGTGAGAAAGTTCTCAATTAAGATAATTTATAGTTCCACATTCCTGGTTTTGTTAAAAAAAATGATATGACTGATAGCTTGGAGCTGAGTCTTAAGAGGTTGTTGTCATGTTGGTCTTGTCTGGAGAGTGCCACAAGCTCCATCTCAATGCCTGGGATCATATTTGCTAGGGTTGTCTCATTTGTGTATTGCAGTGCTTCTTGAGGGTATTAAAGAATATGACTTTAAATACTTGATTACTTTTTCACAATTATATGGTATACAAAAGTAAGACTATTTGCCGATTAGAGCTTTTTTTTTTTTAATGCAGGAACCTACATTGATAAGAAATGCCACTTCAGTGGCAATGTTTCCATCAGGGGTCGCATCTTAGCTGGCACTTGCCATGGTTCTAAGATGATGAGGACCATTATTGTTTGTAGAGATTATCTTCATTTTGTCAAGAAGTACCAAAGGCATGATCCTGCTTTTATTGTGATGGATTCCATTATCACCAATACATTTTCTCACTCTAGTAGAAGCATAACATCTTTTCTTTTTTCTTTGCTTCTCTTTCCCTTCCTTTTTGGGCTTCTTTCAGATATGAGAATAGGCACTCAAACATTCCTGCTCACATTTCCCCATATGCTTCCGTGTGAAGGAAGGAGATCATGTCATTGTCGGCCAATGCAGGTTAATTTTTTTAAATGGAAGACCCCTTATTTCGTCATCTGTTTGTAATTCTGTGTACGGTTTGATGGTAATGCATGCATAGTTTCCTCATTTTGACTGGCTATTTACAACACCCCCCCCCCCCCCCCCCCCCCAATATTTCGGGCCACTGTCAAAGACAGTAAGGTTCAATGTGTTGAAAGTCACTCTGGCTGGTTCTTCTGGTGCTGTGATGAAGGCTTTTACAGGAATGTGAGGTGATTTCCAGTTAGGCTGGTTATATAATTGTTGTGGTTTCGGCGAGCTAGTCATGTTAAAGAAGGCTTTTGAAGTAGAGAGCATCATATTGACTGGGTGGATCTGGAGTTTTTTCTGCTGCTCCATTTTGTTGATCTAAATATAATTTTGACTTCCTTTAAGTCTTATATAAAAATTTTGAGTTTTGGAGAGATACCAATATGGTTCTTGAATAGGAGTGGAATCTTCTTTTCTAATCACTGTGTTTTTGTTGCATAATTCCGAGTCTCCAAAAGTCGTTTAAGATCTTCTCAAATTATTCTTTGAGGTGCTCGGTGCCCTCCTCAGATAAAATAAATGTAACGATTTCTCTATTGCAGGGTCAGTCACCTTAGTGCCTTGGCCAAACCAAGTGTGACATGTTGGAAACTTGGACTCTCTACTTACCAAATTGTAGGCGAAAATGAGAGGCTTTTAATATTGTCCTAATTGATGGTTAATATTTTTGCGGATTCTAATGAGTAATGGGATCAGCATTTTTTTTTAATCTCTAGTAAGTTACTTTTGGTAAAGCCAAGTGATCCACCTCCCTAGCCAATGGGAATGAAACCTTATCTTCATTGTGCCCTTAAACTATGTTCCTGGTTTTGTAAATTTTTAATTTCTTTTCCAACATGTTAGGACTCAATGTTGGGACTTCCTGACCCTGAGTCATGATTGATACAATGACGCCTAAGCAATTAACAGTACAATGATGATGATGATAATAAGCTGTTGAAGAAGTTGAAATCGACCTTGACTTTTTAAGCAACGATTAAGCTTAGCTCAACAAGATGTTCATAAATCATGCCCACTTCTCCTTTCTTAAGTAAAGAATATCTTTTTCTCTAAGGCTATGAGCTTTCAAAAACGTAATATTCTTTGCATTGCAAAAAGGAGCATAATTATTGCGCATGGCTCTAACTCCCTGTGACTGGATAATATTGTGCCATGTCAGGGTCTACTAACCACGCAACCCAGAGATTCTCTACAACGAATGAACTAAATTCACATCACATCAACGTGTGAACTAATTTCACATTACATTGTACAATAATTTCAGTCCATTTTAATATTTAAAAAAATTATTTTATATAACCACTTTTTAAAAAGAGTTCATATAAGATTATCTATTATATTATATTTGAATATAATATTCATCGTTTACTTTTTTTACTATTTCAATAAATGAAAAAAGAGGGAGAAAATGAGAAAAAGCAAGACAAATGAACAAAATATTTATATTTTATATGCACATGAACAATATTGCGTATATTTACAATTACTGTAACTAGACTGTAAATTTTCATAATTTAATAAGCTGAGATGAATGATTTTTAAAGTTGAATGAACAAAATTTACCTCTTAAACTATTATGTATTGTCTGAGAGTGCTTTTATGGTTGACTTTGCCTTTGAAATTTTTTTTTTTTTTTGAGAAATGAAAGTGATAATTTTGATATCCCCTTATATAAAAAAATATATAAAAAGGTGAATTTCCCAACAAAAAAATTAATATAACATTTTTATTTTATTTTATGAATATAACATTTCTTTGTTAAGTTAAATTCACATGCCATGGTGGGCATTAAATTGACTAGAGGTCCCCCATCTATTGGATTTTTTTTAGGGGATTAGATATTGAGAGTTGAAAGAAATTATAAAGTACCGAAAATCTTCTTCTTCTTTTTTCTTTTTTCTTGGTTAATTTTAAAAGCCATTAAAGAAAATGAGATTGAGATCAGTTTACACTATACAAAAATGAAAGAGATTATATGTTATGCTGAGTAAAATTAGGAGTACATATTACATGATTTTATATTCTTATTAAGGAAATTACACTGATCGACAATCTAACTTATCTTCAAGAAAGCAAATCTAACACATCTTTAAGAAGACGATCTAATGTGTTGATGCATTGACTAATGTAGCCCCCTAATCTTTTTGAGTTAATCTGTTATAATATGGTTAACTCGTCAAATTTCAATCAAACTTGACAATTTTGTAGGACAGCAGTTGTTAAATAATAGTAGGAATAGGAATCTTACCAGAAAAACAAAAAATAAATAGCAAAAGAGAGGAGGCCTTTTCGTTTTCTTTTTTCTGCCTTTTGACCATTGGGATTCGGAACAGTATTGATCCTTTTTCATGTATATTTGTAAAAGTGATTAATGAATAATGAGTCCTCACCTTTCGCATATTGAAAAAACAGATATCTTTTCTCCCTTTCACAAAAAGAGAGAAACAATTCTATTGACTAATCCTCTCTCACGTCATCTTCCATTGAACACGTTCTATCAAATCTTTTCGTATCATCATCATGTATATGTAGAATGAAACGAACTTCCTAATGCAACTTGTTTTGCGTAATACTGTGGTTGGTAAAAAATATATATATTTCTTGTTTTTGATAGTTGGATATTTACAATGGTAAAAAGGTTTGGAAGTTTTAAATTCTAGATGTTTTTGTTAGAAATATCAGAAAGTTTCAATTAAGTTATAAAACTCTTGATAATATAACTTTCAATAACATACAAAAATAAATAAATAAATAAATAATTAACCAAGTAATGTTATGCAAAATAGTACAAGAATATTATGATTGGCAACCAAAATGACCTTGTGATCATTTCATTTTGTTTGGGAAAATTGTGGGAAAGAAAAATAAGAAGAGAAAATGTAGGAAATATGAGAACATTCTCTTGTGACGAGAATAAGAGGGGGAGGGGAGAGGAGAAAGAGAAATGAAAATAGAAGAATTCAATTTTCTCCAAGATTCACTGTCTGGTTTCCTCCCTAATTATGAGGAATATACAAGAAAAGATAAAGTGATGTGTCTTTTTTTTTTCTTTTCGATTTTGATAGCTGGGAAAGATAATTTTTTTTTTTTTTTTTTTTTGGGAAAAATACACACACAAGGAAGAGAGAATAAGGTTTTAACATAAAGATACACCACAAACTTTACTCAAAGGTCATAGTAACTTTTAAATGAGGGTGATTGGAACAACTAGGAGAGGCAAGTTGAGCTAAAAGACTCTTGGCCTTAGTGTTAGAGTGGTGATGTTGGATACATGGATTTCCATAATTTGTATAAAATCCTTTTCTTCTTTGATAACCAAACATGTAAAAGAAAATATCCCTACCTTTTCTTTCCACTCCTCCATTTCCTTTATTTTTCCTCTTCTTTCATTTTACCCAACTTGGTATAAGTTTCTTTCCCAACATTGAAATGACAAAACTTTGGGTACAATTTTTTAAATATTGTATATTAGGTTTCACAATTGTTTCTTAAAAAAAAAGGTTTCACAATTAAATTCAAAATTTAATGCATAGTTGTATACTTGTATTAACTGATGGAACATAAATATGATTTTATTTTCTAAGAATAATTAAATTCAATACAACTGTATGTTTAAATGAATTGAATTTAGTTGAAAATTTTAATGTATTGCATCTAAGAATTTATACCTAAATTTTACCAATTTTGAAGAGATTTAAATAGTTTGCATCTAAGATGTTACCCCCATCCACAGGTCACCATGACTCAGACTCTGTTCTCTCAAAGTTTTTGGGCATTGTTACCAAAAATTCAACATATTTTTCAAGAATTTCCCCATCCCCAATAAGCTGGTAAACCTTGGAAGATAGTAGGATCTTTCGGACACTTTCCCTTCTCTAATTTTTTTTTTAAAAAACAAACTAACTGTTAAACACACTCACTCACTTAATTACACTCTCTCACCAAACTCAAACACATTATTTAACCCAAAGTCTCATTACAAAAGAGAAATGATATGTTCAATAATATTTTCACAACACTTTTTTATAATAAATTCTAAGTGGTAATTTGTTATTAGCTATAATTGGTAGACAAAAATGTAATTTTAATAGTGAATTTAAATTAGAACTAATAATAATTTATCACTTATAATATGTTGTGAAAATATTATAAAAATATTATAAATGTAATATCTTCCTATAAATCACTATCAACATAAATACATAATAATGCAAATAACAACGATGACCATGATAGACAAAAACAAATGAAAAATCTTACACCCATATGACCATATCCCTAAAATCCTAACAACTGCTGCTGCTTATATCTTGGGAAAGAATCCAACACTTTTTAAGCATGTGTTGGAAAAGAAGTCAAAGAAGTGTGCATCCTACAATTATGACGCACATTAAAAAAAATGTCCTGTACAGGCTGTACGTGATGACTAATTGTGAAGCAATGATTGAAGTCAAGCTCATCACATTTCCCATCTTTGATATGCTACCGACTTTTTAAGAAGTTATAGATTCGGTGTTAGATTTTTATTTTAACTGGGCCCCTTGAGACCAGCTTATTTTATTAAAGTTGAAATTTTTTTGTTAAAAATATTATAGATAAATATAAAAATTAGTTAAAATAGTACAGTGAGACTTATGAATAGTACCAAAAAGTGTAGTAGGACCTATGAATAATATAAAAATAAGCTGAATAGTAAAATAAATTGATTTTTTCAATTTCAAGTCAAATGCACACTTAGGATTCGTTTGGATATTACTTATTTTGCTGAAAACTGAAAATTAAAAATATTGTAATAAAATAATTTTTAAATATGTGAATAGTGCCGTGGGACCTATTTTTAATGAAAATTTTGTTAAAAAAAAAGGTTTGTGGGTCCGTGAACAGTGCACAGGACCCATTGAACAGTGCATAATCACATGAAAACTAAATTCTCGAAAAAAAAAAAAAAAAAAAAAGGCGAAAATGCCAAATGCTAGGGACTAGAAACGTAATCCAAACGGGTACTTAATAACGTGTTAAACTGTTAAATCTTAAACTATCTACATTTTTCTACTAGGTGCTTAAATCCTTAAACTACATCTTTGTTAGATAATACATGAATAATTGTATTGCATCATAATAGTAAATGATATTTGGCATAGGGTTATCCATGGGTTGATTTAGGCCGAGTTTGTGCTTAACCCACAACCAACCCGATCAGATCGGGTAGGGAATTTCCAAACCCACAACCAACCCATTAGGGTATTGGGTTGGTCGGTTTGAGTCAGCGTTAGGTGGTGGTCGGTTTCAGATGGTGAGATCTCGCTGGATCCGTCCAAGAACCAGTGAGATCTTGCCAAATCTGGTGAAGATTTGGTTAGATCTGTAGAGATTTCTGCCAAATAATGCGAAGAACTCACACAGATCTAATGAATTTCAACCAGATCTGGTGTATCTACATTTTTCTACTAGGTGCTTAAATCCTTAAACTACATCTTCGTTAGATAATACACAGATAATTGTATTGCATCATAATAGTAAATGATATTTGGCATAAATTATCCATGGGTTGATTTAGGCCGAGTATGTGCTTAACCCACAACCAACCCATTATGGTATTGGGTTGGTCGGTTCGGGTCAGTGTTAGGTGGTGGTCGGTTTCAGGTGAAGCTGAAAATCACTAAAAAATGGTGAGATTTTGCTGGATCCGTCCAAGAACCAGTGAGATCTTGCCAGATCTGGCGAAGATTTGGTCAGATCTGGAGAGATTTCTGCCAAATAATGCAAAGAACTCACACAGATCTAATGAATTTTTGCCAAATCTGGTGTATCTCCATTTGATCTAACTGTGTTAGTCTTTGAAATCCGCAGTATCTTGGTAGAAATATAGCCAGAAAGCTTGAGAAATCGTTGAAATTGATGCATTTCAGCTGAGTCAAGTTTCACGGGTTTTGGAGGAGGAGACCCGCAATTGACCCGCTAACATTGGGTTTTTAAGGGCTAGGACTAGCATCCAACCACTGGAGCAATCTAATCAGGTGGCGATGGGTCGGGTATGGTCAAGCTTGGCAAGTTGGTCGGGTGGACGGCTAGGTTGGACACCCCTAATTTGGCACAACATTGAATTCCAAATTTTAAAAATTCAACTCTTCAAGAAAAATTATCACCATTTTGTGCTTGCACCAAAATTTATAAGTGATGATGAAGGATTAGGTAAGTAATGAAGTAGTGAATGGTGAGTATTATTTAATAAAGTTACATGGGGGCGGTTGGATATTTTTAAATAAAATATTGATTTTATAAGTGCAAGCCATAATCCAAAGTCATCCTACTTTTAAAATTTGAAGTTAATATTCATAAAATTTAATAAATTTAAACTAAATATGGTAATTGTAGGGACCGGGTTTGGGCACTTCTATGGTGTTCAGAGAGTGGACCCAAGCCCAGCTAGCCCTGCAATGAATTTATAGAGAGTGGGCTCAAGAACTAAGCCTTAATGAGGAATGCAGCGGCCATGCATGGTTGCGTGTGGGTTTAATAGCCTAAACGTGAATTGGAATGCACAATAATGCTCATCGGACTTCCCTTTCAGAGCTTGGAGTTCTTACTATTTCTTTGAAGATTGATTACAAGGTTTGAGAGAATACAAGTCGCTACAGTACTTCTTCATTCAGGTTTTTCGTCCGTCCCCTTTTCAAGAGGGACTCCTTACATTATATACATCTCTCTCAGTTGATCCTAGCCCTACATTTGTTGATCAGCTAGGCCACCACTTGAGAGTCTGTCCCATCAGCCGCATTCCCATTCCTCCTGTGGGTTGCAGCATCCAAGACAGCACTGTTCAAGAGTCCTATCCTCATTAATGCGGCCAGGGCGGTAGTTGAGGGCATTTAATGTGGAGGTGACAGTTCATTTGGGACTTGCTCCTCCACCATGCTTCCATTGCTGGCGCTGGGTACTTGCTATTTGCTCTTTGGATGCTCAGGAAGACTCCCCTTGATGGTGTGCTGCTTGTCCACTTTATGATCTCGGCCGTCCGAGGAAGGGATCGTCCTCGGCACTGTTTCTTGGGCGACTGGGCTTTACACTTTCGTCCTCGAACCTTGGACGCCTCCTCGGCTCGGGCCTTTGGGCCTGGTTCGAAGTGGGCCGGGGCTGCCTGACTCTTTCTGGCCCCACAGTAATTAAATTAATTTTAGTTCAAAATAGATTCAAAGGAAAAATTTTGAGTTTTATTTTTTCAAAATAAAATTTCAGAATGAGAACTAAGAATGAGATTTTGGAATTCCTTAATTTAACTCACAATCAAGGAAATATATTTTAAAAAAAAAATAGCAAGAGTTTGTGATAAGTAGATCAACAAACAATCTAGGCTACAAGGCGAATTAAACCAATTATAATGTATCTTATTGGAGAAAATAAGTTAAAATGCTATTTACAATTCATTGAAGAATAATAATAATAATAATTTTATGCATTTGATATATACATCTTTTCTTTTATAATGTGTAAACTACAAGAGGAAGGATGCATGAAATACATTAAAAAACAAATCTTAATTTTTAAAAATCAATTTCCCTAAATATAACCCGAGCTAAACCTTGAAAATCTTAATGCTATAGTGCATTTTTAATCCTCCTAGCCATTATTCTAATGCAAAAATTCTTTCTAAGAGGAATGCTCATATTGTGGCAATTCCGCTCAGAAGGTAACGAGCTACTCCTATAGCATGTCCTTGGACAATTCTCAAGGTTGTAGGCTAAATAGCATGAGCAACTTTTAATTTATTATGAGCCTAGATGATAAATTCAGTAAGTTCTTGCTAATAACCATGTCTACTAAATAAAAATATTAAACTAAAAGCCCATACAAAATGAGCACCTAAGAAAAAGTGGCTATATGCATATACTTAGGAATCATTAAGACTAAATTACCTAGGATGCTTGTGCCCATAAGAAACCGCATAGCCACCCATTAACGGTATATATATAGAGAAATGTTATATCTACAATATTATACAACAAATTTTAAGTGACAAGTTGTCACAGGCTGGTAGACAAAAATATAATTTAAAAAGATGGATTCAAATAAATATCACTAATATTTTATCACCTATCATTTGTTATAAAAATGTTAGATACATACTTTCTCGTAAGAAAACAAGAAAAAGACATTTCCATTTGCAAGCCGCAAGAAGGCAAAACCAAAAGCACAATCTTTATAATAACCCAACCAACAGTTTTTCAGCCATGCTTTCATAGAAAAATCTGGAATTTAACGGCTCTCAATTTTCACTCTTTCTCTCGCTTTTTCTATGTGACACTACAACTACTAAACAAGTCTCCCAACATATTCTATAGAATCTTTTCTCCCACATATAATTTGTTCTTTGATTCTCTCTCTCTATTTCTCTTTCTCTCCGTGTCCTTGCTTTGTGTTACTTTTGATACCCACAAACCAGAGGTTGCTTAGGAACTGAACCACTACTCTAGTTCTAACACCACCACCACCACTACCATCTTTATCATCATGTGTGTCCCGGACGCTGAGCAAGTTGGCCAGGAGATTGAGAATATGGACAACAATAACAACAGCAGCAGCAGCAACAACAACAACAATAACAACAAGGTGACACGTCCTTTGCATTGTGAAGTGTTGCATACCCAGATAGAGAAGTGGGACAAGAAATCTCCTTTGATGAGTTCCACTTATCAATTCTGTCTTGAAAGTTCATTTCCTTTAAGATTTCAGTTCCTCCATCATTTATTTCTTCTGGGTTTTTTCAAATTATAAATATATATATATATATATATATATAATTTTTTTTTTTTTTTTTTTGAAGACCATTTTGGTTGAAACTGGGTTCTGTGTATTTGTTTCCTCATGTGATTGGTGATTGGTGATTGATGATTGATAATGGTTTTTTTGTTTTTGTTTTTGTAAATGGTTTTTTTGTTTTTTTTTTTAATGTGAATTATTCTAGTGTATTTACTTCTTTATTTTTGTTTACTTCTCTTTGAAATTTAGAGGTTTATTGCCGGTACATCTGTCTGAAATTATTTGGGCTTATATGGTGTACCATTTTCATTTTGTAGCTCTGGACTGTATAAAAATGAATTGGTTTTTTTTACCAATTTTCAATTCGATGGAGATTGTACCACTTCAAATTTTTACTGTAGTTACCAGTTGGTACTGTATTCTTTAGGAAATTATTGCTCTTCAATCATGTTTCCCATAATTCATCTCAACTTGGCTGCTTTTTCCAGTTCAGCTTCGATCATCAATGTATCCTGCTAAATTTTTTCTCATATAAAAAACTTCCATATTTATTTACATATTTATTTGCTTCTTTATTCTGGCTGTGGTTGATTGGAAGACAGTTTTCTACAGGAAGGTGGTTGCCCCTTAAATTTTTCATTAAAGCTGGATGGTGATGATTTTTCTAGATTGGTTTTTTATTGGTTTAAATTTTGACTAATGTGGAGAATTTTTTATTGATCATTTTGATACTAATGGAAAGAGAAAATAAGTGATGCCTAATATAGTTACCCTGACTTAGACTTGCCCCTTGATTGTGTTGACTCATGAACTTGGCTCTTACCAATGTCAATTGTCCTGCTTATTCTAAAGGTTCATTTTTCTAAAAAATTTCCATAGTTGCACTTGTTTTAAGAGCATTTGCTTTCCAATTATGATAGCCAGATGCTTCTATCTAATTAATAAAACCATACCTTTTCTGGAGAAGACTAACCCTGAGCAGTAAAATTCAACATAAGTAAAAATGGATACATTTTATCTTGGCACATTAGTAATTTCTATAACTTCATACTACCTTATCTTTCTTGCCAAGTATCTTTTAAGATACTTCTTATTCTCTTTCTAATTTCATATTGGTGTGGTTCATTCAGCTGGAAAGCATTTCTGAGGATAAAGCAGTTGTAGAGAGAAAACAGAACCTGTTAAACTTTGTCCCTTCCCTTCGGTCAGGAGAGTGGTCTGATATAGGGGGTCGTGACTATATGGAGGATACTCACATCTGCATTGGTGATCTGGCTAAGAAATTCGGTATTAATTCATACAGTGATGAAGTTATCTCCTTCTATGGTGTAAGTTCTCATACCTACTAAACTATCTGTGTTTTGTTTACCAAATACAATTTACACCATTTGGACTTTTCACAAGAATTACATACTTAAATATGGATTAATGTGAAATTATGAAGTTTCAACAGTCATTGCCTATACATAGAGAAAGGCTAAAATGCACTTTCCCTCTCCAAGTTTGGGGCTGCTTCTAAACTGGTTCCTCGACTTTCAAAACTTGAAATTTACACCATCATTATGGTTTGTAACATTTTCACCATTAACCCACCTAAAAACAACATCATTTTTTGTCCAGAATGTCATTTTTTGTGGGTTAACCATAACCATAAGAGCCTAATAGACGTATATGGAAGGGGCATTTTGATATTATTGTAATACTCAAGAGTGTAGTTGCAAGTTTAGGGACCAATTTAGAAGCAACCTCAAATTTAGAGGGTGTACATATTATTTTGTTGTGGACCAAAAAAAAAAAGGTGAGGTTCTTGCGCTAATTTGATGAATAACTTAGCATTACTTGAAAGCACTTGATCTTATTTGAGAATTGTGAATGATCATATCTTAGATATGAAATGTGTAGCTGTGATTTGCTTTTGATTTGAAAGTCTCTTACTTTCCACTTTCAGATTATGAATGATCATATCACATACTTTTTAGATCACTTTCAATTGTCTCATATGTATCCATTACCCAGAAATTAAGAAGCGTTTTTAAGCTTGCAAACTTCAGTAGTGAGCAATAACCATTCCATATGAATAAAGAACTAATGACCATTGATAAATGTTTTATGGTATAGCAGTATAGCTATAATGTCAAAAGCCAAAATTTGACCTATTTGGATTAGCTCACATGAAGTCAAATGTTGGCAGATGCATTGAAGAAACATAGGGGTGTGAATTTAACTGGAGGTGCCTTTTTTTTCTATTGAGAGTTGGGAATGAGTAACAGAGAAAACTTACTAGTTCAAAATTTGACTGAACAAGTATCATTCAGTTTGGAAGAAGCACATAGATTACTTTAGACATTTTATTCAGATGTTTGACATACATTTAGCTATTGGTTTGAATAACAGGTATTTGATGGGCATGATGGAAAGTGTGCAGCACAATTTGTACGCGACCATTTACCAAGAGTAATTGTTGAGGATGCCGACTTCCCTTTAGAGCTTGAGAAGGTGGTTATAAGGTCATTTATGGAGACTGATGCAGCATTTGCAAAGACATGCTCCCTTGAGTCTGCCCTGTCTTCCGGGACAACTGCCCTCACTGCAATGGTATTTGGGAGGTAAGTTCAGTGTTGATTGGCCTTTGATTTAGATATATTGTTCAAAATTGTCCATTCTTGCATAGTGACACTGCGGAGTGAGCTGCAGGCACAAAAATGAAAAAGGGCCAAATAAAAAGGATTAAAAATGAAATATGAAATATGAAACAAATAGAGACACAGATGTTGGTGCAGCCTGGTTTCCTCTATTGGTCATAATTGTAAGTTGTAGTAATAAAAGAGGCTCACTAGTCACTATGATGAATTTAAAAAATTCCTTCTTTAAGGAATTGCTTATACTGTCTCCATTTGTGCATGCTTAAACTTTCCTTTTCACAGATATGAAGCCATGGCGTAGTGTAGCTTGTTTTTAGATGATCTATGAGTGACATTTATACTGAGTTTCATTCTTAAAATACAACGATATTTTGGACAGGTCTCTGCTTGTGGCAAATGCAGGGGACTGCCGGGCTGTGTTGTCACGGTGTGGAACTGCTATAGAAATGTCAAAAGATCATAGACCCTGCTGCACTAAAGAAAGGACAAGGATCGAATCCTTGGGTGGATATGTTGCTGATGGTTACCTTAATGGTCAGTTGGGTGTTACTCGTGCATTAGGTGATTGGCACCTTGAAGGAATGAAGGGAATGGGTGAAAAGCTTGGACCATTGAGTGCTGAACCTGAACTTAAATTGGTGACACTGACCAAGGAAGACGAGTTTTTGATAATTGGTAGTGATGGAATATGGGATGTGTTTTTTAGTCAAAATTGTATAGATTTTGCCCGGAGGAGACTCCAAGAGCACAATGATGTGAAGTTGTGCTGCAAGCAAATAGTAGAGGAAGCAATAAAGCGGGGAGCCACCGACAATCTGACTGTTGTAATGGTAAGTTTTCATATGGAGCCACCAGCGCATGTAGTGGTAGAAAGGGGAAGAGTCAGGAGATGCATATCGGCCGAAGGCCTTCAGAATCTCAGAGGCCTGTTAGATCGCTAATCCATTTTTTTTTAAATCCCTGGTGTGCTTAGGTTAAAACTAGTCAACCAATAATACTAAGCTGATTTATCAGCTCATATCTTGAGTTTTTTCTCTATATATGTATATATATTCTTCCGGGAAATGGAACTGCCTTTTCCTTACCCCTTTATTCATTGATGCCTTATTTGGTTTCTGAGAAGGAAGGAAACAGAAGAAAACATGGAATCATAATTTGCATATGTTAAAATTGGGGAGGGAAATCCAACTTGTAAACAAATTGATTTGAGAATTGTACTATTAGTAATTCGAAGTATACACTAATGTACATACAATTATTCTGTATTCACCAAACTTGTTGTTGGTGACCAACAAGTTTTTACCTTTTCCTTTCTTTCAATGTTCTTCTTATCATCCATGTACTAGGGTGAAATTGGGCCCCTTAAAGCTGCTACTGCCTACTAAACTAAAGTTATTGAAGACAGTCAACAGTATCAACAAGAAGGTTAGACTGAGACACATGACCAAGAAATCTTCATTCTTCCAGCCGGGCATCAGATATCGTTGATCACTCCCTTCACCCGCCAATGACTTGTCATTTGCCTTAACAAAGATCTATTGTCTCCTTGCTGCTCCAGAACTATAACCCCGCAGAAACCTTTGGAAAATGCCGAGTATAGAGCTTCCAAAAGTGCTAAGCATCTGGCAATTGAACCTATTTATGGTGGTGAAGCAAGCAACCAGCAATGAGTTTCACTCCGTCTATTCTTGCTTACAAATGCTGTGCCACATGGGAAAGAGCAAAAATAGAAGGCTGCACTTCTTGCATTCTGCTGTCCGCGTTCTTCATAGAAAGCATCCTTGCACCTATGATTTGAATGCTTGCTAAATTGAGATGAAAACCTTCGAGTCCCACATTCACCTTGCCTGTATGGATTGGAGAACTAGTGAAAAAGAGCTGAAAGCATCGCTTTGAATTCGATCCAGTACTTTAATTTGCACCAGCAGCCACTACTTCAACCAAAGTTTTCCTGCGTAATTTGTTCCTCAGTTGAGTGGGGTACTTCAACTTTGCAGTATCTGTATTTCCATTTTGGTGGTGGTTATTAATACATTAAATTCCCAGCATTTAATTTAATTAAAGAATTCTTCTCTTCTACAGTTGTCCAAAGACATATCCGGTTCCTCTTTTGCCTGTTTATTAGCTAATACTTATATTTCTCATTTATTACCATTCTTTTTTTTTTTTTGGTTGTGACAACCTTATCAAAGTAGGCCCCTTGAACTCACTCCCTAGAGAGTAAACTATGGATTAACAATCCTACTCACCAAACTCGTGTATTAGGTAATCCAAAAAAACTATTAGTGGGGATTCAAACATCTAATATTTCCCACTTACAACTTGACTCCTATTAATATTCATCTTTTATCTTCTTCTCTAAAAAATAAAAATATTCATCTTTTATCTAAGCTAATATTTTTAGGGGGTTTGGGTTCGATTTCCCACTAGGAGTTATATCGGATTACCTGATACACGGTTCTAGCAGGTGGGGTTGTGTATCCTTAGAAGAAGACTTATAAAAAAATATATTTTAAAGTTGTCTATTGCTTAAAGTTACACTACTCAATTTTTTTTTTTTTTTTTTTTTTATTGGGTGTGAATTTTGACAAATTTTTCATTAGATTACATTTTTTTTCTTATACCCTCTATACTTGAAAAAATTCAAGATGATCAAGATCAATAACTATCTCAACTATAAAATTTTTAATTTAAAGTTTTTGTACTTCAAAATTTTGCATAAAATATGACTTCATATATCAAATAGTAAATAATCTACTATTGACACAAAATTTGGCCTGCATATTGAGAATATAAAAAATATGCAATCTAATGGTGAAAATTTTAAAATAATATTAATTCAACAAAAAGTTATTAGATGATGAATCATAATCATTAGAAGCTATAACAATTTGACGGTTGAACCATCAAATCAGTGAACTGTACAAAATTCCAAGTCAATATGGAAGAAATACCAAATTTGTTAAAGAATCCATCATTTGAACCATCTGGTTTTTTTAATATTATGCTATTTTATCCAAATAACATTCTTTCCTTCAATTTTGCACTTTTTATTTATGAGATTTTGAGTCTCTTACTTTTAAAATAGAAGCAAGTAGTCAAAATGGTTCTAGTCAAAATATCAAGAGTAATGTTACCATCACAAATTATTAATGTGACAGTTTTTATTGGTTTTCATTTGGATCCAATATTGATATCACTTTTTTCATTTATCAATAAGTAATAACTATTCACCATTTCAACAATTTGTAAAAAAGTTTGTAGGTCTAACATTTTCCAAATTTCAATTCGTGTATCCTTTTTCTAATAATTTTTGATATAAAAATAATAATATATTCTTAATTTGAATAAATTTTCTAAACAATGGTATTCATTAGTTTTAATATTTGATATACTAGCGTATTTATGTTAAATTTGAATATCATCTCATTTTTATAGTTTATCTTCATTTTTTATACATTCTTTAATTTATATAATATATGTAGGGTCAGATTCTGCAGCCCAAGCCCAAGGAGATGTGGATTTGGAGCCCACTGAACCCAAAACAATAAATTTGTAGAGAGTGGGTGAAAGAGCTAGGCTAATAATGAAAAATAACAGTATTAAACGGCACTGATGATAGGAAGATTTGAACTAATACGTGCTCGGACAGAGGTGAATGTCTCGTCCGAGGAGGTGATTTTCATTGATGGACCTGGGTTACAAATGTTGGAGCTACAGTAAAATAATATGCTCTTTTCTCTCTCTTGATTTTTTGATCCCCTCTATCAGAGACCTCTCTCTCTTATATAGTACTACCTTTCTCCATCTCCACCGTCCACTTGTTCACCATCTGGGTGTCCACTTGAGTGCATGTCCCATCACACTCCCCCTTTAGCCCTGTCTGAATGGCGGTAGCTGAGGATGCACTGTTCAGGGGTCTTCTCCACATAAATGCGGCCAGGAGGATAGGTGCAGTGCATTAAATGCGGTGGTTGAAGTCTGTCTCCTTGATATTTCTCTGTTCCTGTTACCTTCTTGTGTGTCCGAGGCCCCCTTTCCCCCTCAACACTTATCGAACAGATCGCTTGACACGTGTCGGACCAAAAACCCCGTCGGGTCCGAGGGTATCGGCCTCCTCGGACATATGAACATCTCCTCGGACAGTGCACGTACTCATCTCCGGACATTTCCCTTTCACATGGGCTTCTGACAGGGTGTCTTGGTCTCCTCGGATGAACAGTGGTCCTCGGATAGGGCCTTGGGCCCAATGCGCCAGGTTGGGCTTTTCTCCCCCACAATATATATATATATATATATATATATATATATATAAGTTAAATATTAATCCAACAATTGAACCAATGAACCGTACTTTATATATAGGAATATTGAAATATACTTACTGAACAATTACATTACTACTTTTAAACATAGTAGTAGAAATGCAAGATGGATCAAAGAACATGTAGGGTATTAATAGAGCAGGAACTAACAAACAGGCTTACAAGTTTAGTGGTGAAAAAAGAGAATGGAAAAAATAACTCTATCTGGATAAGTAGTTCTTGTACATTTATAAACACTATCTATGAATAAAGAATGAGATACAAGAAAGACGTACATGTATGATCACTCAAGTAACTTCTCTATCTATGTGTTGTTTCCTATGTGAAATACACTCTTCCCTCCTATAAAGGTACAATAAGAAACATGATTCATGCCTCAAAGAAATTCACAATCAATGTGAGCTTATGCTGTTCCAAAACCATTTTCCCTCATTCAATTTCCCTTTAATCTCAGTTCTTGCAACACGAATCAAGAACAAAATCGCAAAGAAAATAGCAAGAATAAGCATAAAAAAGACGCTGTTCCATCCTCTAGAGGAAATATACCCAGCCAATAGTGGACCAAGCGCTGCCCCTACAGAACCAGTACCATCTATAATAGCAGTTACAGTAGCTAATGCTCGGGAATTCCCTCTAACAAAACTCTGGGTACCAAGATCGGCAGCAACAGCCGTTGTAATGAGTGAGTACGGGCCATTTACAAGCAATCCAGAAAGAAACATCAATCCAATGCTAGCAAACATAGAGAGGCCTCCATATACACGGTAGAAAACAAGGGCTGGAATTGATAGTAACAAGAATGAGATTGAAGTAACCGCACGAGCATCAATCAAATCAGATATGTATCCTGCCAAAATTCCACCAAAGACCCCTCCAATATCGAAAATTGTTGAGAGGATCCCAGCAGATTTGTGTGACAAATACACACCAGCAACAGCTGCAATGCCAACACAAATTTATAAATGAACAAGAGAACTTCATTAGTCATTACAATTCAAATGCATATGGAAACATGGGCGCAGATGGAAATTGGAATGGTTCCATCATGCACCATATAGGATTTCAAAGCACTAATGATCTACAACAATGTCATCATGGAAAACTCAAGCCACTACCACAAATATGTGTTCATACTAGTTGACAATAGCCAAATAAGTGATAATGTATTAGTACAAAAAGCTATGCATATACAACAAGGCAACTTCAACTCCAAGGGACCATCATAAAGATCAGTTTCAATAATTCACTCACATCTAAGTTAAAGCAAGTACCTGTAGTTCATACTAATTGACAATAGCCAAATAAGTGATAATGTATTAGTACAAAAAGCTATGCATATACAACAAGGCAACTTCTACTCCATGGGACAATCATAAAGATCAACTTCAATCATTCATTCACATCTAAGTTAAAGCAAGTACCTGTATGCCTAATGTAGAAGGGCAACCAATACAGAAAAGTGTAAGCCACCAGCTTCGAGAAGAAAAGACAGAAAGCAAAAGGCGCCACACCCGGCAGCCTCCATGCCTCCAAAAAACCAATTGCAGACGACAAAGTATCCAAACTCTCATTTCCCAAAAGCCCCGCTTCCTCCGACACCACTCTCTCTGAATCCCCATTCACCTCCACATTCATCTCAACCTCCATTCCAGGACACTCTAACCCCAAGTCCTCAGGACTCACAACAAGAAACATAAACACCAAAATCCCAACCACAATCACCAACAAACCAGGCACCAAAAAAGACCAACCCCACCCGAATTCCAAAACCCCGGAAGCAACAACCGAACCAATAATGTTCCCAACCGAGGTATGTGAATTCCAAACCCCCATGATCAAACCCCTCTTAGATTTCCCAAACCAGTTCCCCACAATTGCCACCACACAAGGCCACCCAATTGACTGAAACAAACCACAAACAACCTGAACCCCAACGAAAAAACCCAACAAATGCAAATCCAACCAATACCCAAATCCAAAAACCATGGTAAAAACACCACTACCCATCATCCCAAACACAAGGAACAGCCTCAAATCCATTCGATCACCCAAATGGCCGGCGAAATACATTCCTATCGAATAGGAAGACAGGAACGCGAGGTCGACCTCGCCGAGCCTGTGGGTCCCTTGAGGCCCATCAAATGGGGCCCAACCGGTATCAATGGAGGTCGAATTGTTGGTTTCGAGTGTGGGACCAAGCACGCTCTTGACGATGCTTGGGGGTTTACGAGAGGCGTGGAAAGAAGCATAGGCGAAGAATGTGATGGTTAGGACTAGAATTTGATGGAACAGTAGGGTTTTGTGAGGAGGCTTGAGATTTGGGAAGAGGGTCAGAGCTGGAGCTAGGGTTGGGGTTTTGGGTTGCATTTTTTTGCTATTGGATTACAGCCAACATTCATGGATTTCTACACAAACTGGGAATGTGTGATTACTGAGAAAGAAAATGATAGATTTTTTTTTTTTTTTTGGGTGCAAATTGATATTTGTGAATTTAGAATACAAAGGAATAACACCATGACATTGATTGACTATTGAGGAAGAAGAAGAAGATGCAGTGTCCGAAAGGGGGCTTTTTTGGTACTGTGGGTAAAAGGTTAATGTATTGTTCTTGGTTTTGACCAATATGTTAGCAGATCTAGATCTTAGATCTTAATCTTTTTTTTCTTTTTTTTTTGACAGATGATCTTAATCTTAAACCGTGTACAATGTTGTCTTCCCGAAAATGCCCTTCTTAATAAGTTGTAGGGAAGGGGTGTTATATTATTGTTCTTGGGGTTGTCTTCTTTTATATATATATAAAAGAATTATTAAAGTATACTTTTTACCCTTAAAGCATAGGGGGTTTTGTGCATTTTAGACCTTTTTGTTTTAAATTTCTTGAAAATTTTGCTAATGTATTAAGAGTGCGTTTGGAAAGTGATGAAAGGTGTAGTTTATTAGAGTTTTTAGCTTATTTTAGCTATTATTTATAGGTCTTGTTACATTTTTTGTACTATTCATGAATTTCATTATACTATTTAAGCTAGTTTTTAGCTTTTTTTTTTTTAATTTTTTACATAGTTTCAGCAAAATAATTTCAGTTTCGGCTAAATAAACTATTCCCAAACGGACCTAAATGCATTTATGGAATTGCAATGCATTTTTATTTTTGTGTATGCTATTTTGTGCAATGACAATTGGAGAGCAAACCTTTTAAAGGGATTCACAAATCCACATTCGTGCCATCAAGGCATCAACAATCTTGATAGGTGATGGCCCTACCCACTGGGCTATTGACATCTTGTTGCATAAACATATTGAAGCTCTTTTTTCTGTAGTTGGTCTTTCTCTTGGGTTAAAAGAGAGCTTAACTTTGTGGTCCATTTTTGCTTTCTAAGAGTTTATGTGATGTTAATAGTTTACTTTATTGTAACAACTCCTCCCCTGGTTGATGTTTGGGAGGCTTGGAGGACGGACTTTGTGATTGTTTCTTCTAATCTTTTAATGAAGTTTGGATTTTAGCACCCAAAAAAAAAAAAAAAACTACAATATATAGACAACTTTTATTTTATTGATAGTTGTATACTCGTGTAATACACAAATTATTGAAAAATCATAGCTATAACTCAATTGACACTTCTCAAGATTTTAGGTTAGGCACTTTTATTTTATTGATAGTTGTATGCTCGTGTAATACACAAATTATTGAAAAATCATAGCTATAACTCAATTGACACTTCTCAAGATTTTAGGTTAGGCTCACTTGTTGCATCTGTAGCTTTTGAATTAACATGTCATTTTTTATTATATTTTCCTTTACCTACTTTCAATTGAATGTGTATTACTAATTCTCTTTTGCACAGACCAATCTATTCTAAGTAATTTTAGAAAAAAAATTTCTTTCTATTTCAAGCCACTCTCTTTCATCTTTTCCTCAAAAGAAATCACCCCTATCTTTAAACAAATTTACTTATTTTGTATATTAGTATGTTTTCTTGTATATTCATTCATTATTCTCAACATTAAATCACTTTTATTTTTTTATTGGGTACACTAATGTTTTCCTTCACGTATGACCAAACAACTCTCTCTCTTGTCTCTTCTTTTTCAAAAGAATCATCCATGTCTTTAAACAAATTTCATCATTCTATATATTATCTTTTTTTCAAGATGACACTCTCACCTTAACAAACACAAACACAAACACAGCAAAACTACCTTCAAATCTAACCTCTATGCGGGAGAATGCCACCTTTCAAATGCATGCACATTCACGGGTATTAATTTACTAACAAAGTCTAGCTCTAAACCAGGTTGGAGTTATCTCCTCAACCTAATATATAATAATTTGTAAAAATATTCATGTATATTATTTAAACAAGTCATATGACTCATTAAAATATTCATGAGACTAAAACTACACAGACGTTCTTTTCCATTGCAACATAATAGATTGGAGGAAAATAGTTTCAAACTAGCTTGGAGCTAACTTTTTTTTCCTTAATTTCCATATCATTGGTTTATCCTCTGGCGCGTAAACATAAAATTCTCCTACAATCCTTTGGAACTTCTTTGGAGATCTAATCCTAGGCTTCTAATACGAGAGACACATTTTCATATCTATAGCATTTTATTTAATTCACCATTTTGGCAAAAATCAAGTCCTATAAGCTGCCTTCACCTCTTTACCATTATGGAAAATCAAGTCGGCTTTAAAAATGTTGTTTCTTTGCATTGGGAATAAAACTACCCTTCACGATTTTGAAATGCATTTTTTTTTCTTCTCTCAAATAAATAAAAAATATATCTTCCGATTTTTTCAATCTAAATAGTTATCTGCATATTTACTCATCATACTGGTACACTAACAGAGATATATCCCACAGGAACACCTACAGTGAATGTCCATGTACTTACAGTACCCACCCACTAAAAGTAGAGGAGTTATTTTCATGATACTACTAGCTATAACTGCTACTAGCAGTCCAAACTCTAGCAACAAGCAACTACCTAGTATTCATCCAAAAAAAAGCTACTACCTGATAACATAACCCGTACAATCATGGGTAGCTCGATGTTTTCTGTAAGAATAACAATATTAAAGATGCTAGAACCACCTCCTAGCCGTGGGCACACGAGCACTTGTCTGTAACTGACTCTTATCATATCATTTGTTGATGAAGATCAGCTGCTTGCTGAGCCAGCTCAACCATCATGGCCTCGTCAAAGAACTTGTTAATGCTCACATCCTCACTCATTCCCTGCCAAATTCAAGACAAACTCAAACATTATTTCTGATTCCATTATTGCTGAAATTGCATGATTGATAAAATTATCAGTCCTATATCCACAGACAAACTTGCATGACTTCGCAGTATCCACCTTGAGTTATAAATGCAGATTGTGTCATTTAACAGATTGTGTGATAAATGCAGCAAAATCATGGGCAGAAAGATTACCTACCTAGAAATTTTTTATGTCCATGGCCTAAATGATAATTACAGGAAAAAGTCTTCTATTCATCAAAAAAAAAAAAAAGACACAGCCCAATCATGCTGGTGCGCTACTTGAAAGAATATCACAGCCCATGCCTTTTGTGCGTGTGTGTGTGTGTGTATGGTTTGGTAGGTTACACTCATGGGTCTTGAAGCCACAATTTCAAAGCGCACACATAAATTTAAAATGTAAAACTATAGAAGGAAAAGATGTTTTAGAACAGTTTTCAAAAAGGCACTCTGGAGCATATTAAAGCAAACACAATGTACTTCAAAGCACTACTGTGAATTTAAAGAGTACAAAGGAGTCAGTGAGTGAGAAAGTCTGAGAGAGTTCAGCTCTGCTCTTTGTTGTATATGTCTAAAAGAGTGAAAGAGAGAGGGTGGGAGGGAGGGAGAGCAGCTATACCTTTCTACGCCTTGTCTTCACCATAAATTCACGAGCAAGGTGCTGAATTGGTGCCGGTTCAAGTGGTCGTAGAACAATACTCTTGTCAAGAGGGTCCCCAGGAACAATAGCCCAATGATCAAACACCGAGAGGCAAAATGCTTGTCCTTGAGTATGGTATCTCAAGTCTGTCTCAAAACCAAATGATTCAATGACAGGTAAATATGCCTGAAAATCCAATTGTGGAAAAGTTAGGAACAAAGTAAAAGTTCAAGGATATATATGTCTTCTTATGTAAATCAACAATACACCAAACAAATCAACAGTCCCAAAATTTTTCCATCAGTCATAAACGTTTTGCCTAGATGATCTTTATGTAGAAAAAGTTTAGTCACCGAACCTTAACAATATAAGCAGGGGTCCCTGGTTGGGGAACATCAGCTGTTACATGTCCACGCCTGCGAGATAAGACCGTATAGATTGCAGAGACACAATCGATTGGGGTTTGTATCTGAAACAACAGCATCACAAATTTAATTGTGGCTCAAAGTTCATGCCTTGAGATAAGTCATAGCTCAAAAAATAGTTGTTTCTCAAAATCTCCATCATAATACAACCTCATGAAAGAAAAGCAGTTACTTAAACATAGACATTTAATATAAGGAGAAAATTTTGCACATGTTTTAGTTTAGTTTCATCGATGTTAGAATTGTATGATTAGATGATTAAATTTATCATATCCCAATAGCTTAAACTTTTGCGAGAATCGGTAATTTAACATGGTATTAGAGCAGGAGGTCCTGAGTTCAATCCCTATCTCCGTCACTCTACCTCCCATTTAAAATCACACATGTTGGGCCTCACCTATTAAAAGGTAGTTTGAGGCTTTGAGTTCAAACATGAGGGAGAGTGTTAGAATTGTGTGGTTAAATGATTAAATTTACCGTATCTTAATAGCTAAAACTTTTAGGAGAATCGGTAATTTAACTATTGAGAAATTTCATTAACATCATTCCCACACTCATCACATCAACCTCCAATTTTTGTTCTTTAGTTGCATAGAAAGATACAGCCAATTGGATATCTTCCTTAAAAATGCAATCTCATCTTGATGTGGTAGAAGTAGCAAGAATTTACCTCCACATAATACATTGGTTCCATAAGCCTTGGAGTTGCCATAAGGAAAGCTGAATAGGCCACCCGCCGAGCTGTGGGAATGATTTGACCAGATCCCCGATGCAGTGGCTCAGGTGCAATCCTTGCATCAACTATTTTGAACTTGACATTCCTGATGGGTTCATCGCAGAGGGGTCCTTCTCGAGCACCCCATTGAAATCTATCCAAAATACATAAAATGATTAATGTTGAGGTAAAAGTTAGACCATGAACAAAAGAGAAGACATCATTAAGTTTACCCCTGAACAATGGAATCCTTGACAGCATTCAGCAAGTTCTTGTCAACTTCACCTGAGAGTGTGTCATCTAGTAGGATGTTAGGCCCCTGCATGTATGGCATTTTGTCAAACAATAGCATAGAAATCTCAAGTATTGCATAAAACACATCTTGAATATCTCATAAAAATAATTATAGATTTCAAAAAAAAAATTGTGAACATTGCTGGGTCTAAGATATAAAAAAGAGCATCAAAATAGCATCCAAGACTAATAAGAAAGCAATAAAATTTCTTATACTTTCTTCTCTAATTCATAAAGAGCAGGCAAATGCACACATTTTCACACACACACACACAACACCTGCTTATCAGGGCCAAATGCCCATATGGACCGTGATGCAAGCACATCCCATCCATAACTCTTCTCAAAGAATTCACCAATTGTCTTCCGATTCCAATCAATGCTTACAGCACCATTCTCAATGTCCTCTGCAAGTCCTCTCTCCAAAGGCTCTGCGATCTAGAAAATGAGAAGAGGTATAAGTGATCATATTGAACAGAATCACATATGATTGTCCATGGCACCAAAATCAACTGAAATGGATCTCCTACCATGGTTATTTTGTTCTTTTTGTTTGGTGTTTCAGCAAAACATTTCATTGATGAAGATTCCACTACAGTTTCACAGAATGAAACGACGGGATCCGCTACCTAGATTTCAAGTTAAGCACAAGAAGAAAAGGAATCAGCACAAAGTACACTCCTCAAAACATCAGAACAGAAGAATTGATGTTATAGAAGTTAAGAAAGAAACACGAAAAAATAACTACCTTGACTTCTACTTCAGAATAGAGCTCCCTAAGGTCCTTCATGATTGAATCCAAGTACAGCTCTCCTGTACCTAAAATAGTGTGTTCACCAGACTCCTCAACTTTGGTAATGGCTAGAGGATAGCTCTTGCTGATCTTCCTAAGACCCTCCACCATTTTAGGCAACTCACTTGGATTCAAAGGCTCAGTAGCTGTTTTCACCACTGGAAGAGTGTTGAACTGGAGAGGCCGGAATATGTAGACATCCTCATAACGTGCAACATCCTCATCACAAAGCGTTGCAGTTTTCATTATGGAAGCATCCACACCTTCAATGAGAACCCACGAACCAGCAGGAGCCTCAGCTATGGGTGTCCTATCTCGAGCTTGATAAACCCATAATTTTGTTACTTCTTTTACTGTCATGTCCTCCTCGTCATCTGGGGAATATCCCTCTCCTAATACTCGTACTGTCTGCCCTGTCCTTATCCTGCCACTATAAACCCTACCAAAAGCATCAAAGACACTACAGTCCGACTTGGGATACAGCTTGGTCACATTGACCATTAAGGGGCCTTCAGGATCGCAATTCTTCATGGCCTTGTAGATCATAGAGTCTTTTGGTCCAGTATATATATGATCAACCTTCCTTGTTGCAGAAGCTTTGGGGGAAGGTATATGCTGAACTAGCATATCAGTGAAGCCTGAGGCATTACCAAAAACTGAGCTACAAGCCAGTCTCAGCAAAGGCCTGACATTCAATTTATAAGCCGCATTGGGAAGAGTCACACCAAGTTCAACAAGAGTAGTTTCCACACTCTTTTTATGTTCACCAATCACTTGGCTATATATTTTGTAAAGGGGTTCAAGCACAAATTGGACAAATGATCTTTCCCCTCCACCAGCAGGAGGTTTCTTCCTAAAAACCCTGGCATCCGGATGATAATACATATCTCCCCAAAGCCGAGACGCAAACTTATCAGCATCAAATGGGATCCCATGGAGTTTGACATATAGTTTAGCAAATGATTGCAAAGTGAAGGACCATCCCGCTGTACCACTTGCAAAACAAACATTTCCAGCAGCTGGATCTATAACTGGGACATTCCCAGCGTTAGAAGCGGCAGCAGCTATGTTGGTATTAATGACTTCCAGAGTATGCCTTAGCTTATGGTAAGCATCCTTTGGGGGCAGCTTAAGTTCTGTTATCAGCCTGTCAACCTAGGACAAATTTTTTGATATAAGAACTCAAAGGAGTAATGGAAGTTCACTGCTCAATTATAAAATGACTAATACACAACAGATAGGCACTCAAAGAGAGAGGGAGCGAGAGAGCTACCTTATTGATTACAACTACAATAGGTAGGCGATCTTGGATTGCATGGCGTATAGCCCTCTCTGTATTTACCTGTATATCACATAATATTATTAAGATCAATATCAAACAGTCGCATCATGTTCACACATGTTATACTACTGATGAGATAGTAATTATGAGTGGCTATCATTTTAGCAAATCAATCCTGAAGGCAACTGATATAAATGGATCAAAAGATGATTGAGCTAAACATGGCACATTGGTTTGTCCCTCCAACAAACTGCAGTGTACAAAACTAACTTTCCTAATCTCCTGTCTAGGCAGATGCCCTTGAAGGTAACCTACCATCTAAGGTTTCAAAATTCATGCTACTTATCTTCAGTCTTTCATGGATGTCAAGCTCAAGCAGAGTCTTAGAATTTTGTTTTAGAGCCAAAAAAAACTCATAAATTAATCCACAAAGGTACAGGCTATACCAAAGCCCAAAATAGTTAGAAGAGAAAAATTAAAAACTATGGACCTTTCAGATAAAAGAAGAAATTACTTACCATTACTCCTTCAGCAGCATCCACAATCAATACAGCACCATCGGCAAGTCTGAGAGCAGCAGTCATTTCATCAGAGAAATTAACATGCCCAGGGGTGTCCATGATGTTACAGAGGTACGATTTTGAATTGCTATCTTCAAGAACAAGAGACATTGGAATTGCCTTAATTGATATCCTTCTCTCTTGTTCATCAATCCTTGTATCCGTGTACCTCAAATGCTTCTCACTATTTGCATCAAATGTGGACATATGGTGGGTTTGCTCAATCAACATATCCATGAAGACAGTTTTCCCATGTTGAAGGTGCCCAACAAGGGCAACATTTCGAACCAGAGTGGGATTCGACATAAGACCAACAAGGAATGGCGTTGGGACATACATTGAAGAATCCTTCACCCCAACCTCAAACTTGATATTCCTAACAGGTTTGACTATCGGTTGCTCTAATGGTTGCTCATCTTCATCCATCACCAATGTTTCAACATCTTCACCATAAACCTCTTCGGCAGTTGGGTAGTACTTTTTGTCCTCGGCAAGGACAATCTGGTTATCCATATCAACATCATTGGAGGCCGTTATCCACCCATTTGAAGCAGCAGCTGCATCCTCACCATCTGATGCCTCCGCTTCAGTAGGCCTGTCTGTAAGATCTTCGTCTTCATCCTCTCTGTCACTCTCTCTGTCAGACTCAATTTCAGGTCCAATATAGTTCCCGAACTCGTCATATAAACTATCATCCATGTTTTCCTTATTTTTTTTCCAAATCTGCCATATAGCATAAGCAATTAGAGCTCCTTTCAAACAACAAAGGTCAGTATAGTGAAATTCAATTCTCACTGAGCTTCTAGTAGCTCAACTTGACTGAAACACAAAGTGGGTTTTTTTATCTGCAAAATCTGGCACCTGTACATTTATTTGTTTTCATTTTCATTTTCATCCATACAAAATCTTGGATCAGGAAATAAACAGGTCACCTATTTAACTAAATGGTTAATGGGTACCCAACCCAATCCATTTATTCTAGGTGAGACCTGACCCATCCATTTACCCTATTACCCACATAAATATACATATATGTAAAGGGCTAAGTATTGAAATGGAAACTCAAGGGCCTTGACCCATAAACTACAATTCATTTTGACCACTTCAGTTTCTACTTGTGACGCTGTTCTAAGATAAGTCTAAGCGTGAGACCAACATTGAAATTGAGTTATGGGGCTGGGAGGGAATCTGAATAGACTTTTGATTAAAAAATAAACCACCTCCCATATAACATTCTGAGACCATAATTCCATGTCCTGGCAAAATAGATTCAGGTTGCAGCCATATCAAGTTGCTTTTACTTCAGGACCATAACTATGTATCCAAACATCATGGAATAGAGCAGTGAAATTATTTTCACTTTGAATAAAATCAGAAGTCTCAAAAAGAAGGTTCTACTCATCCTTAATTGGGACTAAAATGAATTCTGTTTATGGGCCTTAAAAGGGTTTAGCGAAAATTGAAAATTAGAAACAATTGGCCAAACCAAATCCATAAAGCAAAATAGCCATTTAGGAACCAAGAATTATTTCAGATTAAAACAAAATCTGACTAATCAATACTTTGCATAAGAAAATTAAGTCATTAGTCACAAATGAGCCTTCTTTGTTTTCCTGTTGGAAGTCCATAGTGCATACAGATAAACAACCAGCAGTTGATACAAAAAGCAATCTTTGTTTTCCTGTTGAAAGTGATTTAAACGCAACAAAAAGCACCCATTTTCCCACAATGATTCAGAGTTCCTATTAAAAGCTTCCAATATTAGATACAAATCAAAGCAAGCACAAACAAAAACCGTTCCAAAAATTATAGTATAATTACATGATTTAGTCAGTGAAATATAATCAAACAGCTTATGTGCATAATAGAAAAAGCCAAAACTAAGCACTTACGAGCTAAGAAGTAGGAAATGGCGAAGATACACTGAGCCCACCAAAACCGTTGGAAGTTGAACCTTTCTCCAAATCAGTTATGCAAAGACGAACTTCCCAAATTGAAGATCAAAACTTTGTGCCAAATTGTGCAATCCCACATATGAAAGGGAAGAAAATGGAAGACAATTTTTCAAAATCTGTTCGCTCTGTCGGCTAGAAAGAGAGGGAAAATGAACCAGAAGAGTGTAGGGGTTTTAGAGTTATAGAACGGGAAAAAAAGACAAAAGCCTCATGGTTAGCCCATTTTAATACCCAGTTATATAATAGTACCTTTTTTTTTTTTTTCCTACAAAAACTTGGTTACAAACTTGGTACAAACTTAGTTTTCAACCCATAATAAGAAGATAACATAAGTCTCTATTTTGTGCAAGTGATTATATACAATCATATTAAGTGAGTAATGTATATCATGTCGAACTTGAGCTTTTAGTATCTTGGATGAGCTCGAGTTTGATTGTAGGTTTGACTCGAGCTTGAGCCGAGTTTGAAAATTTATTTTTATTGTTGAGTCAAGCTTAGTCATTTACTACTCAGCTTAGCTTGGCTTGATTATAGACCTATTTATGAATTAAGCTAGTGCCACAACTCGCTCATGTGATAAGTTGTGATTGGTAGAAGGGTGATAGTGGGTCCATGTAGGGACACCCCTCCACCAACCACAACTCGCCACATGGGCGAGTTGTGGTACAAATTGTGCCACAAGTTGTGGCACTAGCATTGCTCCCTATTTATACTTGTTTGTGACTAGTGAATGATTACATTACCAATATTATCACTGATATCATTTTTGTTGTCACATTATTTTGACACTTTACAATTTATTGACAAGGTAATAAAAGTTTTAGGATAATAATACGGTTTCTCTAAAGGTCTATGGGAAATTCCCCTTAATCTATGAGGAGCATAAGTACGACAAAAATGTTAATAGGGTTTCTTGTTCTTCTTCACCAATAATTTTTACTCTCTTTATTTATTTATTTTTGTAAATATAAAATTTTAGAATTATAGGATTAATAAGTTTTTATTTGTTTTTTTGATTGTATGTGTGGAACTTCTAATTCTTTTATTTAAAAGAAATTCCATGTAGCAGTATTTTATTGAAGGGTATAAAACATGATGTGTTACACCAAATTTTTATTGAATTTAATCTGTTATAAAATAAATATAAGGAGGGCTAAAAATTAAGAAGTACACAAGGGAACGAGTCCAAAGTCAGGGGCCATGGCCATGCCTTCCTAGATCATTCTTTTTCTTGTAGTCCACTAAGTATCGTGAAATGACAATTTTGCAAGATGAATGGGTAGTGATGCAAAGGGCGCAGAAGATGTAGGACGAAGGGATTATAAACACCATAGAATGGTAAAATGCTTGAAGAACTATTGACACCCCATTTTGTAACGTGCATTTAACTCACATAAAGGGTAAAAGGGTAATTTTACCTTGAAAATTGGTATCTTAATTTTGACCTCTAGATCCTTAATTTCATTTCATCAAAATGATCTTAATGTTTAACGATCAAATTGACTGGTCATAAGCCCTAATTGGATTATCAGATTGAAAGCTATCATCAAATTAAGTTTTAATGGCCAAGATGCATTATCAAAAATTGAGTCCGACTATATATGATTATTATTAGGTTCTAAAAGTTTATAACAATTAGCAAACCATGAGCATAAATTTGTCTAGATATACTTTCCTAGATCTATAGGTTTGATTAGATAATGCTCAAGGTGTTACAAGTCAGAACACAAGAACATACAAGCTAAAAAAGAATAACTCAAATTCTGTGAAATCCGACCGATCAAAAATTAGATCCGATCGAATGAAAATTGCAGAAAATCAGATTTTGCAGAATTTTAATTAAGTCCAACAGCCCATTGGCCAATTATGTGATTAAGGTTTTAGATCTATTTCACATGGTATATAAAGGAAACCTTAAGACACGTTTTGAAGAGACTTTGGAGATGCTCTTGTGAGATCTAAAAGGTATTGTGTCTTCCTCTATCAAAGTCACTACCAGAAATCATTCTTATATCATTAGATCTGAAGTTGTTGCAACAAGATCAACAACTTTTGATGATCTAAACCTTCAAGGGTGGTCTTGGAGTCTCAAACTGGAGAGTTTGTGTTGCTAAACCTTTGAGTGGGATCTCAAAATCACATGCGTGGGTGCTTGTATGCTATAAATTCAAGAAGAGAAGGAGTTCGTGGATTCGAAACTTACACGTAGTCGTGTCAGTAAGTTACTACTTGAGGTAGCAACAGATTTAGGGTTAAATTTGATTGTAAAAACTACGATTCTCTTATAGTGTATTTGCTTTACCTTGAGGATAGTTAGGTCAAATCCTCTACAGGTTTTTACCTTGAGACAATTTGTTTCATTGATTTTCCTGGGTCATCATATCGTGGTGTTATTTACTTTTCTGCTACTGTACATGATATGATTTATTATTATTTTAACCTAGATCTAAATAATTAACCTAAGTAATCACTTAGCTAATATATTAGGTTAAACAATCTGGTTTAAAAGGTCTAAACAGAACAAATAATTGTGAACAATGGATTCCAATTAGTTATAATTATAACTAATTTGAAATTAATGATGTGTCATAATTTGATTGGCTAGGACTACATCTTATGGTAAAAATGCACACACTTGATTAATTAGATAACCAAACATTAATTATTCAATGAGTAATTTATGTAGTTATCTTTTTAATTAGGGTAAATTTGGAACTAAATTGAAGTCTATTAATGTTAATTGGAAACTAACTTAGGACCTATTAATGTTAATTGTGCTGAAATGATTTTCTAACAAATGACCTCTGCTCACCATTTTCATTGATATCTCTTAGAATATTTTGAATCTGTGAGTGATGTTAATTTTTCTAGAAACTAGACATCTAGGGCTTCAATTTGAGCATAAGAACGAGACAAGTCTGATTAGAATTGAGTAATATATGATTTTTTGAAGTTGGCTCCATGAGCTGTTATAATAGCTACGGAAAAAATCAAATTTTGCTTGCTTATTACTCCCACTAATCTCTACATTTAATGCACTAGCTTTCCCCAAAGTCTAAAATAGGGTCTAGGTTCATGATTCATTTTGATCCTTTGTCAACCCTCATTAAATGTCGTTTTATTCATATTTTTTCCACTACTACTATATAAACCCCCCATCTCTCCTCCATTCTAGGACACAAAAACTCCATATTTTCTCCTCTCTTGAGTTCTAGTGAAGTAGAGTAGTATTGTCATATCTTGGTCTTCCTAAAACTCACTTTATCTTTCTTAATTCTTCTTTTCTATTCCACTTTTAGAACCTCCATCAAGAGTCTCCTCCTCCACCGTATGAATTTTGCATGCAGGTATAATCCATTTCCCTAACTTGTTTTTCATATTATTATGATGAGATTAGGATTAGAGCATGCTAGTGTTTATTTAAATTCCTTGAATATGTTTGAATGTTCTTAAATGTTCATATACGTTCTTCACATGTTCTTGGTGTTCATCACATGTTCATGCATAACACTAGTTTTGATCTTAAATCCACATAAAAAATATGAAAAAACTTGTTTGTTTCATAATTCTCTCAAATTCTTAAATCTAGAATATCACCATCTACACACATTTATTAGAATTTATTTTTCAATCTAAATGCAATGCTTAATAAATTGAACTAGGGTTTATCATATGCACACACATTAAATTCAACATGCAAATTGATTGATAACATTTTAGATGATATGACATGAATGTTGGTCACCATAGTCTAGAAGATCGGTTTCACCGGGTAAAATGAGTGCTTAACATCTTCTCATCTTGTAACATAGTCTCTGAGCTTAGATCAAGGGTTGATAAATCAATGTTTATCCATGTAATTTTCAATTTTTAGATTGTAACTAGAAAATAAAGTCATGTATTTTTTCTTAGATTGTAATTAAAACTAAAGTCATGTAATTTCTTATGATCAATATATATTCATTTGCAAATCAATAAAATGAGAAAATTTTCAATTTTGGTTTTCTTATTTATTCCAATAATTAAATAAGTGGCGACTCCATTGTAATACCCTTAATTTAAAGGGAAAAATATAACCAGTTGAACTTCCGTTTTAAGAGGCAATAACACAACTCCACCCATTCACATGGGTTTGACCCGACACTAAAAAGGGACCAGAGTACTATCTCTCACTAGAACTTTAAACACTCACGCTTGATGATACCTAACTTGGAGGCATGCTGCACATGCAAGATTAAACAAATATCTTCTCCCTTTTTTCTGAAAATAGAAAAGAAAATGGAAGAGGAAAAGCATCATATTTAAAGCTAATGCTTATTAAACACATTTTAGGAGCCAAAAGCCTTATAATTCAATTAATTGACATCTTTTAGTGTTTTCAATGCAATGAAAATATTTAGAGTTCAAATCCTCCCCCTGCCTACTATTAAATTACAATAATAAAAAATAAAAACACACACAAAAATGGGGTCTTTTTTTTTTATTTTATAATCTAATAAGCTGCAATTTCATTCATAAAACAGGATAAGATGGGCACCCTGCCTTACAGATAGAGACAAGCTCTAGGAAGATTGTCCTTTTTGAAAAAAGAAAGACTCAAGAGAACTAAGGGAAAGCTTTGCAGCCGCATTGCAATCCTTTTTGACCCAACGAAAGCAACAAACTGAAAATTAAGCAAACGAAAGCAACAAACTGAAAATAAATGCTTAAGACATGACACATTATTGATGACATTGCTAATGGTCCATTCTGGGGGAGAGGCTTTCAGAAGTTAGCAGATCAAAACAACTCTTGGTGTCTCCCTCAAGGATTATACGGTTCCAACCTTCCTCTTGAGCTAGCTGGACACCCCATAGAATTGCTTGACTTTGGCTAGGGTAGGGGAACTTTACAACTTTTTTGCCCAGATTTTTAACACATCACCTCTACTGTCTCTTGCGATGGCTGCTAGAGCTGAGTGTACTCGGCAATGGCTGCATCAACATTGATCTTGACGTGGTCGGGGGGGTGTGGTTTCCCATAGGTGCTGGGATTGTTGATCTATCAAACTTTGCTTTTACATACAAAGACAGACTCATATTGTCAAAGAAGCAAATTTCTGAAGCGCCATGCCACATATATTAATATATATGCATAAATAGCCACTGTATTTTGATTGTTTAATTTCTTCTAAATGATTGCCGAAAATAAAAATTGATAACTATTTACATCGATCAGAATTAGACTTTACCTTTAAAAAAAAAAATTCATGGCGCAGTGACATACATCGAGAAAAATTAAAGAGTGAAAAGAAATAGAATACCCAAAAGATAGCACTAGATCAGATCATAAGAAGAGAGCAACCTACATACATGGTGCTCCATTTATTATTATAGTACAACATGTCCACAGCATATGGTTAAAAGTTCAAAAACACAACTTTAGGAACATGATTCCTGTTCTCCTACACCAAATTACAGTCTAGTTATTCACCGATTACACACTACGAGAGGCCATTATTATTATTATTTAGCTACAAGGCAGAAACAAGTGCCTCACGAAAATACCCTAGTGCGCTCTTTGGCATATAATTTGGTCATGTCCATCATGACTATCAAGATAACTGGACCACAGACTACAGACTTCAGACTCAGAGACACACACCATTTAAGGTTCACATATATAGCTAGCTAGCCATTAATTGCAATAATCAGTGGTGATGATGAGGCGGGTGTGGCTTGTGTGGGTCATGAGGGCCCGGCGGAGGAGGGCCATGATGAGGAGGAGGTGGTTCATGGTGAGGAGGAGGTGGAGGGCCATGATGAGGAGGTGGTGGTTCATGATGAGGCGGCCCCGGAGGCGGAGGCTGATGTGGTGGCCCTTGGTGTGGCGGCCCATGGTGGGGCTGATGAGGGTCGTGTGGTGGTGGAGGGTTGTGCATCTTCTTAACTGCTTTTTTTTTCTTCTTGGTGCGAGTAAAGTGAAGTGTGTGATAGAAATGTAAGAAGCTTAGGTGAATTTATATCACAAGGGTGTCACCTACTACATGCCATCAAAATATCTAGATGATAATTGTGTCATAAAGTTTTCATATTTTAAAAATTATTTTATTTTCATGCGGTGATGAATAACCCCATTTGAAGATGGCCACCATGAAATGAAATTTAAGTCGGTCATGATTTGATCCGGTGAAATTTACCATTGGAGGGGGAGTAGAGAGGAGTGTGGGTTACCTTCACTACTTTTTTAATTGAATATATATATATATATATATATATTTTAAAATATATAATAATAAGTGATAGTGAGTTTTAATTTTCATATTTTATTTAGTTAATGCGCGATGTGGTAATTTTTCATTAAAATAAAAGAAAATTTCAGTTTAAAAAATACTTGAGGTAAGCCAAATCCGATAAAAAGAAATGTGATGTAAAATACTAAAAATGTAAAAATGAAATGATAAAAAATTGAAAATTTAAATTTTTTTACTCTAGTATTAATATTAGGGTCTGTTTAGGATTCACTTATTTTACTGAAACTGAAAACTTTTTGCTGAAAGTACTGTAAATAAATGTAAAAGTTAATTGAAATAGTATAGTGAAACCCATAAATAGTATTAAAAAGTACAATGAGACTCATAAATAGTAATGAAAATAAACTGAACAGTAAAATAAATTGACAAAAATAATTTTTAACACGTATACGTGTCTGTTTGGATATAGTTAAAAACTGAAAATACTGTAGTAAAATAAATTTTAAATGTGTAAATAATACCATGAGATCCATTTTTAATGAAAAAATTGCTGAAAAGTGAAGTTTGTAAATCCCATATACTATTCACACAAAAAATCAACAATCACGGCTCTAAGAAAGTGCAAAATGCGCTTCCAAAACGCTCACGCAGTAGTAAAAGAATAGCTTTTCCAACTTTTAATTTTAACCATTAATTTTTTATTGCATTATTGCACCGACCTCAATCATGATCCTCTCCAGAGAAGGTGAAGGTGAAATATTATAGTACAATGAGACCCATGAATAATATTAAAAAGTACAATAAGACTTATAAATAGTAATAAAAATAAACTGAATAGTAAAATAAGTTGACAAAAATAATTTTTAACACGTATACGTGTCCGTTTGGATACAGCTGAAAGTTAAAAACTGAAAATTGAAAACACTGTAGTAAAATAATTTTTAAATATATAAATAATACCGTGAAACCTATTTTAAATAAAAAAAATTGCTAAAAAATAAAATTTATAGATCTATATACTGTTCACACAAAAAAAATCAACAATTACGACTCTAAGAAAGCGCAAAATGCGCTTCCCAATTCACGTAGTAGTAAAAGAATAGCTTTTCCAACTTTTAATTTTAACTATTAATTTTTTATTGCATTATTGCACCGACCTCAATCATGATCCTTTCCGGAGAAGGTGAAGGTGATGTCCCTTCATCAATGGTCCTGACTCCTGACTCTCATTGTCGGTGGAGATCTCGACTCAGGTCAATTATTGCTTCTTTAGTCTTACACATTATTGTTGTTATCCACAAGAGGTGAGGCGGTGGTGTTCATTAAAAAAAAAAGAAAAAAAAAAAAAGAGGTAAGGTGATGGCTAATCGCGGAGGCTCATTCTGAAGATTCTTTTCATGACCTTGGGCTCGGCCCAATGGGAAATTCATAAGCCCCTAAGCCCAGGCATTAAAGTTGTTTTTTATTTGAGAAACAATAATGTTTTTGTTTTTTTTTTTTTTTTTTAATGAAATGGTTGAATTCCATCATTTGCCTCTCGCTCCTTAGAATTTGAAGGGGGTATTTGGTATATGCACTTAAAAATATGTGTTTTGTTATTTGAAAAAATATGTAGAAATATGTGTGGATGAAAAAATATATAAAAATACGTGTAATGTTATTTAAAAACTGAAAATTGTGGTTTGAAATGGTGTACCAAACACCCCTTGAATTTGTAAAGTGACTTTCGCACTAAAAATACATGAATAGAGACAAGAGTTGTATAACTTTTTTTTTTTTTTTTTTTTAAATTGAGAGGAAGAGTGGTAATGTAACTTATGTTCCTTCTTTAAAATGAAAAAAACTCATAGAGGATTAGAGTAGAGTGGAGTAGGTATGAGAATAATATAGTAGATTAAGGTAGCGTTTGGATTTGGCGTTTCCTTCAGCGTTTGGGTTTTGATGAACGTGGGACCTACGGCTACAGTGGCAGGAAGTAAATGCACAAAAAACTCAGCTGAAACGTACAGATGAAAGGTTGAATGCACCGTTTCATTTAACGTCTGTTCGTGTGCGTGTACTCCATGTAGACTTGAGCATTATAAAAGGAAATGTGTTGCATTGTGTACTGTACTGTTCACAAAACTCTGGCCCACGAAGCAGAAACACAAACGGTGCGTTCTCTCCAACGACTAAATTTTCGCATTCTACCCTTTCTTCCTCTCAACTACCATGGCAGAGATGGCTTCAATTTTCTTCAATGCTCCGTCCTCTTCCTCTTCAATGAAATGCACCTACCCACCAACCAATAAACCATCAAATTAGACAAAACATGGTAATTGCAAACCCATTACGTGGAACAAACGAACCCATCCCTTCATGCTTCGCTCGAGCTCACATTCTCTCCGCTTGGGATGTTGTTGCCGCCACTGTGGGTCTCTGCATTCACGGGTAAGTTGTGTCTAACTTCTCATACTCTCTGATTTGTTGGTGTGTGGTTATATTGTTTTCCATGAGGCTTCAATTTGTGGTTTTGTGTTCAACGTTTGTGTGTAGTTTTTGTGTTCAACGTTTGTGTGTAATTTTTGTGTTTTCCATGACACTAGTATGTGGGTTTCTCTCTCATTCGTGTAATTTTGTGTGCTTCTCTTCCTGCCTATGTTGTATTTGGACTATATGCGAGTTTACTTTTCATGTGGGCATGCGTAATCGATTATGATATGCATACAAACTGTTTGTTGAAATGCCTCAATGAGTATAGAAGGAAGTTGTAGCAAAAATGAGTAAGGGGAAATTGAAGGTCGGTGGTAATGAAGTGAGAACTGGGTGGAAAGAATTTAAGTAACTAGAAACTTTTTGTGATTTGTGTGCTGCTTAAGTCCTAGACAGCAAGAGGCATGGAGGATTTTTGAGAAGGGAATGGGTTGATGCAGTGATTGAGCAGTTGGGTGAAATGGGAAAAGTGGTGACTCACACACAGTTTAAAAACAAAAAGGATCATTTGAGAAAACAGTGGAAGACTTGGAAGGAGTGTTTTAAGCGTGACACTGGGTTAGGTTATGATGCTGTAACTAGGATTATTGAGTCCAGTGATGAGTGGTGGACTCGAAAGGTTCAAGTTAGTTCACTTTACATAATTGTGAAAAACTCAGCTGTCTACAACTATATTGTGTTCTAACTATCAGTTGTCCACATGCAGGCATGTCCCAAGGCATTAACCTTTAAAAACAAACCTTTGCCGAATATTAAGTCCATGAAAATCATGTTTGAAGGCACGGTTGCAACGGGAAAAAATGCATTTTGTACGAGTGGTGAAATATCAAAGGAATGCACCGAAGGGTTTAGAGACTCCATTGATAGCAAAAAATTTGTTGACCCCCAAAGTCAACCCTTTGCGAATGTTGACCCAATGAAGGTTGAAGGCCTAGCATCGTCGAGGGTAAGACCGGCTGTGAATAAGGGGAAAGGCTTGGCAAGCGGTGTCTACATTTTCAGGGGAATTTGCAAGAAACCAAGAAAAAAGTGTTTATTTGTGCAAGAGATGTCAGACTTTTTGAAGAGCATCTTAGATGTTATTGTTGAAAGTAGAAGTGTAAGTACTCATACACCATTTGCTTCCACAGCAGCTAATGAGATGCAAGCAATTATGGACATGGTGTTGAGTCTTCCTGGGGTGCAAGCTGGTGATCGCTTTCATATGTTCAGCACTTGCTTCTTCTTGAATAACCCAAACGGTAGGAACATGTTTGCAGCTAATGTTCAGAGGAAGGAGGTCCAGTTGAGGTGGCTAGAGATGTAGTACCAAATGAACCCTTAGTTTCATTTTCTCTAAAGGAAAGGGGCTTGTCTATAGCTCAGGTTGCTTAGGCTTGGTGTTGTGATAATCAGATTATCTTTATGTACCTGTTGCACTCTTTATTTTTTTATTGGCACAAACTATATGCTTACGATGGGTGTGTATGTAAGACAATGGTTACTAATTAATTGTCTTCTAGTGTATGCTTACCTATTCCTTTTTCTTCTGCTAGTGTTTATAATTGTCATCTGTAAGTAAGAGATTTGTCACTAATTAAACCATAGTTCTAATTGCATCAATGTCTACCCCATAGTTTGAATATAACTGATGGTTCACAAACTTCAGTGTAATACCATTTTGTTTTGTGGTGATTTTTTATTGGTAAGCAGAACAAATGGCTCACAAAACTTGATTGTAATACCTTCAATTTATGAAGTTGTATATATTGTTACATGTGAAACTCATTAGTATTGCAACAATAGATTTCAAGCTTACAAGGGACTTCTGTATAGAGTCTAATCCAATCTGAATATTATAGTAAACTCAATGGATTTTAAGATTGCAACAATAAAATATGAGGAATTTATACAAAAAAATAAAAGAAAACAAAATCTACCTTCAATTTGTTTTAAAGACACCAAGAACCCTATCTATCAATTGCTGGCAAAGTGTATATATATATATATATATTTATATATAGACACACCTATACAACAATAGAACTTACAATCTACATCAACTTGGTCATTAACATTATCTCCATCAAACGTCTCCACATTGTTTTAAGAAGTACAACTACATACATATCATAAACTGACTTGCAATAGTACGATTAACATACAAAAAAAATGTAATAATACAACTTGCAATTATTACATACATACACATCTCATTATGGCAAACACATCTGTCTGATTTTGACTTCCCCAGACCTAGTAGACAAGATAAGTAATACTAGAAACATGACCCCTAAGACTACTAGAACTATTGTTAACTTCTTTGCTTTCTCTTCAGAAATCATGCATGCAACCTTGGCTCTTTCAGCCTTTCGTTTTGCAACTCGCTCCTTTTCCAACGTTGTGGCTGTTAGGGCGTGTGCTTGCTTCTACTCTTCATTGGCAACTTCCACCACATGCTCCAATCGCTTGTATTTGGCGATAACTATAGGTGCTATTGCTATGCCATGCGTACAACAAATGCTGGTGTCTAACCACTTAAAGAACTTGCATGCATGGTCATCATCCTGCACAATACAATACAACACATAAACAACAACACAACAAATTGGTTCTTTAACCCACAACATAAATATTTTGCCAATACTTGGATATGATACTTACTGGTGACCAATAGCGACAACTATAAAACCTTCTACCAAATGTATGAAGTTTCAGGGACGTCCTAATTTTGTAGTTCTCAATGTCACAAAAATGGTCATTAGAACTGGAGAGATAGTTACTTGTTTCCGACATTCGTAGGAACTGACAGTAGATATTACGTTAGCTTGGAATAATGAATAATACACCAAACTCACTCTACACCATCATGTAAACAGGTCTACATGACCTCCAAGAATTACACATTAGAGAATTATCATAAGTTGAGTATGTTTACACAGTAATGACCTATGAAACACCAATATATTTACTGATCTCTAAAGATTTGAAAACAAAAATCTTCTTTAAACCATAGTGCAAGAGACATATATATTTAAGACTTGAAACTATAGAAACTATCTCCCCACATGTAACTCAAAATTTTTTATGTAGACATGTTGGTGTAATTAGATTTATAGAAACAAAATGCAAATGATTCCTTAATGAAATTAAGCAAGCACGAGTTAGTGTACATTAAGAGCCTCGTTGTTCATGAGTAACAAAGATGCTAGAAAGTGGGCATAAGTAACAACATGGACACAAATGACAAAATGAGGCTAATTAAGAGCCTCTTTGTTCATGAGTCAATGTAAATTTGGATACAGGATTTGGAGTTGATGTCATCCCGTAACTTTATAAATATCAGATTGTGACATGATAATGCAGTTGTGAAACACCATAAACTAACTAGTTCTCTTGGCTGGAAAAATCTAGAAATTTTGCATATATCGAACTACAAAAACACAAGCATGGGAACAGAAAAGTGTTGGTCCCATTGTGTGGACTGTGGAAGGTAGACTTGTGTGGACGGAAATCAAATTTAGGAATGTTGTCCTAGAAATGGAGAATTAATGGCTTGATAATCACAAACCCATCCCTTCGTGCAAGGTCACAACCTTGTGGTTGATAGATTGATAAGGTTGTAGCACTTGTCATCGGTCACACCTGTTCAACCAGGCAATACACCTTCATGGCAAGCTATTATCATAGAGAATGCATTGAGTGAGGGAACAGAAATTGTTATGGTGTTCAACACCTCATAATTACAAAAAGTGGTTCCCCAATAATGAGATAATAATGTTACTAAGCAATTGAACAAGAAAAGTTTTACTAATTGACTGAAGCATTAAACAATTAGTTCCAAATTCACGAAATCACTACTTCTGCTTGACCACAAATCTTGTGTTGACTATATAATACGCACAAACATAACATAATGGTACTTGTACTCTTGTAGTGCCAAATATACATTTTGTATATAGTGTTTTACAAACAGAGTTTTTGAGTACACAAACAATAAACAAAATAGTTTGTTATGGATGCCCATAAAAAATGGAAAATCTCTATCAAACAATAAGCTATATAAAAGCAGCAACTGGTAATTTAAGGAAGACAATGCTTGAATCATAATTTAAGCAAGACAATGCTTATTTTTAACAAGGCCATTCCTATGTACCTGCCGGGGGGAACAAGCCTAATTTACAAATTAAGATAAAGCAAGAAGTAAAACACATTACTATTGCTGACTGACTGACTATTACCAATTCAATCAATCAAAACGTGACCTAAAGATCAAAACTTTGTAAAAAGAAATCAAATGAACCCATTAACAAGAACTAAAATTCCAGCAAATGAATAGAGAGGACTAAACTTGCACTATATCAAATCAAATGAAGTAAATTCCAGCAAATGAAAAGAAACCCATTAACAAGAACTGAAATTCGAACAAGACAGGATAGAAAATAGTGAAATTTTTTTTGAGAACACTCACCTTAGGGAAGTGGGTTTCGCTTTTTTTTGCTTCTAGTTTTTGAGCTCAAGCTAATTCAGCTTCAAGTTTCAAGGAGTACTAACATGGGTGGGAGAGGAGTGAAATTGGGGAAGAGGGTGAAATGGGTTTATGAAAAGACTGGGTTGTCTTCGCCAACATTGGAGTGGGTCACGTTCCTCGTGGATTTCTCTTCTGAGCTTTTCGCCAGCGTTGGACCAATGTAGGTCTTCCTCATGAATTTCTCTAGTGGGCGTGAAACTCTCTTCTCGAAGACACAGGCGTTAGCTAGAGTGGGTGAGGAGTGAATAGCAGAGGAAAAAAAAACATGTTTTCAACTAAGCTACAGTAAAAACACGACCCTTTATACTTTCAGCTGAGCTACCGTACTTGCGTTTTGCTACAGTACTTTTCAGTTTTCAGTTTCAGCAAAATCAACGGTATCCAAACGAACCATAAAGGTATTTTTTTTTTAATCCCTGTTGATATGGTTTCGGCACTAATGTGATAAAAACGAAAAAAAAAAAAAAAAATAGGGCAATTGTGAAAGTATTAAGATATATACAAAAGAGCAAGACTTAGGTACAGTACTTAGGTGTTGTTCCTTAGGTTTCCCTTTTAAGATTCTGCCACGTGGATTTTCTCTCATGGGAAGGAAGTGTATTTTTTAGTTAAGTAGCCACATGGCTGAATCTTAAGAGAGGAACCTAAGGAACAGCACCTAAGGTATTGTACCTAAGTTTTGTCCTATACAAAATGAGATGGGTTCAAGTTACACATGGTGTAACTCTTGTAAAATTACACATTTTTTACACCGTAGATTCATAAGAGATCTAACGGCTAAAAAAATATCATTAAATGCTATTGGTTTCTACCTCATTCTTAATTAATACTAGCATTTTCTCTCCCTCTTTGTATTAATTTGAACCAATTTCAAACGTGGGGTTAAAAATGAGGAAGCGCCACTATTTTCTTTAAAGTGTCTTCTTCTTCTTCAAAGTAATAATTGCTGGATCAAGAAAAATCTCTCCCTCTCTTGCAGACACAAAGAGTTACATCCACGCAATATGCACATACAAGTGGGATCATAACAGTTAACACAAACACAAAATAAAATATGCTAAGGACCACCAAGCTTCATATCATTATATTGGATATGGAGGATTTGATATAGATTTGATAACTGGAGGCATATATAATTTCCATGAAAAATCTAAACATAACCAAAGCAAAAAACAAAAACAAAAACAAAAAAAATGCCAACGAACTTTGTTCCAGTTGATAACATCCGTTTTTTTGTATAGTTTTTTTTTTTTTTTTTTTTTTTTTTTTTTTTCAAGTATAGAAATGCAAGTTGTTAAAAATGGCAGTATGTCCTTTAATCAAGTGAAAAACAATAAATAAGGAGAGAGGAAAAATGCTAGTATTAATTATAAATGAGGTGGAAATCAATAGCATTTAATGATATTTTTCTAGCCGTTAGATCTCTTATGAATCTACGGTGTAAAAAATGTGTAACTTTACAAGAGTTACACCAGGTGTAACTTTACAAGAGTTACAGCAGGTGTAACTTGAACCCATCTTATACAAAATAAATACGGAGTATTTATTTGTACCACACGTAATACGAGTTTGAAGTCCACATAATAATTTAACTTTCTTTTTTTCGGCCATAAAATTAAGGTTAATTTTGGAATATATGTTGCCTATGCCAAGAGAGCATCTCATCTCATGGAGTGGTTATATATTCAATCACTCCCTCACAATATGTAGTCTCTTATAACTCTACATAAAATAATTTTTCTTATATACGATAGCCTCATGCTTTTTGGAACCAGGATATAAAATGGTTTTAACTAGAAATCCTCGACAGAAAATATCAAGTATATATTTAATAATTCATGAGAAATTGTTTGACATAGAACTATACACAAATCTGCTATCATAAATGGAGCCATCACTAGGATGAACATGTTAATAATCAAGCACTGCCTCTCCTAGAAATTTCTAGAGTTTCTCTCTTAATCTCTTCCTCCCCGGAATTCTCTAGAGCTTGCCTGCATAATTTAATTTCAAACACAAATTTCTAATATGTCTAGAAGGTTGGTGAAAAGCATTATTTTATTGCTAATAAAAAGGATGAAGTGGAAGCTCAAAGTCGGTTTCTTGACCGACATAAATCTTGTATAAATAGATGTGACCGTATGACTTGAAGTGTGTCATAAGCACAGGATTGAGATCCTTGCAATTTGAACTATGCAATTAACTCCATTTTTTTCACAAAATTTTTTACATTCTTAATTTTTTAATTTTTTAAATACATTTTTATTTAATAGTTGAGATTAATAATTACTTTTTTAACTTTTAATTTCAACCCTTTATTATAATTGCATCAAATACAATATATATCTCAGATATCTGATTTCAATCTATAAACACAAGTGTTGTAAAGTGAAAAGTGAAGCAAAGAAAAAACAGAGAGCCATAGTGTCGGTAGGTGTTTAAAGAAGTGAGATGTGTGGTATATTTGGTGAGTGAGTGTATTCAAGGTTAGCAACCATGTGTGAATGTAAAAGTGCCGTGTGTGCACTAGTGTAAATAGTAGTGCTTGTAAATTAAAGTGTTGTAATTAAATATAAAAGTGTATTTGTTCATGTGTTTTGTTCAACAATTTTAGTATCAGAGGTTCTGCTAACTAAACAGACCATCCTAACAAAAGTGTTCGTAAAATAAAAAATAAAAAAACACTTCTATATTTCTAAGAAAGTATTAGGAAACATAATTCCTAACCCATGATCTATATATATATATATATATATGGAGTTCGAAACAAATGAAGAGATGAACACACACATAAACACCAAAATTTACATGATTCACTCAAAATTAGATGATTTCATCCATGTAGTTGCTACACTGATCACTAACGACATATGCAACACGTTTAAAATTGTAATAATGAGTCTAGGAGGATGTTTCAGTTCAATATATTCTCAAATATTGAAAGTATCCTCAATAATTTTAGTAACACCAATTTTGTGCGATCCAGGGCCTCAAGAGCCCAATGACTCCCCCCCCCCCCCCCCCCCCCCCACATATTTAGTATGGATAAATCTCAAACTTTTTTTCCTTAATTAAGAAGAAAAATACTATTAGATTACAAGTACTAATAAATCCCCCTTTTTTTTTGGGTCTGAACGTAGGAGATGTATCTAAGTTAATTCACTTATTTTTTCTACGTCAATATAAGCTTTATAAGTGTTAAATTACTCTAGAATCATAACACTCGTTCGGTGATTCCATAGAGCTTGAGGTTTATATATCCTGAGTCTCCCGACCAAACAAGATCGATGACTAGTGACAAGGAACGAAATGGGGGAGAACGAAACCAACCAACAAGTAAAAAACGTAAAGACTAAACCATATATAATAACAATCGTCTCGTTGTTTTTTTTCCATTGATTTTTTTTTTTCTTTGTAATTCTTTATATGATTAACATCGATCTCGGAGATATATTTATTGATAGTAATTAACATGTCATGTTTACAAAGTAAAAAGAGTTAAGATACATAGATAGTAGTGCAATAAAAAATAGTAGCACAAACTTATTAAGCTAGCTCCTGGCAAGTTCTCACACCATATATAGAGTATGCACAGCACATATGCTGCAACTTCAAGCCAATATATGATGATCAAGGGTGGTGATGAGGCGGATGTGGTTTGTGCGGCTCAGGAGGGCCTGGTGGTGGTGCATGAGGACCTGGAGGAGGAGGATGACCATGTGGGGGAGGAGGTTCTGGATGTGGAGGACCTGGAGCTGGTGGTGGTGCATGTGGTGGTGGTGGGTGGTGAGGATTTGGTGGTGGAGGGTCACGCATCTTTTTCTTCTTCTTCTTCTTCTTCTTCTTCTTTTACACGCTGTGGCAATTGGCAAAGCATATATATAGAGGTAGCTTGTGGAATTTATAATACTAGTGGCAGAGGATAGAGGCTAGTAGCTTATTTCACAACTGCAAGTCATACTCGTGTTTGTTTCTGGTAGCTGGGCTACCTAAAATTTATGGATTTCTCTAGATGATTGTAGTCCCATATATATATACTCCCATTGATGAGACTTGAGAAAAGCATTCATTGCAAATATGTGCTTCTAATAAATTGTTTTTGAAGAATAATGAATCAATGTTGGCCATCTGGACAGTATGAAATATGAATCATACAGTATGACAAATGAGGCGTTGCTGGCTGTTTGATAAGCTAGGTCATAGGCGTATGACTCGAGGAAAATTATTGGGTGCTCATTTATCTTACATTCATAGTGGATCTCATAATGAATTTAATTAATGAGATCCACCATGAGTGTAAAATGGAGAAATATCACGTCATCGTACTCCGAAAACACATAATAATTATAAAGTCTTAGTAACTAGTAGGCTAAAATGCAAGACTCACATTTTATGTTTGGCAAGAATTTATTTCAGTTTTCTAACTTTACTTTCGTTTATTTTAATCATCTAAGTTTTAAGTTTATTCAATTAAAGTTTAAACATCATGTAGTACTTGAGAATTCAAGAAATAAAATTTCATTCATAATTGGTTACAAAAGGAGTAAGTATTCAATCTGGTAAGGTAAAAAATAGAGTTGTAATTCAATGGTTAGAGCATTAGTATAGGCTCAATGCATTTTTAGACAAACTGACACAAAAAATTCTACTTTTGTTACTTGGCTAATCTACTATTCATAGACCATTACATCAACCTCAATACTTTATATTCATTCCATTTAAATATTATTTTCCTTCTTTCCAAAAATCAATCCAAGCAACCATCACAACCCAACCCTCAACTCAATCATCACACCCCACAACAAATCAACCCAAACCAAATAATCAACCCACAAATCTCCAATTGGCGAACCAATGGCGATAACGTCAACAGAGAGAGTGTGGCCAACGTCAACAGAGAGAGTCACATCAAAGCACCACCACCGCAAAGCACCTCGTAACACCACCAAACAACCAACCAAATTGAGAGAGAGAGGAAAAAAAATCTAATTTTTTAGCAATGATGATGAACACTTTAAATAATAATATTGAGGTATTGTTCATTTGTTATTACCGTGCAATGCATTGTTGGGCCTGATGTGCATCGTTTTTGAGTTGATTATGTAGGATTTTTGCTAAAATGAACATATATATAGTAAGACATGTGCGAATGCTCTTAGTTTTGGTATAAGTTAACTCTTGAATTTGAATATTAATGAGCGTTTGTGTATTAGTTTAGTTCAAGGACTATTACAATATCTCTCAAAAAAAAAAAAAAAAAAAAAAGGATTATTACAATATTGCCTCCTACCAAATTTTTTTTTTTTTTGGAGAGAAACCTGCTATCCCCTAAAACCACGAAACTTAAACCTATAGGTGAACCTTTATGACTCAACTCATAGTGTTTTTTTCCTTTTCCCTAAAGAATATACTATAATGATATGATAATGTTCAAGTAGGATTGCCACAACCAATCACCCCTTATCTTCTTCTAAAAAAAAAAATCACCCCCATATCTTTTATATATATAAATGGTCCATTGTACACATGTAGAGGTCAGTGAAATCATTTGTACTTTGTAATTGTTTAGAGCTCACTAATGTTGAATTACCTCCACCTTATCATAATTTAGAATATAAGATGGTTTTGAGTTTGAATTTACCACAGAGTTTTTGTTTATTAAATCATCGTTCCATCAATTTCTTTGTCAAGTGAAAATTTTTGGTGGAGTTGTTGTAATCAAATTAGTGTGGATTGTGATCATAGCTACTCTTCACTCAATACAGCTCACTTTGTATTTTATGAAGAGAATAAATTTTATAAAAATGTGATGTAAAACTCAAATTTTTTTTATATCCTCCAATTCTAACATGCCACATTATCTTATCATACATTAAACAATAAGCACAGCCATAATAAACTAATTCTAATACCTATTTGAAAATTCAACTAAATTGGGAGTTTATTGAGATATTATTATATGTGGTAGAATATATTGAGTTTTAAGTAAAAAAAATGATTTGACAATTTCTTATTGGATGATGTACAACATGAATTTTATACATGTTCTTACCAAATTCAGACTCTTTTATGAGACCCAAGCCTGCCCAAGACCCCAAATCAGGCCTATTCAGCTCAGTTTCAACCAAAACGACTTGTCGGATTCACGGTGGGCCTTATCAAGACCAAATAAACGACACCACACTGCTCTCACTTTCTAGTTTTCCAGAGTCCACACCACACACACAAATGACACAATTCCATTTCCAAGGTCAATAATTAAAGACGAAGCAATTGCTGAGAGAGTATCAAGAAGTTTACCTTGACCCTCCATAAAGAATAATGGAGCTAGTTTAAGGACAATATTGACTATTGAGGTGACTTTCTGCCATCAAACAGAAAGTCATGAAAATCATAAATTTTATAAAGTGGATTAGTTTGGGACACGACCATTAAAAAAAAAAAAGATTAGGTTAAGCCTGCTTATTGTAAATTTAATTTAATGGATCATTTTATAAAAATAATATATATTTTTAGCCAAAGTAAATTCTACAATCTACTACAGAGTACAGACATGTTTGATTCTGTTTTCAGAGAAAGTATTTAAAAACTATTTACAAGTAACATAATAAATTACTGACAGGAGGATAGTTTCTATAATAAAAATCTCAAAATAATGTTTGAATATTCATTTCGTAGTATTCTGTTGCAATTTGTTTCAATTTTTTTTTTTTTGTGAATTTATAAATAAGAAACTATTTTGAAAAAATAAGAACCAAACAAGCCTTGCTAAATTTGCGTGGATTCCACTCATTTTATTTTTAAGAGTTGAAAACACATTTTAAAAACACTAAAAACAAGTAACATCCACTTTTTAAGAGCATTTTTCATCTGATTGTGCAAAACAAATGCCTTTGTTTAGATTACCAAAAACCACTTTTTCTTATTTTGCAAAACCACTTTTACAACATATCATACATTTCATTCTTTATTTTGGATACATCATATTAATTTTTTTTTCCTGTTTAGAGGAGTTTAAAGGAGAGAGAAAGAGTGAATAAAACAATGATGGAAAAGTTTTACATAAGCTACAAAATGTGTGTGTATATGAAGCTGAACATAATAGAATTGTGTATGATTTCAAGCAAAATAAAAAAGTGAATGGAGCTAGTCTTTCCCCCCACTTGTTTTAGCTACATTGCTAATTATTTTGCATTTTAAAAGGTTTTACATAACTGATGAGAATAATCTAACAATATAATTTGAACATTTTTTTTTTGGCTTCATTTTTCTCAATTAGTAAAGTTATTTGTTATCGAATAAATGATTTAAGTTCCAATTATGCTTACACCAAAAATCAATTAACATATTAATTTGATGAAAGGGTATCATTATAATAAATAAACATCATAAGTAAAAGAATCATCCAAGTTTAAACCCCCTCATTCAGTTATTAAATTACATAATAATAAACTATCATGTCTCTATTTTTTTAAAGGATAAAATACAGTAATTATCCCTTAGGTTTAGACTAATGTCAACCCGATTCAAGACATTTCAAAATTGATCAACTTGTTCCCTAAACACAAACAAACATTAAAAAAATTAGTTTATGTTAACTGTAACAGTTTGATTGACTTTTATATAAGTTAGTTGTAACTTCGTTTATGAGTACATTACATGCTGTCTATGTTTAAAAACCAAATAGGTCAATTTTAAAACATACCATTTGGAATTAACCCAAACCTCTATTTTACCCAAAATAAATAAACCAAAAGTACCATTTATCTACTATACCACATGGCAAATATTGAGTTTCTCATTATTTTGTAAACAAAATATTCTTTTCCCATTAATAAAATTTAAAAACCATTAAAAAAAAACAAAAAAACAAAAAACAAAACAAAAGTTCAAAAAAAGGGAGGTGTACAAGACAAGACGCGGTGTCTCAAAAGTCTTGTCTGTAATCCTAAAACAATTAAAATTTGAAAGCAAAGCAAAAGCTCCAAGCCTCCAATACAGAGAGAGTTGGGTTGGGTTGGGTGTGTGTGTGTGTGTGTGTGTGTTTTCCATTTTCCATTATCATCATCGTCGTCATCATCTCTCTCTCTCTCTCTCTCTCTCTAACATGGGTTCCAGTAATAGTCGACTGGAGTCACGCCCTTCTCGGCCCCCACGAGTCAACGGCACCAATCGCTCTAACGTCTTCTCTCTCATCTGTGGTGGCTCCTCTTCTCGCGCTACCCATCAGGTACACCATTTTCAACCCAAAGAAGCTTTTATCTTTTGCTTAATTTTTACCAATACCCATTTCGTTTTTGTGTTTATTTTCCATCAATTCTTGAATTTTGATATTCAAGATATGGCTTTTTGATGATTTGGGTTTTGCTCAATCGGTGCCAAAGATCGTCCCCATTCATCATAACCATCGAGGAAGCTTGTTCTTTTTAAGCTGTAAATCTAATACCCAATTTATGGTTTTTGATTGTTTTCATCATCTTAGTGTGAATTTGCAATTGAAAATTTTTTAAAGGCTTTTTGGGTGATTTGGTACTGACCAATTGATGCACAAGATGTGTTCCTTATCGGTAATGATAGGGTTTGTTTAGTTATTTTGATCATCGCCTTATATAAAGGGAAAAAAGGGTTGTTTTCTAGTGTTTTTATTTATTTTAATATGTGTTTCTTTGTTTTATTATGTGTATGAATGTGTTTATTGTTGGATATATGGTGTCAATTGTAATAGTTTTTAATTATGTGGTGTTGGAGTCTTAAGCATCTGGAATTTTGGTGAATTAATTGGGTCATTCATTTGAAGTCTTAACTTACCTTCACAATACAATCATGCCATATAAACATGAAGAAAAAGGATTAGATATAGGATTTAGGGTCTACTATATAGTTGGTTTACTAAATTGGACACTTAACTCGGCAAGTTGAAACTATAATTTTTTATTTATTTTTAATATTTTTATGATTTCAGCATTTAGTGATGTCAAGTTCTATTAATTTTAGTGAATGGTGGAATGCTCTTTAGGGTTGAAACTTCTGATCTTGGACTATTAAAACTTATTGAACTGATCTTAATTGGAGGTTTTTGATGTGGAAATTTTCCTAAAGTGGCTGTTAAATTTGTGTGGTTTCCTTCTTAAGCTTGGAAGTGGTCCATCATTGCATTGGATGTCATATTTATGGAATCTGCCTATGGTAAAATAATGATAGTAGTTGTTGTTCTAAAGTTCTAAGGAAAAAAAAAAAAAAATTGGATGATGGGAATGAAGAAATGTAATTCTTGTACAAAGTAGTATCATTTGTTTTTTAATGATGCTTGGTCAATATGCTTACGAAGACAATCTGTAAATTGGCATTTTTTCTTCTTCCTCTTTGGAAGGTGATGAAGAATGTCCACTGGGTGTGTGGCCTTTGAATGGTTCTCTCCGGGGATCAGCAGTGATATGATTAACAATCATTGAGAAGAAGTTCCTAAGGGCCCTTTTGTAGATGTGCTCTAGTATGACTTCTATAAATTGAACAGAGCAGGCTATTTATTTACATATAAGATACTTTCTTGCTTCAATTTTCCATAATCATCGTAACTTGGGGTCCTCTTCATCTTTAGAGTGCTCTTGGGACAGCTGAATGGTTTTGCAGTTTGGACCATCTGTGTGGGTAGAGAGCTTAAAACAGTATTGTTAACTCAACTGTGAGGATTTAGTGAGTGTGGCACTATTGAAGTAATTCATGCAATATTGTGCTATCTGGATAAGTCTATTTTTGGTATTTGAAATCTCTCTCTCTCTCTCTCTCTCTCTCTCTCTCTCTCTCTATGTTGGTAAAACCATAAAAGCACCAGGCGCACTTAAGCACAAAGGCCTCCTAGAGCCTAGGTGCAAAGCGCAAGTGCAAGCGTGCGCTTGATTGAAGGAAAGCGCACATTTAAAAAAAAAAAAAAAACTGATAATAATTATTAATGTGCAATACAATAATCAAGTGATCAAATATTCATATAAATTTAAATAAAACATTTTATTTAATTGATATAGCATTTATATAAGCTACTCCTTTTGCAATATTACCACAAAAATTGCAAGTCAAGTCATTTTTAGTATTTGGACAAGCTAGATACAAGTACTTATGTCAAGATCCTTGTATCTCTGGTTGCCATAATGCGCTATGACTGCTTACTAACATTAGTTAATAATTTAATCACTTAATAAGTATAAGTCTATAAAAATTAGTCAATATAAGTCATAAGATCAATGGTGGACTATGGAGTGATTGTGGTCCCGAATGGGTCTTATAGAATTTGTAAAGTTGGAGAGGTTGGGAGGTGTATCTGTGAATGGTAGCACACCATAGCATTGAATTTATATACCAAATCAATAGTTTATATCAATAGTGTTTAGACTTAAGATCTTATGGTTACAATTTAGTTTTGTTTTTTTTTTTGGAAAAAAAAGCGTGCTTCTTTGAACACGTCCTCACTTTAGAGGTGAAAAGTGCTGGAGCTTTGGCATTTTGTGCTTAAGCGCGTTTTTATCAACGCTGAATCTCTCTCCCTCTCGGATGTGCGTATCTTGTCGGTAATTTGCTGTCCTTTCAGAACTATATATCCTGAAAAAAGTATCCACATATTTTATATTAAGGGATTCAGGTACCTTTGCATGAGAATGTAATTTAGGACCTTTAACTCTATATTATATAAGCATGACAACATTTTTAATCGAGTTGGTGATGGTTAGAAACCAATGGCCATATTATATAAGTGGGTGAATGGTTTGCTGCTGTTTTGCAATGGACATAGACTTATTATGTTTAGCTTCCTGATTGAAACACATCAATATTTAGATTTAAAAGATCCTGAAGGAAAGAGATCCTGAAAAGTACACACAGCTTTTATACTGAGGCTTTTAGGCACCTTTGCATGTGAACGTAATTTGGGACCTCTGACTCTATTTTAAACACAACAACTATTGTAATTGAGATGATGCTGGTTAAAATCCAATGGCCATATCATATTAGAGGGTGAATGGTTTGGTGTTGCACCAATATTTTAGATTTAAAAGAACCTGAAGAAAGAGAAAGCAAACAGGTAGCAGAGCCTTCTAGTTGTCCAAGCATTAATGTGATAAACCCTTAGTCTCTATCTAAGAAACAATATCAAGCGATCATGAATTATTTCAAAATTTAGAATATTCTATATATGTGGTCTTGAACATTCAACCATTCATATTGTTCAATTTTCTTGTGACGTGAGTTTTGCACTTAAAAAAAATTATTAAATGATGAAGCAACTAATTAGAAGATGTTCTTCTACTGCAGTTGGAAGATCGTCCAGTTGAATTTCTGGTGGATTCTGCAGAACATTCTAATCAACTCATCAATGAAGTTCAGAACATCACAGAGGAAACCACTCTAAGTACTGGTACTGGAAGGTTCTCATGCTCAAATACTGAAATTGGTGCCTCATCTGAAAGCAGTATTTTGGCTAGTGAGGATACTTCAGTTGAACATGGTTCAGTATACATGGAAACTAATAATCGAGGGAAGTGCTTTTCTGAAAGTAAGGAGCTAGTTCCTCCTCATCAGGTAAGTGCTGGTCATAGTCATGATGAGTCTTATAGGGATAGTGGTACTACAGCTAGTTCTTCGTTAAAAGAACAACAATCTTCAGACCCAGTCTCTGTTAATGTTTCCACTAACAAGGATGCAGTCAATGGTATTGATGATTCAGTGGACAGGAGAGTACCTCAGATATGTCCCAAGGTTCATCCTAGCAGCTCTTCTTCTCAAGAGACAGGAGATTCAAGTTCCCATAGAGTGTCTGTTGAGAATCACAGTGGTGAAGTAACTGCATTGGATTCTGATTCTGTTCCTCATGAGTCCAATTTACCAGTAACATTTCGATCGTTGGGAGATGGATCTCTTCCGGAGGCAATACCTTCAGGTTTAGGATTCCTTGTTTCCAATAGGGACCAGAGCTGGTTAGATGGAAGTGTACTTCAGGTTGATGTGGTGACTATCTCTTCCAACATTATTTCAAGTAGCAATGTCGATGAAGGTAATCGGGAGGTCAGAAGGAACAGTAGAAGACTGTTTTGGGATGCTTTTTCAAGACGCAGTTCTAGAAGGAACAGCGATTCTCCGACCATTCTTTTGTCAACAGATGATACTGATGATTTAGGATCTCATGATAGATGGCTCCTTGATTTGAGTGGTGACTTTTTTGATGATGGTGTTGGAAGTGATCGTGGATATCTGGGCAGTAGAATTCATAGATTGAATGAACAACGACGGCATTCAAGATCTGAGGTGATTCTTGGAACTCTTTATTATATTCTCTCTATGGCTTCATTCTTTTGGAATTGTTTGAGCTTATGGTCAGTGTGGTGCAGTATTTTGAAACTATTCATTTCCATTATATTCTCATAAGTACACTTTTTACCTACACCTGATAATGTTTGTTGAAGTTTCTCATTATTATTATACATTGTCAATGTAGTTATTGTAATGGGCATATGTTGCTAGCTATATTTTGTGTACTGTCTAATCTTACTTCTTGCACCTTGGTAATTTTTATCAACTGCTCCTGCATGGCTCTTTGCAAATCAGGAAAAGACTGTAGTAGTTGTTGTAATGGGGCAGCTAAAGTGATATATGGTACTTTTAAATTTTACTTTTTGCTCATGAACTGCTTCTGTATAACTCTTTGCAGATATGGGAAAGACTTCGTGGAAGCCTTGATGACAATGGCAGGCGAAATACCACTTGTCCATCAGGTCTTCACCAAGATGGAAGATGCTCATGTGAGTCACTCTCGATGAATGAAGAATCTAGTACTCGTGCAAGTATATCACGCATAGTCATGCTTGCTGAAGCTTTATTCGAGGTGATTTTCTTTTCTGAACTAGCTGATTGCCTGTAAAGGGACACTTTTTTTTTTTTGGGGGTGGTGAGGGGTTACGTTGCACCAGAAACTGAGGTGTAAGTGTAAGACCAAAATTTTTTACACTTCCTAATATGCCACCAGACCCTTTTTTAATGATTAACACTCAACACTTTATCAAGGTTTCTGCGGCCATAATTTGGAGAAGTTGGGTTGGGGTGTGTGGGTGTCTTTTGAACTATATTCCATCATATAAACTTAAGAATGTTTGGGGTTCTATAGGAATATTTCACTTTGTTTCATGTAGCATTTGAAAACATAAATAGGTTAACTTTTGTATCAAATTTGGATTTTGGTTTGTTCAGAAATGCTCCTGTTTCTGTGATTTAGTATGTTAAATCAGCATTATTTGGGGACATTGGGAGATCCACCAAGTTAAAGATGAGGCCTAGGTTTTATTCTTTGGTGGTTCAACAGTTCACTATCCTTCAACGCTAAATCTTTTTTATGATATTAAGTTTTCTTCTAGTTGTTTTAATTTGGTATTGTTGTCATTCTATTTTTTGTTCTGTTTTGAGTGTTTGTGTCCCTGTGCTAATCATGAATCGCATCTATTTGATTGTATATTAACTTGTTTACTGATCCCTTAGTTGTAAGAGATGAGATAGTTGTGAGATTTGGGTCCTCAGAGAATGTGAAATTCTTGCTCATGGCTACTTGGATAAAATTCTCCGTTTATCAATGATCCTTGAACCAAACAGTGTCTCCTTCCCCCATAAATAAGCAGTGTGGTGTAAGGCCACAGTCGGATCCTGTGTTGGTTCTTGAGTTGTATTTTCCTATCCAAAATATTCTTATTTATTCTTTCAACTGTTGAAGTATCGGATCACAATAACATCTGTGGAATTCCACCGATTATATTGGTAACTTAGTTTTGTTGTAATGTGTGATTTGCAGGTTTTGGATGAAATTCACCGTCAGCCTGTGTCACTTTCCCTATCTATGGTCTCACTCCCAGCCCCTGAATCAGTTGTTGACTCTTTTCCTCTCAAGAGTCACAAAAAGGTTGAGACAGCTGAGGGCAGTGAAGCAGAACAGTATGATTCTTGTCATATCACTATCATTTATGATTATATATATGTGTGTGTGTGTGTGTGTGTGTGTGTGTGCACGCTCGCGCGTGTGTATTTATTAGTGAACTATCATTTGCATTGAGCATGCTTGTGTATGTGTTGGTAATGAGTTATATTTTGATAGGTGTTACATTTGCCTGGCTGAGTATGAGGAAGGGGACAAAATCCGAGTTCTTCCTTGTCACCATGAGTATCATATGTCATGTGTTGATAAGTGGCTTAAAGAGATACACGGGTATGTCATTGCCACTCTGTAATTCTTCCTTTATTGTCTTTTTTCTCCCCTATTCATTTATTATCCTTTTTTCCCCTGATGCATCTCTCTGTCTTTCTCCATTGGTGTTTTACAGAGTATGTCCACTTTGTAGAGGAGATGTTCGTGAGGGTTTGACTGAATCTTCTGTTTCTAACTCAGAAATCCCTTCCCTTTGATAGAATTGTACATACTGATGTAAATAGTGATAACCTCTTACACTCTCACGCATAAAATGTGTATTCACAGTCTTTATATGTTGAACTGTATCACAATTTAATGTTACTTTTTCCTATTTCGTAGCTCTGTTCCTCATGATCTGGTTTGTGCAACTTTTCATACCAGTTTAGAAATTGAGATTTTGCTGCTCGGCCCTTTAGCTTCTTCATTGTTATACCTTCTATTAAATGTTTATAAATATGATTAATCTAGCCTACCCAGGCCCATGCATGATGTTGACTCAGCTGCAAGGTTCCTGCATGTATTGCCATGGTTTTTAGTAATGGTATGTTTAGTCTCCTACATGAATGTCTAGAAATGATCACTGTAATGGAAGATGCACCTTTACATATTTTTGAATGGGACTTGGGAGGGAGAGGACAGGAGAGTGAACTTAAATTTAAAAAAGAAATGTTTCTTAGGGATGCCATTTACAGAATTATTACTGGATTGTGAATACGACCTCTCAGAGCAGGTTGTGATCTTTAAATAAGGGAGACTCTCTAAAGGATATTTTAAGCAGAGTATGTCAAGGTGGACCGGTGGTATGCTGTGAAAACATATGGGACAAATTGAATATTTTGCTGCGTGGGTTATCAGCTGCAAAGGCAAAGGTCGTTTTTCTTGAACTGATTGGTGGTTGAAAAAACGGCTGTTCTTACCATTGTTTGGGAGGAGGCTTTTGGTGGAGGTCTTAAGGGTGGAGTAGAAAAGAACTAGGATAGGGAGAGTGAGTCTAACTCAATATTTTGAGTCTCAGGGAAGTCAAGATATGACAAGATTAACTCTACTTTACTAGAACTCAAGAGGGGAGAAGATGTGGTGTTTTTGTGTGTTTTGGAATGGAGGAGAGGTGGAGTTTATATGGTAGTGGCGGAGAAAATATGAATGAAATGACATTTAATAAGGGTTGACAAAGGATCAAAGAGAATCATGAACCTATACCTTATTTCAGTATTTAGAGAAAACTGGTGCATTGAATTTGGAGGTTCGTGGAGTGATGAGCAATCCAAATGTCTAAAACCTCGGTTTTTTTTTCTGTAGCTCCTATAACAGTTTTTAAAGCTAACTTCGAAAAATCATATTTCTCAATTCTGATCGGAATTGTCTCATTCTTATGCTCAAATTGAAGCTCCAAATGTCTAGTTTGTGGAAAAATTAACTTCACTCACAAATTCAAAATATTCTGAGAGATATTAACGAAATGGTGAGCAGAGGTCATTTGTTGAAAAATAATTTCAGCATAATTAACATTAATGACCCCAAATTAATTTCCAATTAACATTAATATGCTCTAATTACTTTCATTTCAAATTTAATTAGTCCTAAATTTACCATGATTAAAAAAGATAATTACACAAATTCAGATGCTGTTAGGGCACTGACAGAAAGGACTAAAACGGAACGCGTTTTTCTAAATAAGGACTAAAAGCGGTGAAAATAAAAGATATGGACCAAAGTGGGAATCGCGTGAAAATGTAAGGACGAAAATAGTATTTCCGCCTTTAATTAATTAAGTGTATGCAACCTTACCACAAGCTGTAGTCCTAGCCAATCAAATTATGACATGTCCTCAATTTCAAATTGATTATAATTATATCCATTTAGAATCAATTGTTCAAAATCACAAATAGTCGAACTCAATTTGTGATTGTACATCTTGGCCATTAAAACTTGATTTGATGATAACTTTCAATTTGATAGTTCGATTAAGGCTTATGACCAGTCAATTTAATCGTTACAATATCAAGATCATTTTGATGAAACAAAATTAAGGATCTAATTGTCAAAATTAAGATGACTATTTTCAATATGAAATTACTGTTTTACCCTCAATGCGGGTTGTAAAATGGAGTGTCAATAAAAAGAAACCATAAATGTGGATTTGATGGTTAGAAGTTAAGAATTATTTAATTTTTATTGATTATATATATACACACACACTTGATGTGAATACTTTATTAAATATAAAAAAAAATTGTATATGTTAAGTCACGTTATAAACATTTAAAAAAAAACCATTATAAACATATTTTTTGTGTTTATATATGTTTTATTTATTTAATTTCTTTGTGTATATTTCGCTTCCCCTCCCCCCCAAAAGAAAAAGAAATTTTTAGTTTTGTCATTGGCTCAAAGGCATGCCATGGACATTGTTGATGCCTACTTTGGCAAGGAGGCCCAATAATAGGAAGAAGCCCAACAATATAGGAGGGAGTAAAGAAGAAAGAATTAGCAAATTGAAAAGAAAACTATTAAGCCCAAATGACAGGAATAATAGTCCATAGGCCTATAAAATAGTAAAAGGGTTTCAAAAAAAGCAAGCGGGCCCAAAGGAGCCTGAAGAAAGATGTAGTAAACTCATGGGCATTATAAGAAATGGAAAGCAAGCAAAAATGGGCCGAAGGAGCCCAAAGGAAGGAACTAAGTAAATGAGGTTGGTGGAAAAGCATATAAACCCTGAAAGTAAATGATATGGTAATTTGGGCCATAGAAGCCCAAAAGACTTAGCAAAAGTCTATGGAATAGGTCGAAGATGCCCGAGGAAATGAAATGGGCTGAGGATGCCCAAAGGAATAAAATGGGCCAAGGAAGCCCCAAAGGGATGAAATGGGCCAAGGAAGCCCAAAACAGCGTGAGTACAAGCCCAATGATAGTACTGGACTATTGGAACTGAGCAGAAGGAAAGTGTACAGCAAGCCCAAAAAAGGCCCAGCAAGCACAAGTCAAATGATAACATGGCAGAAACAATGGGGCGACATGGCAAAGGTGTCAGCCGACCCACAAAGAAGGTAAGGGTTGGATTGAAGAAGGAAAGGCCCATGCCCAAGCAAGACCCAACCCAGGGAGGAAGCAAGGTATAAAGAATGAAAACCCAGTGACTCATCCATGCCACAAGAGGTCAAGAATGAGTAGCAGAACGTGTAGCAAAAACCAAACAAGCCCCCAGGTCATGGCAAACGCATGAACAACAGACAAGCCATGGACACACATGGAAGTGGAGTACGCACAAGGCTTAGGCACCACCCACTTGTACCTAGCCAATACAAGAGTGGTGGGCCATAGGTCAGAGGTAAGAGAGGGTATGGTCTGGCGGTGGGGAGAAGGGGGAAGTCTATTTTGGGGTTCCCGCTCAAGCTCTTTTGGGGGAAATGTCCTGCCGGGATGACATACCACCCAAAAGAGGGAAATATGAGCTAGAATCACTAGGTGCATGTCATAGGGGTTAGTAAGAGAGAATGCCCACCCTTATCGGGATGGGAATGCCACGGAGAGCAAGAAAACAAAATAAAACTCTTTTGTCTGGGAATGGAATGTGGCACGGCCAGCACAGGTAAGTGGTGATGGCTGGGCAGCCAACAGACCAGTTGGTGGTCTGGGAAGGACACCTATACCAGGACAAAAACAGTTAAGGGGTAAAACAGTAAAAACCCGTCACGGCAGGCAGTATAAAAAGGGCCTTAGCTGTGCACAGTAGGGATAACGGAGGAGAACAAAAGAAGGGGGAAGGAAAACACGAGAGATAAAACAAGAGAAAAACAAGTAAGAAAAGGAGTGAAAGATAAGAGAGAAAACAGGAAACTTAGAAAGGAAAAAAGAATCGAAAAGGAAAAACAGAGAGTGAGAAAAAGTATGATGGTGGGTATGGACCAATAGGTTATCCCCTTCTCTCCCTCTAATAGCCTGCTCTCTAGTGAGGATTAAGGAATTCGAGGATAAGCCATCTAGACCCATTCTCTCAAAGTGGGCAATTTCTGTGGCAGGACTTCCCTGTGAGATTGCCCACATTGAAGAGTGGTTCCCTTCCTGGACTTGACTCCGTTGAGAAATCAAGCATGACAGACTAATCATTCTTTCTTTTATTGATCAAGTATTAATATTATTTCATTTTCTTTTTTTATTGTTGTTATTAACTCATTTCTGCCGCATTTATATCACTGTATTATTTCCTCCTTTACTAAGAAAGTGATTTAGTTTTTTTTTTTTTTGGGTTGACAGTAAGCATATTCTTCTTATTTTTGTCATATTGCACCTGCTTGCCATAACTCTTTTTGTAACAGCATCCTCCGCCTTGGCACATGTCCAAGGTCCCAGCAAAGGGGTTTTAGCTTGTGCACAAGCTGGTTTGGGGTGTGTTGCAATCAAGCCAGTCCTGACTCTCCTACCCCAGAACCATTTGACCGTAACGTGGCAGGAGATAGTCCAGCCTAGAGTTGCAAAAAAGGCCCACCACAGACATTATTTGGAGGTTTAGCAGCGTGAAACAATAATGTGAATAAGGTCCTATTCTTATAGGATTCACTTCACATTAAGATAAATCAAAATCTTTCTATAAAAGAAAAAAAAATCAAAATTTGGTAACGCTTCAACCTACATTACATATGTGTATTTATTTATACATGATTTTTTACGTAAATATTGTCAATAATAATTTTAAACAAAAAAAAAAATCATTGTAATTTATATATATATCATTAATAATAAGTGTTTAGCATATCACCCATGCACTTTTTTTTGTGTGAAAAAAAAAAAAACCATGTCTTAGCACAAAAAATTAAAATTATTTTTCTCTTCTAATTTTTTTTTTCCTCTTGAGCTATATAAAGTAGTTTGCCACTAAACTAGGAATATTTAAATTTTAAAAAAGTGAAAATTAGTGGGCTTTTCTAAATACAAGTGTACAACGGCCCAGAGGGAAAGACACTGATTTTAGTTGAGAATACAACTTCGAATTCCTACAGAACTCGATGAACAATGTTAGAGTCCGAAACTTGTTATGAATTTCCACCAAGGGACTAACTGTGACTCCACGTTTCCTAATCTAGTAATCCCCATAGAACTCAGTTTTTAACAAAGTTTAAGGTTAAACCTCAAAACCGTTCTTATAAATACATACCCCCACGTACTCCCCAACACTTAAACTACTCTTGCTTTTGTTTTGTTCCGTTGTTTCCTTTGTTTCTATTTAGTCAATAACATGGCCGATCAAGCATCAACATCCATGGATTCCCTGAATGATAAGAAGAAGAAGGCTCCCTGTAAAAACACTTTCAAATTCACAGATAAAACTCTCTCAATCTCATAGTTACTCTATCAATCAAACTAGGAAGAAAGAACAGAGAGAGAAAATCGATTGAATAGTATCAAGTATTATTATCAACAAAGAGTACAATACAATCTATGAATACAAGAGAATATATATAGATACATCAGACAATGGAAGAAGAGAGAAGCCCAAGAAATACGGAGTCTGTTACAACTGACTTTCAACCACTTCACACGTGCAATAACAAAACACCACATGTGAGATAACAGAATGCTTCAATAACTGATAATTCAAGCACCACAGAAACGACATTGTTAGGATTAATGAGAAACGAAGGTGTCTGGCTTTAGGCATGTTTTATATTTAACCACTCTGACAGACAACACTGTTTTGGGTTTGGGAGTAGTTGTTAGAATAGTGCCTTCTTCTTCATGATTTGAATATTCTGAACTAAGGCTTTCATCCCCCCTCAAATGAATGAGAAATTTCCACATGAGTTTGGAAGTAAGCCAATTAAACCTAGGAGAAGGAAGACCCTTGGTAAACAAATCAACAAGTTGATCATGAGTGGAGATGAATTTAACCAACAAATCACACCTGAGGACTTTCTCACGAACAAAGTGATAATCAACCTCAATGTGCTTGGTTTGAGCATGAAACACAGGGTTGGAAGAAATGGCTAAAGCACTAAAATCATCACACCAAAGAAGAGGAGGTTGAGAAAGGAAAATGCCAAAATCACGAAGAAGCATCCTAATCCAATACAATTCAGCGGCAGTGGAAGCTAAAGCATGATACTCAGCTTCTGTGGATGAACGAGACACAGTGCATTGCTTCTTTGCAAACCAAGTGATGGGAGAATTCCCAAGAAACACAACAATACCAGTAATAGAACGCCTGTCCACAGGATCCCCAGCCCAATCTACATCACTATAAGCAGATAAAGAAATTGGGCCTAGAGTAAAGGCAATACCATAATGAAGAGTGCCTTGAAGATATTTGAGGACCTGTTTAGCAACTTGAAGATGATTATGAGTAGGACTGCTCATATATTGACAAGCCTGTTGAACAGCAAATGAGAGGCCTGGTCTGGTGAAAGTAAGATATTGCAAAGCCCCAACCAAGCTTCTATAGGACTTAGGATCAGATAAGAGAAGACTATCATTAGGAAGGAGATGATGATTAGGTGAGCATGGTGTTTTACAAGGCTTGCAGTCAGTCATACCAAAATTTTGAAGCAAGTTAGAAGCATATTTGGTTTGATGTACAAACAGACTAGTAGAGGTATAATCAATCTGAAGACCGAGGAAATAATGAAGCAATCCAAGATCCTTGAGATCAAAATCAATGCCCAACAGCTTGATGATTCTAGAAACAAAAGTAGAACTGTTACCTGTGATGATAATATCATCTACATAGAGCAACAGATACACAATGAAAGACTGATGCCTCAAGATGAACAGATTACCATTAGCAGCTGAAGCATAGAACCCAACATGAAGCAACTGAGAAGTGAACCTCTCAAACCAAGCCCTAGGATCTTGTTTGAGACCATAAAGAGCCTTATGAAGAAGGTCGACATGTCTAGGAAAAGCAGGATCAACATAACCTTGAGGTTGAGCCATATAGACCTCTTTCTTAAGAAAGCCATGGAGAAAGGCATTATTGACATCCAATTACCTCAATTCCCAACCATGTTGCATAGCCAAAACAAGAAGAAATCTAACAGTAGCAGGCTTGACAATAGGACTAAAAGTCTTATCATAATCCAAGCCATACTGTTGAAGGTAGCCTCTAGCCACTAACCTGGCTTTGTATCTTGCAATTGAACCATCACTATGCCTTTTAAGCTTATAAACCCATTTACAGTTAACAACATTCTTATGAGGAGGAAGAGGAACCAAAGACCAGGTGTGTTGTTTCTGTAATGAACGAAACACCACACGTAATTCAAGCACCACAGAAACGACATCGTTAGGATTAATGAGAAACGACGATGTTTGGCTTGAGGTGTGTTTTATATTTAACCACTTTGACAGATGACACCGTTTTGGGTTTGGGAGTAGCCGTTGGAACAGTGCCTTCTTCTTCATGATTTGAATATTCTGAACTAAGGCTTTCACTCCCAATAGGTTGGCCGTGGAGGAACCCATCAACGACGACAACTCTGATACCATGCACACCCTCAATTAATTTGAAGAAACTAAATAATATTACCTCCACTCTTCACCTCCCCCTTGCGCACGTATCTAGCCCAATATCTGAGACAATTCATTTTAGCCCATTAATCACCACAATTAAAAAGAATAAAAAAGTCTCTCTCCTTTTCAATGTGGGATTAAACATTTTCACTAATTCCTCATCTTCCATATTCACTCCCACATCTTTACATTTATGTTATAACATTTATTTATTTTATTTATTTAATATTAAAATGCTCCAACAGACTCTATTGCTCCCAAGAGTGATAAGACTGGTGGAGAGGAAGAGAGGAGGATTGTTTCACAGCTTTTGACATTGATGGATGGTGTGAATTCCCGGGCACATGTTATTGTTATTGGAGCCACCAATAGGCCTAATGGTATAACCCTGCATTAAGAAGGTTTGGGAGGTTTGATAAAGAGATTGATATTGGTGTTCCGGATGAAGTTGGGCGTCTTGAGGTTCTTCATATCCATACCAGGAAGATGAAACTCTCTGAAGATGTGAACTTGGAAAGAGTGGCCAAGGAAACTCATGGACATGTGGGTGCGGATCTTGCGGCTCTTTCTACCGAAGCTGCACTACAATGTATTAGAGAAAAAATGGATGTGATTGACATGGAGGATGAAACCATCGATACTGACGTTCTCAACTACATGGCTGTCACCAATGATCACTTTAGCGCTGCTCTTGCAACTAGCACTGCCTCTGCTTTGCGTGAAACTTTTGTGGAAGTGCCTAATGTTTGCTGGGAAGACATTGGTGGACTTGAGAGTGTCAAGACAGAGCTTCAAGAGACAGTTCAATATCCAGTGGAGCATCCTGAAAAGTTTGAGAAGTTTGGGATGTCACCATCTAGAGGAGTTCTCTTCTATGGTCCTCCTGGTTGTGGAAAAACCCTTTTGGCCAGGGCTATTGCAAATGAATGTCGGGCTAATTTCATTAGCATCAAGGGTCCTGAGTTACTCACAATGTGGTTTGGAGAGAGTGAGGCCAATGTTAGGGATGTTTTCGACAAGGCTCGCCAGTCAGCACCTTGTGTCCTGTTTTTTGATGAACTTGACTCCATTGCTATTCAGAGAGGAAGTGGAATTGGAGATGCTGGTGGTGCTGCTGATAGAGTTTTGAACCAGCTTTTAACGGAAATGGATGGGTTATCATCCAAGAAAACTATTTTTGTCATTGGAGCTACTAATAGGCTTGATATAATCGATCCAGCACTTCTAAGACCCGGTCATCTTGATCAATTGATCTATATCCCTCTGCCGGATGAGGCTTCACAGCTTCAGATTTTCAAATCTTGTCTTAGGAAATCACCTGTGTCAAAAGATGTTCACCATACAGCTCTTGCCAAGCTTACAGGAGGCTTCAGTGGGGCTGATATCACAGAAATATTCCAGCGGGCTTGCAAATATGCCATTAGAGAGGACATTCAGAAGGATATTGAGAGGGAAATTGGCACTATGGCAAAGGATTCTGCAGATGAAATGGCTGAGATCAAGGAAGCTCACTTTGAGGAGTCATTGAAGTTTGTGAGAAGGAGTGTGAGTGATGCTGACATCCGCAAGTATCAAGCTTTTGCTCAAACATTGCAGCAATCCAGGGGCTTTGGGTCTGCTTCCTATGAAGATCCTGTTGTTGATGATGCACCTCCTGCTACTTCGAGTTCCTCCACATCTATTCGTGCCATTCCAGAGCAAGTGCTTGGAATTCAAGCAACTCAAGGAGACATGTTGCAGTCTTTAGTGACCACTCAGGCTGCACATGGTCAGTTCTTGGATACACTGATGGGCAATATGGCTGATTTGCGTATCCAACTTCATCAGTTGAAAAGTTCTTTGTCCTCCACACCACCTCCTGGACCCTCTGATTGAGTTTGATTTGCCAATGCGTGACAAAAGGGGGGAGTATATGCAGAGCCCAATGTTCAAATCTGTTTGCATCTTCAGCTGATGGGGTTGATGATGCTGAGCTTTTTGATTAGTTGCCTGATAATGTTTTATTTTCTTTCTATTTAGGATTAGGACTTTGATATCCAGAGAATCAGAATCATACAATTCTTTGTAGCTAGAATAAGAATTATAGGATTTTAAATTTAGTTTTCTCTCCCTTCTTTACTTTCTGCAATGAACTTTAGCTTTAATGTATTTGCTGTAACTCAAAACTCTAATGATTGTAGTTGTTTCTGCAACAAGTGATTCAATATAATTCAATTTTTACCTTTAGAAAAGCTTCCTTTCTGTTGGTCTTGTCAATTGTAGTTGTTTACTCTTAATTCAAATTAAATTCCTTATTAATAATTTTTTTAATCGCTGACAATCACTTCAGAAATGTTTTCCATAAGCAAATTATGTGTTTCATGACTTTTTCTTTTATGTTTTCCTTAACCACACATTAAGAGATTGGTTAAAAGAAAAGTCCTTAGGATTGGCTAATATATAAGCTCTTATAAAATGGTTTGTTTGGTTTTAGGTATGAAATGCACCTTTTTAGTTTTTATGCCCTACAATATAGTGAGCTACAGTCAATTTGATTGGGGGGGCTTTCCACTGATTTCAAATAACCAACTTCATAACATATGGCAACAATCCAAGATCAACATTTCACTGCCCCCGTTCATTGTTTTCTCTACCTTTTTTTATTCATACGGTAGATTGTCCCCATATGTTGCTTGCAAATGAAAATATTAGACTTCACATTTTTCCTTATTTTCTGCTCCTAAGTTGTGCTTTCTGAGATGAGTGCACAGGAACATGACATATGATAAGCTTCGCACCAGACTGATGCCCTCCTAGGCTCCTAGCTAGTTTTTATTAGTAGATGAAGTCAGATTTCGGGTGTTATCTTCATAATTCATATCTTTTATAAATTCTGTCTCTGAATAAATTCTCCATTCATTGTGAAACGAATGGATACAATTTTTTTGTAGCAAGAAATTATTGAAGTGGAGCCCCAAAAAAGAAAAAAAGAAGAAAAAAAAAAGGGTGGATGGTAACATAGTGGCTTTAAACAATGTTTCCAAGTAAATTATGGCACAAAAGAATTTGAATTACTTGAAGAGTCTTTCATGGTTCATATGGTACATATAAAAGTAAACTGATATAGGGTACTACTTACAAGTCTCCCTATTGGGTACTACATAAAAGTAAACTGATAGGGTACTCTCGGGAAAGAGAGAAGAAACATATGTAAAAAAACTTAACCCATCAAAGAAGAGCCATGCCTTGGTGTCCAGAAGGGATTCTGTTCTTGGAAAATAGCTGATTCAGATCTCAGTTTATTTCCATTGCTTTCTGTGTAATCATGAAAGAAAGGATTGTTTTGGAAGCCCTTGCTACTGTTAGCATTACTAGAGAATGGATTATCATTATTATGACTGAAGAGATTGGGGTGACGGTTCTCATCATCTTCAAATGTTGTCCATCGCATTGAGTTGCTGCTATGTTTCTCTCTGGCAGCATTTCGCATATTCTCCATCTCTCCGACGTGGTCTTTGAATTCTTTCTTCACGACATCCAACACAACATCACCGTATCGATCGCACCACGATCTTCAACATAGAAAAACAATCCAAAAGAGAAAATAAGTGATACTGTGGGATAAGCTCTAGCTAATTGTTTTGTTCAAGGCTAAAAGGACTAATTTCAGTGAGTGAGATGAGAGAAGTAGCCCTACGATCTAATGTGTGATATCTAACCAAAGAGTAGCCTTGTAGCTTCCACTATCTAGACAAAGAGTAGCCTTATTGGTGGAATAGTCTAATGATCTAACTGTTACTTGGGTTTGTTTTAACTCTTTCAATAGTCGATTCTCAAAAAAAAAAAAAAACTCTTTCAATAGTCATATGTAGTAGCCCTATGATCTAATGTGGCATATGTGTCCTTATTGGTCCTTATAGGTCGAATCTAACTGTGAATTGGGTTTGTTTTATATTTAGGTAGCTGTTTCAACATTGTCATTTGTGAATAAGAAAAACTCTTCATAGCCATTACAAAGAATGGACTAAGGGTAAAAAAGAAAAAGAAAAAGAAAAAGAGAGAAAGTTGGCTCACTTGGGAAAGAATTTTTTCAGGTCAGCCTTGTCGACAGGAAGCTGGGTCGAGATTGCATCAATTTGATCATTCCTGATAAAGTCACACAAGAAGAGAAGGTTAGCATATTTGTAAGACAAATATGGTCACATTCAGACACATACCAACAAAAAAAAAAAAACTTAGACATGAGAACACAATGCTTACGAGAATTGAAGATTGGGGTTTGTGGTGCAGAGTTCTGTTTGGATTCTTGACAGCTCCTTCTTTATATTATCCCCTAAGACCTTCACATAGAAAAAAGAAACAAGTTCAACTTCAGCACGAACTTCCAAATAATTCCAACTACATATTAGCCAATTAAATGAAAAAGATTCTTATATAAGCTATTTCCAAACCTTATCTATGAAGAAATCAGAAGGAGAACCATCGGAATGCAACTTCCTTTTGATCATTTTCGTGTCAGGCCCCTCGCCCATGGGGCTTGAGACAAGCCTGCCTGACTCCAAATAAGCCTGACTGTCTGATCTTTCATTGAGAGGCAGAGGAGCTGTCTCGTCATCCGAGTCATTTCTCTTCCATTTCTTAAACCCCCATTGCTTTTTTACCGATTTTGCTGCTTTTTCCTCAGAACCAGGACCATTATCATGATCACCAATACCACCACTACCACCCCCATGCCCTTCTCTCTGTTCTTTATGAAACAGTGTCCTAAAAGGTTTCCTCTTCACTGACTCCGGTGGTGGCAAGCTTTCGGGCATTAGAATTGAATTTGTCTCACTTTCTTTGTGCTTCAAATGACTATCCCAAAATGGGTTTTCTTTGGATTGCCACATTTCACTCTTAGCAGATGCAGGGGAAGTGAATTTTGACTCGGTTGAGCTTAAATGTACAGAGGCCAAATCGAATATGCTCTTCTCTTCTTTGTTCTTTCCCGGTTTGTGAAAGCTGAAAGCTGATGCTGCTCCTTTGATCTGCTTAATTGCCGAGCCGTGCTTTGATTTATTCTTGGAATTGGAATTCTCTTTGTTTAGCAAACAATGTTCATCCTTTAAGTCAATCACAGACCATTCTTCTTCTGAGTTTTCTTTTGGATCTCTTGGGCCTGCAACAATTACGTCTTTGGCCTCAATTTCAGCTCCTTGAACTGCCAGTCTTTGTAACAAAGGCCTCTTTGAGGAATGGTACTCATCAGCTGAAATGCATTTTGCATAAAGGAGTTCCTGAAAAAAGAACAAAGGGAAAAGAGTTTTACGTATTTAATTCCCTCTACGAAACAAAATTTGAAGGCTGACCCATTTGCTAGGAGAGTGAAAAAGTAAATAAATAAAAAAATTTATTTGGGTTTTTTGTCACTAAATTTTAAAATTTTCTTTTTCCATTCCTAAATTATTAAAAACGTCACATTTTTCATCCTTCCTTACTTTGATTACCTTTTATCCTACACGTTTAACTAACACTACTTCTAACACTGGAGAATTTGACATGTCTAACATTGACCATTACATTTGGAAAAAAAAAAAATAAGGACATACATAAGATCAACAGGTGAAATGAAATAATTGATCAAACTTACAATATAAGAGATCTTTTTAAAGTTTAGGGATGCAAAAAGATTTTTTTTTTCGTTAGTCTTGCGACTCTAATCTCAAATCTTAAGCTCAATAAAAAGCCTAATACATAATGATGGGAAATTTCAAATTTATGCTAATTCAGGTTCTAAGCAATGAAATTTAAGACAAAATTGTAAAGAAATTTTACCTGCAAAAATAGCAACTTATCTCTCAAAATAACCGGCTGCTCTTGCTCTGCCGGAGAAGCGATAAGGGTCTCAAGCAAATGAGTTCGAAAAGCGGAAACCTCAGTCTCAGCCAAAATCCCTTCTTTGTGAAGACCCATAAGGTTCATAATCTGGTGGAAAGAATCTTGCTGCCATTTCAGATTATCTGACTGCAACTTTGAGAGCTTTCGATCTGAGGCCGGCAAGCGTGGCCTCTTCTTGAACCCAAAAGGCAGAATGGTCTTGCATAGAGAGGTTATTGAGTCATGGAGAGTGGAGTAGTATGCGGGTGTGTAAGAGTACACCATTTTGGAGTATTTGGTTTCTTTGTGGTGGGAACTTGTTAATGTCTGAAACAAAGACTTGGGATTTTTTTTGTGAGGTGCCAGAGCTGAGAATTGAATTTTTCAGGAAAATGTTTTTTGGGATTTTTTTTTTTTTTAATGTGAATTCCAGGTTTTGTGGGTATTTGTATTGGAAATAGCAGAGGATTTTGTGTGTTATAGTCTAGTAGCGGTTGTTTTCAGATTTGAATTTGGGTTTTCTCCAAACGGTCACTAGAAACTAGCCGTTACGTTGAGGAAGGAAAAAAAAAGCTAAGGTAACGTGTCTAATGATTGAAGGATAAACGTTGTCGTTTTACTTGCTTATTATTATTCGCGATAATATTTGGGTTGGGCTAATCTTGGTTAAGTATAAGCCTGGCCCAGTTATATCATTCATGAAACTAACTCTACCTTACTCCGAGTCACTCTTATATTATTGCACACTTTTATTTTTTTTTATTTTTTTTATTTTTTGTTGTTGTTGTTATTGATTTGTTGCTATATGACAGGAAATTTATTGGGTACTTCTCCATGGTAGGATCCACTCCTCATTTGAGAGGAGGGAACATTACTCCGAAAATACCTAATAACTTTACTATATTGCATATTTGATTAGAGAAAATTTAACATACTCTAAGAGCGTTAGTTTAAGAAATATTTTTAAAACTTTTTTATGAAAAAAGAAAAAAATAATTGATTTTTTTTTTTTTAATTTCTCATAAAAGTAGTATCAAAATTTTCTTAAAATAGTTATTTAACAAATTCCTTAAGAATACTCGTTAACTCGAACCCATTTGGTTATCTTTAGATGTGTTTCAAAATTGTCCCTATATTATCATCATCATCATTTTTTGACCTTTAGTCAGTATCATCATGTCTATCCTCATCAATATCAAGGGTTCAATCTCATCATCACCTCTTTCATTAGCAGCACACATGTAACATGTTGTCCTTGCTAGCATAGCATCACCTTCTTTCATTAGCAGCACACATGTAACATCATGTCCTTACTAGCATAGCATCACCGCTACAACTACTAGGGTTCTTCAAAAATGTCGAAAGTTCTAGTACCACAACCTTCTTTACCAACCTATTTACCCTAATCTCTCTCTCTAGCAGATTCCTCCTACAATTACACATCCTCAACAAAGTCATCATCTCTAACCCTATCCCTGGCAATCTCATTACCACCAGGGCAACCTTGTTATTGCTTGCATTGGTAGCTTCATCATAGGGCCGACTCAATACAATTTTAGATTTAAGACAATAATTTTAAATGGGGCATTTTTTTTTTAATTTAATTGGTAATTAATTTTACATATCAATACAAGTTCTTGAGATATACTGTAAAAAGTTATTAATTAAGTTTATATATTTAGATTTTGCAAACATCTTCTTTTCAATTAATAATATGGTTAATTCAATTAATTTAAAGTAGGGTTTTATCAAATTTAATTAAAAAAAATATTTCTGTCAAAACAATTATTGGGATGGAGGTTTTTTAAAATTTGTTATTATTATTATTGGGGATTGGATTTTTTAAAAATCAATTATTAACCTACAAGATTAGACATTTTTTATATATTGGGATTTAGCCCTCCGACAAACCCCCCCCCCCCCCCCCCCCTTTCTTTATATATATATTTTTTAATTTTTTATGAAGACCTTAAAACTAGGCCTTTAGTCGCCCTCGCAGAAATAACTATCATATCATCAAGTAGGCAAACACATCCAAACAAATGCACCATATATAGCTTTATAGCCCTTGAACATCATTTGCCATTGGTAAAGTCTATTGTCGTCAAATAAGAAATATGAGATTCAATTCTCACCTATACAAAAAATTAATTGGTGTATTGGTCTGATGATAAACATCAATTATCTGGAGTGGATGCCATAAATTAAAGTTCTCTGTAAAAAACCATCACTTGCCATTGTTAAAGCATCATCATTAGATTATATTAACCTACCATCCTCCGTGCTTATTTTCGAAAAACCATACCACAATCTACCATAACTAACATACCCTAACTATTCAATCATATCTTTCAATTCCATGACAGACCAATCATCAGATCATATTAATAAAAAAGAAAGCTTAGCAACGAATCTCCCAATATTATCACAAGACCCTTATTTTGAGTTATGGTAGATACTGGTATAATTTTTTATTTTGAATCTATGGTAGGTTGACATCTCAATTTATTATGAAAATGTTGTAAAAATTTGTTGAGTCTCAACTCTCTAGAAGAACTCCTTATCAAAAGTATGCAAATAGCAATATTACCCCCTCATATACCTAAGTGGATCAGGCAAAAATTTCCACCATTACGAACTTCAATAGAAAATTAATCCACATCTACACATAAATGTTGTATATGTTTCAATAGACTAGTGATGGAAAATAACAATACCATAAGACATGTCATTTTTCTAAGAGAGCAAAAACAAAAATTCCATTAACAATATTCCAACAATAATTGACCACTTAACACTTCTTCAATTACATAAAATGTCATAAACATCATGGACCACTACCAAAATTCTCTGAATACAATAACACTTCCTCAACTCCATGAAAATTATAAGGAGCACATGGAGGTAAGCATCCAGAAAGCAAGAGCAAATTGAACCAACTTTTACATACACAAATCAGATGACATTGGTCTAAAATGAAGTTACACAACAAGGACAAAGAGCAACATGGCCAACAAACAGATGTCTAACAAACAAAGAACACGTGAGTTTCTAAGTATATATGGCATAGATATCATAATTCACAAAACAAAGGCTAAAAAAAATAGAGACCATGCAAACACATGTTCCCTAGTCCTTTGTGTAACGCAATTTTCTTTTCCCTATATAAGAGTAGGAGGGGTAAAATCCCACAGCTTTCACTAGGAAAAAAATGAAAAGAAAAGAAAAGAAAATTTCTTTTTTAAGAAGCACAGACATGGTACAAACAGGCACATATACGAGTACGAGAACAGCACGGTAATTTTTGAAAAAAAATAGGACATAGGTACGGCTAGAGAGGAACATATTTATTAAAAATTATTAAATATATTTTTATTTTTATTTTCTATATATTATTAAGCATTTATTTTTAATATAATGTTAAATTTATATCAAATTAAGAGTAAGAATAGAAAATAAAGCAAATTCATGACTATTAAATGATGTTTAGAAATTAGAATACAAAGCAATAATAAAGATATATATTAATTTTCAAATGCACTATTACTATTCAGAGCATGAATGCTTCCTTTGTTTTGTGAAAGGGTATTCAATTCCTTTTGTTCAGACGTGCCTTGTATATATTTTTTTTAAAGAACATGGCTGGTACACTCATGTAGAAGTATTTTAGGTGTAACAAGTGTTTGACACAGATATGACAACATCTTTGTATGGCTTCAGGGATAGACCTAGAATTTTAAGCTAGCGGGGGACGGAGTATAAAGAAAAGAAAAGAAAAAACTCCAAATAGGCATCTATATAGTATTAAAAAATTATAAATACTCAAAATCGTTATTTCTAAATATATTAAGATACAATCATTTACCAACAAAGACAAACAAAAACAAAAAAAATGTTTTCTTTTTTTTTAAATACTAGGCTGGTTAGGATTTTTTTTTTTTGGTTGAAGTTAGAGCATTAACATTGGTGGTGTTAAAAATTTTAGTTTTTAACACCTTAAAAAGTTACTTTATCTATTTTACCACCCCACTTTACAATACACCCAATATCAAATATATTTTTTTAAATAATTTCATTTAAAATAATATAAAAAATTTATTAAAATAATAAAAGAAGCGAGAGAATTTGGGTTTTTAATTGAAAGAAGAGATATAATCTTAATAAAATATTATATTTTATGTTTAACAACTTGCTACAGTCAACTGGTATTTATACCAGTTTACTATAGTTGCAAAAAATTTAACTTTAACTTCTTCAATAACGCATGATTTTTTTGTTCTTTGGTGGTAAAATAGTTTTTTTTTTTTTTTTTTGCTAAAATAAAATCACCATGGTGAATATTTTTATAGTTTTTATTAAGTTTTTTTGGTGGATAGTTACAATTTAGGTAAGGCTAATTAGGCTTATTGTGAAAAAGAAAATCTAACTACAAAAATGAAAAATATCATAACTATTTAAAAAAAAAATTTGAACCCGGGGCCCTTGGGCCCCACTTGGGTCCATCCCTGTGTGGCTTGGTGTCCATCTTCATCTCCTCAATCCCATCTTAGGTGTTCCTTGTAGTGGAGAGAGATGGGTTTTTTTGGTATAACTTTTAAACTTGCTCACATAGTCACATACAGTTTTTAGGGTTTCACTTTTTTCTAAGTGCAAGGTTTTTTATCCAGTTTTTTCAAGTAAAATAAACTATGCTAAACACTTTAGTGAATCTCTGTATTGGCAAAATGTAATGTCGGGCCATTCTTACTTCCTTTACACGTGGAAACTAAAACATGGTGATTTGGGTGAAGTAGTGGAATAGTTACTGTACTGATAGTGTTATGTTAATGATTTATGACATGGTGTTTGGCTGCTAGTCATGGATGGAACAGATTTGCCATAAAGATTATATCACACGTTTGCAATCCCTTGTCCTATCCTAGGAGGTAAAGAGGAGAAGAGTTCTTCGAGAAAGAAACATGGGTGTAAAGATTAAAGATCTTTTCAAGTTTCATATAGTGATTATTGACCCCAATACTAAGGACAAACAAGAGCCAAATCAGATTTCAGGTTAAATCTGCCTCATTGGTTGCCTCCTTCACCTGTAGGCAAGTATAAACAAAGCTTCTAGGATACGCAATTTTTTTTTTCTTGTTCATCAACAAAGATGACAAGAAATGAGTCATATGATACTGATCTTAAAGTAATCCAAAAAAAATAGAAAAATTAGTGGGGTTAATCCATATAAATTAGTGTTAAAAAATGACAGTACTCCACTCTCACGAAGTGACATTACACTTCATCAAACACCTACAATTTTCATTTCACAAACAATAATTCAAGTCTCTTATACGATAAAATTAAAGGTTGGTACAAAGTCTTAGTTGCATCAATGCTGTTGGGTGGAGTCGATGGACAGACTTGTAATAATTACTACTTTTCTTATTAGATTTCATTTTCTCAAAAGGCCACTAGCTCTGTGGATAGGCAATAGTGGTGAATTATTGGAGGCATATTATTTGAAATTCAATTTTTCCCAAGTGGGGAGACTAAAGAATAGACTGATAGTGATAATTGCGGCAATCAGAATTGCTTCCATTTCCACCATGAATCAAAGGTCATCTTCAAGAATGAATCACTTCTTGTCTGTTTATCCGGCATTCAAGGTTAGAATGGACACTATAGTTCTCTCTCTCCCCCCTCTTTTTCAAGAGAGCATCTCCTGGATGCAGTATCCATATCTTCTTTATGTCCTACCACCTTTTGGCTGATATCTTATGTAAAGTTTTTCTAGTCTATACCCCGAAAGGATAAAACAGGAAACAAATAAATAAAAAGTTTTACCTAATTATCCAAATTGTTGGTGAATCTCTTCATGTTTCAATTATTCAATATGTGCTGAAGTGTTTAACATGAGCAGTTTTAAGGACCAACCTTAGGTATAATTCTTTAGATATCGCGGTTATGTCTTACCCTTCATAAAAATTGGCCTTTTATTTTATTAAAATGGGTTTAATATAATTATAGTTATATTAAACCCATTTTAATAAAATAAAACTTTAGAGCCCCATTAAGATGATGTGGTCATGTTTAGTTGTAGGTTTTAGTACACTTTAATTCTATTGAGCTTGTAGCCTAGTCTAATGTGTGAGATAAAGTATAGAGTTTTAAGCCGAATCAATTATAGGTAGATGCTCACTGTAAATATTAAAGTTAAGTTCCCTCTCTAATTCCGATACCAAACAAAACCCTAACTCGCCCCATCAAGAGTTGTCTTGAAAGGAGGAGCTAGGAGAGGAACTCCTGCTTGGGCCGTGTGTGTGAGAGAGAAAGAGAGAGAATTATTGTTGATGTGGATTTGCTCAAGTTTATTACTAATAGTATCAAGACATGAGATTGAAACCCTGTTATTTTCCATGATAAATTATGTTCTAGTTACTAGTATATTTATTACAGAATTCTATAATCTATATTAAAAATGTAGAGGCCTAATCCTACTCACGTTTTGAGTCTGTTATATAACTCTAGTCCAAATTCATTATATATAATCCTACTTGTAATGTAAGCAAAATGATTCTAATCTTACTTGTAGTGCTAATATTGTAACCCTAGATTAGTCTAGGATTTCACCTATTATAAATATCCTTAAACGTGTTCATCACTTCATTGAGATAAATAGAGTTTTATAATAAAAATGAAATCATCATTAACTTTTTGGGGCGGATGTTGGCCTCTAAGACCAAACCACATTAATTTCTTATGTTCCATTTCTTTGTTTTCTCTCTTTGCTTTCTTTATTTCCCTTTTCACATATATATATATATATATATATATATATATTTTCTAGACACTTTATCATGTTGCCAAAACTATGTATCGCACTATCAAACATGGTATCTCGTTATTTGTTATTTAAATTAGAAATATATATGAGTAAAAAATGCTTAAATTGAATCGTAAACCTAATAATTAATGTTATGTTCCGTGCATACGTGTGGGGTAGAGGTTGTAATAGTGGAGAATATGTAAGATAATTGTTGATGGAAACAACACCATATAAGTCACTTGCAACATGTTTTATGAACGCCAAAAGAACGTTAAGCTAACAGTGAAAAGATTCATAAGATAAGGTTATTATTTTCTTATGTATTTTATGCCAAGAACTAGGAACCTGAGCTGTCATTTGGACTAATTGCTTTGTAATTATTGCATTGGGTGCAAATAATATTGTAAAATTTGGCTAATATATTCGTCATATCCGCCTTTAATTCCCACTAGAAAAGAAAAGATATAGAGAGAAAAGAATGTGTTAAACCTATAAGAAATCTTTCATTAGTATGATTCGTCAGATCATGTTTGGATTGATTCTCTTAACATGTCACAACCATGATTTTAAATATTCTAAACTAAACATTTTAAGAAAATCAATGCCGTCCACTTCCTAGCCATGATCTATTTTTTCACTGATCAGTGATCACAATCTGAAGAGTTTAGAGCAATTTTGAATCTCCCCTCTGTCCTAACCAAGGAAAAAAAAGGAAAACAATCCTCCTTCATAGTACTTTCTTGTGCTAATAATGCCTAAGCCTAGCAACAAAATGTAAGTGTTCTTGACAAATTATAGACAAAAAGCCTGTCAGATTCTTAAAAGACCATTTAATTATCTCATAAAATCTGCCAAAATCTTAATTTAACTATAAATCATAGTATAATTTGGTAGCCGACAATAATTTACAAACAAGGAATATAAGGCCATGTTTGGTTTACTCAATTCTCATCCCCCATTACTCAATTCTCATAACCCATCACTCATTTTTAGTCGGACTCACACCATTTGTGCTTGTTTGGCTTTGTTTTAGTTTCTCACTTTCCATCACTCTTAACTCAAAAAAGTGAGTGAGAGTGATGGAAAATAGAAACACATTTTCGTTGTTTCCGGATCATGGGATCATGAGATATGGGTGATGGTGGCAAGTTAGCTAGCCTTGCTTTCGGACAAATTAATACACATTGGATCTTTTGTCAATGTTGAAACGAACAAACACAATTGGTAGATTTTAGCAAGACAAGCGTCACAATAATGTTCACACTTTGCATTCAAGGTGCTATATGGTTTGCAACAAATGCAACTTTAATTTAAGGTATCTAAAATAGTACCCCAAAAAAAAAGAAAATAATATTAATTACTGGGGTATTATCCCCATTCTACAACAAGGGCAATTAGCATTGTTCTCTAGCCATGGCACCAAGCATCTCACATGGAATTTATGGGCACAAGGCAGGTGCACTAGGGTCTCACCAGCTTTGAACAGTTCCAAGCAAACAGCGCAGTCATCTTGGTCCGAAGCCTTCCAGCCCAACTTGGTCCAACTGAACCTTCTTGACCCACTCTTGTTTGACCCAAACACCTGTGTGCGCAATTCTCCCAGTACCATTGACCTTTCCTCCACACACCTTAGCCTGTCTTTGTTACTGTTATTCCTAGATTCAATTATATAAAATTGGGAAAAAAATTATTAATATATCATTCAAATAAGCTGAGAGGGTTGTGGATTCTTGAATCTAGCTAAAAGAGCTTAATTTACATAGCCAGCATGCGTGTGTGTTAGCAAAGACCATAATGGTTTTGCTAATATTTGCTTGGAAAGTTGAAACTTGAAACCATAAAGCTAATTATATTTATATATACCTTTTAGTTTCTGATGATTTCCTTGGTATTCTTAACTTCCCATCTAATCTTTCCTTGGCTTCTCTGGCTACTTCTTCTAGCTTCTCATCCTGGCTTACTTGGTTTAATAAAGTTCTTCGCTGCTTTTTTTGTTGGTGTTATCTTAATGACATTAGTAACAAATACTCAAAACAGAAAGAAAAAGAAAATTTGAGAGAGAGATGTACCAGTGAAGAGGTATAGGAATGATGAGTATCATGGTTGTTTGTGTACAAGCAGAAAGAGGAGCGCCTTGATCCACTGTGCACAGCCAAATTTGGTGAGTCAGACCAAGCCACACTCCGATGGAACCGCCTTCTTCGAGCACATTCGACTCCTGGAAGGGTTCCAGCCATTGATAACAAGCAACCTAAACAATTCAAAAGGAGAAAACGGATGGTGCTATTTACAATTCATCTTCAAATTTTGATATTAATTTGTATGCCTTATACTCAAGCTATATCCGAAACTAAGAAGAAAAACAAATGTGTCAATATGATGGGAGAGCAAGAAAAGATACCTCAAATGACAGTTAGATAGGAAATTCTGATTGAGATGGAGTACTATTTAAATGTGAGAAAATTAACATTTTAATTGTTACAAGTCATTTAAAAGATGGTGGGAGACAAAGCTGGGTCCGGGACATTATGGCTGCACAACAATCCTTATCTCACAAACACAGACACACACTCACTCAAGACTCTTTCTAGATGATTAGTTTAGTTATACTTTAAGGTTATTATTGGGTCAAAACTCAGAAGTAAAAGAAAAGGAAGGAGCTATGGAAGCTGCAAACCAATTCACCAACCTATGACCAACTTCTATTCTACTCGGCTATATATACACAATCCACACTTTTTGTGGCATGGTAAACGCACGTGAAGTGACTAACCAAATCGCCATCTTCGTGTTACATATAGACTCTTTAACGTTTTTTTTTTTTTTTTTTTTTACAATGATTGAAATGGTAGATCGAATGTCAACCATTTCAAGAATTATGGGAAATGACCATCGCACACCCCTGGTGTTATTGTATATATAGGTATATATATGAATAGGTTGTAATAATGATATTTGAATTTGGAGAATATTGTTTCATAAAGTGAAAATTCAAGTTTTGAAATTTTCTAAGTAAAATTTGAAATTTAGTATTTTTGATCAATTGAAGCTTTTGCTCGATCGATCGAAATGATGGAGAAAATAAACTAAAGTCATTGGATGGTTCGATCTCTATTCGATTCTTGTTTGATCGATCAAAAAGAGCACTTGATTGATCGAAAGGAACTTTCAACCGATCGAAAGTTGTAAAACAGGATTTTCTACAAAATTTTCTGGTGACTGTTCAGAGAGTTTGAAGATGTTTCAAGCATTGAGAACGGTTTTATGAAATATTTTAACTCTCCATACGTGCATTTTGTTGAAATATAACTCTATGGATATAAATAGAGGCTTATGTTCATAAGAAATCCTGTGGTCATTCTCCAGAATTGCTATCTATAGAACTCAACATCTTGATTGTATCCTGGAGACAAATTTGCGATAGCCCTTTAGCAACAATAGTGTGGGGGAGAGGGGGGAGGGGCAAATATTGTCTAAGGATAACAATTTTGTACCTTTAAGTTATCTATTTTTTGTTTATCTTTTGTATTAACCTTATTATTCCATTATTACTTTATGTAATATCTCCAACAAGTGTGATAGTCACTTTATAAGTATAGAAGAATTTTATCTTAAATTAAGTACGTTATTTTCTGAACCTCAAGTGACAATTATATGAGGATCGTGTTTTACGACATAGAGTGAGAGTAGACACGTAGAGCTCTTTACATGGGGTGCTTAGTGTTGTATAATTTGCTCACAATGAGTCTTGACCTTAGGTTGATTGCTAGTATTAGGATTGGAAAATCAACACAAAATTTAGTCTTTTTATTATAAATGAATCATTTACATATACAAGTTGGGACATCTTTATATGCATGAAAAATATGTTAAGAACTCATAATTGATTCCAAATTTTGGCACTAAAACCCTTTTTATCATCATTGATTGTCATCATAATAGTAGAACATGTAGAGAAAAAGCTTGAAGATTGTTAGGTGGTATGTCGCGATGTCCTCAAGTTTTGAAGTTTTTGTCCATTGTGATGTAATAAAACCAGTTCTCTCTCCCCCTCTCTTTCTTACAAGAGATCTTAAAAGAACCCTCCTATATTCCACCCTCACGGGTTGAACCTTTTAGATTGAAAGAATTAATATCATTAAGCTACGAGATCATTTGCCAATTGCAATGCAACTTCCTTTTCTTTTTCTTTTTCTTTGTTTTTTTTTTTTAAATGTGGTATCTTATTCTACCACGCAGAAAAACCATACAATTAATAGTATCTTATTCAACTGGCAGAGAGAAAGCAAACCAGAAACAAACATGAATGGTTCATTCATTGAACAGTCTCAAACCCAATCTTTAATTAATACACCCGAATTTTAGAACAAAATGTACGTCAACTCGAAATAAAAGTCCAAGAGAAACCGCGTATTCAGAGGAACCTTATTTTTTAATTTAAAGAGATATATAAGAACCTTATTTTTCCGGTCATGTCAATGTTCACTAAAAAATAGAAAAAAGAAAAGTATTGTCAACACGGTGGAGCAAGGATTTCAATTTAAGGGGCAAAAATAAAAGACAATGTTTTAAAAAAAATAACTTAAAATATATTAATTGATACTAATAATAAACAATTATAAGTGTAATACAAAAACTAATGTAAAAAAATATATAATTATAAATCTAATTTAATATTATAAAATAAATTGAGAAAATAAATCATTCTAAAAGTATTTAGAGTATGACAATATACTTAGGGGTGTCCACCGAAACCCGCCGCCAAATCTACCCGATATAACCGACCGAACTTGAGCCGACCGACGGCCAACTCGATGCCTTGGCAATCGGCAACAAGTGCTTCTATCCAAAACTTGCTGACTCTCAGTCGAGTGGCGGTTATGCCTCTCCAAAACTCAATTGGAATCGACTTGATTGCAACCCCCTTTGTTTCGTCCAGATCTACCTTCACTCTACCCATATTTGCCATCACTCTGCCTAGATCTACCTTCGTCGTGCTTAGATCTACCTTTGTCATGCTCTTGCCCAAATCTCCCTTCGCCATGGCCTGGTCTATCTTCTCTGAGCTCAGATATGTCTTCGTCAAGCTCAGATCTCCCTTCACCGTGCGTAGCTCCACCTAGTTCTGCTCAGTTCTTTGCCAAGATCTGCCACTTCAGTTTCAACCAAAACTCGATTCGCCACACCCAACAACTGACTTGATCCAATCTGGTCCCCACTTCGATAGACAGCGGGTGTCATTTTCTGCCACCCTACGGGTTAAGCCCAAACCCAAACTGACCCGACCCGTGGGCACCCCTAAATATACTTGTAAAGTTTTATACACGTTTAACTGCCTTAATAGCTTTGTAAAAATTAGGAAAAATTCAACATTTCTTTCTCTATTTTTTTAAAGACTTAAAATTTGGGTTCATGGCAAAATTTTAGAGTTTAAAATTGAAATGTCAAGAGGGAAGGAGAAAAATAAATGGTAAAGACTTTAAGATTTTGCACCTTACAAGGATATTAGAATTTCTTTTTCCAATAAAAAAAAAAGTATACAACGTAGGACCATCAATTGAAATTCTATGAAAAATAAAATAAATAAAAACTAGTAATAAAAAGCCAGGGGTTCTATTTTCCCCTTTTTTTTCTCTATTTGTTTTATAATAAGCTTAGAGACACACCAAAATTGACCCCAAAAAAAATGTATACCTTTATATGGTGGCAAGTTGTTAATGATTGATGATAATATAGTGTCAATAGTGGGCCTATATGAAAATCAGCTATATAACCTTTCAATCTAGTAGGTGTGGAATTTGTTGTAAAAACTAATGTGTTTATAGGATCGGTCTTGTTTTTATTTTGCTAAATATGTGTGTGAATAGTGAAAAGCATAAAAGCAAGACAAAACTCTTGGAAGAGTTTGCATTAGGAACCCTTTTTATTTTTTATTGTTTTAGACTGTCATGGAGGGCAAAGCATTCAAGACATTTCTAATACTAATGCATGTAAGATATTTAAGGATGAGTCACGGGGGCGCCCCCCGGGGGGATAAATCCATTTTTCATGCAAAAAATCCTCTCTATTTTAGCAAAAGACCCTAATTTTTCTATTTTACATAATCACTTTAAAAAACATCTGTATTAGATTATTTATTCTATATTTTATTAAATACAATATACATTCTTCATTTATTTTTTTACTATTTCCAGAGAGAGAGAGAGAAAGATGAATAAAATATTGATATGCACATGTACGGTAATCATGTATATTTACACAGTTACTGTAACTAGAATGTAAAAATTTGCATAATTTTACATGAGCTAATGTAGTTGATTTTTGGAACCTAATGGGCAAAATTTACACCTTAAGCTATTATGCATTAATTGATGCGAGTGCTCTAATCATGAATCCCTAATCACTTGATCAAGAACCTTTGGCTTGTAATCATTAAACCTTGATGCGAGTGCTCTAACCAAGAGTAGCTTCAACAGTCATTGGCACATGTTTTTGGGTTTTCTTAGATACCTTTTACTTATAATCATGAAACTCTAATAACTTGATGGGTTGAATGGGCTGGAATCATGATCTGTAATCGATCAATTGACTCAATTTATTGAAATTCGGCCTTTACTATCGATCAAATAGCTATAGCTATCCAAATCTGTTAAATACCTGATTTTGGCACATTGAAATTCAACAACTAGGCAGCAGTCTTGTCAACACATAAGGACTTTAAAAGCACTATTAATTACAAGACACTTTTTTGTTCATGGTTAACCACCAGCATTCGCAGCAGTGGAGCTAAAAAGCTATAATGCTATTTTAGCTCCACCAATATACCAAAAAAGCCTTGCAGCAGTGGAGGCAAAGCCATAATTTTTTGCTGATTTGCTACAGTGCACATCTATTTATAGATGTGCACTGTAGCAGACATCTAAAAAATAATAATAATTTTTTATTCATCCTCTGATGCAACTTACCTTATTTTTTTTCATTTCTTTTATCTATCTCACCGTGGTCTCTCTGATCATCAAGCTCAGTTCTCTCGTCCTTCTCAAAAAAAAAAAAGCTCAGTTCTCTCATCAAGCTCTCATCTCTCTCATCTCCCAGCCCATGCCGGCGCCGTCCCAGCCCACGCCGTCGCCCTCCCAGCCCACGCCGTCGCCGTCCCACGCCATCCCAGCCCACGCCGACGCCGTCTCAGCCCACGCCGCGCCGTCCCACGCCATCCCAGCCCTCGCCGTCGCCGTCGCCCTCCCAGCCCACGCCGTCCCAGCCCACCCCTCAGTCCACGCCGTCCCAGCCGATCCACTTCAGGTCAATGCTCTCTTCTTTTGTAGTGAATTTTTTCATCTGGGTGTTTGTTGTTTTGGCTTAATTTTTCTGGGTTTAGTGTTATTTTGTGGTATTATTTTGTGGTGAAAAATGGTGTTGTCCCTATGATGTTTTGGGCAAATGGTGTTATTTTTTTGCTGTTTTTGCTGGGTATAACATCCGAATTGAGGAATTTATTGAGAATTTTCTGTTTGCAGCAGTGGCAGTGGCAGTGGCGGTGGCGGTGGCAGTGGCGGCGGTGGCGGTAGAAGTTACAGTAGCGGCGGCGGTAGCGGTAGCGATGGCGGTTGCAGGTGGTTGTGATGGTTGTTTATTGAATGAGATATATTATTTTATTGTAGTGAATGTATTATTTTATTGTAGTGAATGTATTATTTTATTGTGATGTTTATATTATTTTATTGTGTTGAAAGTTAAAATAGATTCACTGCTGCAGCATGTATGTAGGTAAAATAGATAAAGTAACTTTTGGTGGAGCTAAAAAGCTAAATTTTTAGCTCCACTGCTGTGAATGCTCTAAAGCTTAAACCCAACATTATCAAAAAGGCAAAAATCACATTTTCGTCTCTATATTTTCACTTAATTCTCACTTTGGTCCCTATCTTTTATTTTCACCACTTTTAGTCCTCAATTTGAAAAACGCGTTCCATTTTAGTCCATTCCGTTACTCATTTAACAGAATTATCCTATGTGGCAAACAGTTCAACAGTAAATGCTGACGTGTATATTAAAATAATATTAAAAAAATTATTTATATTTTTAAAAATGCCACATTAGCAATTTAATTTTTTTAAAAAAAGCCACGTCAGATAAAAATAATATAAAAATTTCTAACCTAATTATTTTTTAAAAAAAGAAAAGAAATTAGTTAAATTAATTTTTTTTTTTTTTTTTTTTTGGAAGAACATGAAGAACTGAGAATGTGCTCTTCATTTTCTTCCCCAACTAAGCTTGCATAGAAAATTAAAAATTAAAAATTTACTTTTCTTTTCTTGCATTTTCTTAGCAACCAAACCCATAAAATCACTCAGATTTACAAAATAAAAAGACATGCCCATAAAAATTTACAAAACACAAACATTCAACAAGATTTTCTTATGCTTTGAAACCAAACACAGAAAACACAAAACTCAATTAATATACCAATGCCAAACCCTTGGTTCCCAGTCGCCAGAGACCACAAACTCCGGCCAAAGTCCGGCAGAACACCTCTCCAGCCGCTGAACTCTCCGGTGAACCATGTCACCGACTCCTCTTCACATACCAAGCCAGCAAAGCAAACCCAAATCGAGATCTGCATCGCCGACCAGTCAAACAAAGAGAACATCCACCGTTCACTCTTTTCCACTCCTCCGCCGCCGGTGCCAATGAAGATCGAATCTCTAGACGCGTCGCTCGCGGAGGAGCTGAGCGCGATCAAGAAGAAGATGGAGAGGTTGAGGTCGGACAAAGAGAGAACGGAGAAGATGCTGAGAGAGAGGGACTTGATGTTGGAGATGAAGATGAAGGAGGTCGAAAAGAGAGGAGAGATTCAGAAGAGCCTCGAAATCGAGCTCGATAGATTGTACGGATTGAAGCAACTCCAATCTTAATCTGTGGTAACCCACTCGATCGTATTCAAATTTTGATTCTTTGTTTTTGTTTCTTTGTTTTTGAATTCGTTTAATTTTTGAGATATTTTGTTTTCATGTTCTTCCCAAAAAAAAAAAATAATAATAATAATAATTAATTTAACTAATTTCTATTCTTTTTTTTAAAAAAAATTAGGTTAGAAATTTTTATATTATTTTTATCTGACGTGGCTTTTTTTTTTTTAAATTAAATTGCTGATGTGGCATTTTTAAAAATGTAAATAATTTTTTTAATATTATTTTAATGGACACGTCAACATTTACTGTTGGACCATTTGCCACATAAGATAATTTTGTTAAATGAGTAACGGTAGGGACTAAAACGGAACGCGTTTTTCAAAATGAAGACTGAAAGTGGTGAAAATAAAATATAGGGACCAAAGTGGGAATCACGTGAAAATATAGGAACGAAAATGTGATTTTCGCCTATAAAAAACTAAAACAGTGTTGGAAAGAATTTTACCTCAAAAGATTCAAATTCCTAACTTTAGCTTAACACGTTTATTTAGCTGTAGGGGGAAAAGATTCAAACAAAATAACGACTCCAGTCTTGGTTAATCAAATGCAAGCTCTAGGCTTTGAGTTAAGGCCATACTCATGTCTCACTACATCAATGTTTTACTTGAAGACTATGGTTATTTCCTCATTGTAATATCTTATATGGGCTTAAAATCTGGAAATTATCCCCAATGATATGAGGTACAGTCTATGAAATTTATAAAATAAAAAATAAGAAAATAGTGGGAGGATTCAAATGATTATTTTCTTTATAATAAAATAAAAATCACTTCATTCGTATAGAAGTCATTATAAGAAATTCATATAGAAGTGCATATGCCCATGGTCTCATACTTTTCTTTAATTAAGGAAAAAAAAAAAAACTGGAACAGAGAATCCCTCGATTTGAATCCATAAGATTTCTGCTGATTTGTTAATCTCTTTGTTCATCAAGGACAAACCGGCATTGCTGGAGCTCACATTCAAGCATTTCTAGAAGAAATTAAAAAAATTATGTAAAATTACGAGGAACCAAGTTTTAGGCCGAACAAGTATTAGTAGTGGGTGAGTCCGCTAATCAACCCTCTGTTGCTCTTTTCCTGGTCTAATTTCTAGTAGTATAAATTAAGCACACCTAACTCCATCATTAGTCATAACTGTTCCCCGATTCATAATGTGACTCACAATAATTTTCCTTGTCTAATGTGACACTCTCAATTTCTCACTGACAACTAGCAATTTATTATAAAGGATTCGATGCAAAAAGAAATCACAAAATGTAGATAGTAGATGTGAAGAAAGCTGAAATTTATATTTTTGTAAAGTTGATTAGTGTTTCATGCACTGATGCACGTGCTTGGTTAGAATAAATATACTAGAATTTGTTAGATCAAACGTATGACACTGCATTTAATATTAAAAATTTAGATACAATCTATTATGAAATTAATTGCAATCCAAGAGTGAATCAAATCAAATTGTCATTTTGATGGGTATTGCAATATTTTTAGGACAGCTTTCACTATTTTCATAAAGGAAGATTTAAAGCAAGGTTAAGGTACTGTTTGGTTGTGTTTGTATATGTAGGGATATTAGGCCTAGTAGAATGTATTGGGCCGGGGGCCCAGTCCGAGGACACCTCATAAGTCCAAGGATGGATAAACATGTGATAGAGGTCAGCACTAACAAATAAGGGAAGGTATTTAGGCATTATGTTCCAGGGAAGTGATCCGAGGATGAATGCTTCCTAGGCTGGGCAAAGCCGAGGTCAGAAGATGTGGTCTGACATCAAGAGCAACGTTCCGGACGATTCCACTGATGAGGATAAGTATCAAGAAGGAACAAGACAAAGGGAGGCCATGAAATATCTAAAGGGAAAGTTGCTACCACCGCATTAAATGCTCTGCAGCTAACTCTTTGGCCGCATTAATGAAGAAGTGATACCTGAACAATATCTTTCAGCCTTACAGCTACTCCCCAAAGACTTCAAGAAGGTGCTGATGGGACAAGGATCAACACCAGCAATCTAGTCTACACGTGGATGGTAGAGATGAAGGAGGAGGGTAGTATAAAATAGAAAGAAGACCCTAAGGGGAGGGGATCGAGAAATTAAGAGAAAAACACTGTAGCAATCAAGAGCTGAATTTGTAATCAAACTTGAGAGAAATATATAAGAACTGATCTCCTCGGATTGTGCTGAGAACGATTTTCTTTAGATTAAACTAGTCTATCTTCATTTTCTTGTCATCTAGATCCACTTTACTTGTTGTCTAACTCATTAAAGTCTAGTTTCCCAACCCACTCTCTACAAATTAATTGTATTGGGCTTTTTGGGCCTAAATTCATCAATCCTTTGGGCTAGGGACTCAAATTTGGTCCTTACAGTATAAAACAGTTTTTGAAAATTTTTGTCAGATGAAAAAATGTATCGAGAATATGTTCACACATAGCACACTTTGTTATTTCCTCCATTTTCTTGTGTAATGACAAGTCTATGAAAGTCCGATCTTACATCATTTAAGTCTAAATCACATGATACTAAATTTTGTATGGTTAATTATAAGGACACAACACATAAAATTCTCATGAAAATTTTCATAACTATGACTCAGTGGAGGCTTCAGAAATTGTTTTCAGAGTGGTTATTAAGAAATTTAAATTATACAAAATTTAATAAGAAAAAAACTTCATATATATATATATATATAAACACACAAATATGAAATACATAAACTCTTACAATTTTCTTCTACAATTTTTTTTTTTTAATTTTGAAATCGTTGCATTATAGTCTAATTATCAAAATACTGCAAGCTATATATCTTTCAAATTTTTTTGTTAAATAAAATTTTTCTTAGACTTTTTCTTTTTATTTGTAAGGATCTAATATATTATTAAAGGAACCAAAATTTAAGGATATAGTTTGGCTACAAACTTAACTGTAGTCTAAGACTACAACTCTAACTAAAAAAATTAACATGGCTACATATTTTGAAAATCTAACCATTAAATTGCATGTTCTTTATGTTTTTAAAACACATGTCAAATTTCATACCAATCGGATATTATTTACTATTCAATTCATAAACTCATTTTTTATATATAATTTTAGGCTATAAAAACTTGAAATTTAAAATTTTGACTAATAACATATCTATTAATTTTTTATTTTCTTAAAATTTTGCAAGTATGGAGAATATAAGAAGAAAATGTAATCTAATAGTGGATTTGTCAAAATTCACATCCAATAAAAAAAAAATTAAGTGGAGTTGTAGTAAGGTCTACAACCAAGTTTGTTGTCAAACTTTGTCCAAAGTGTAATTATGTTGGACTTAAAAAAATTTAGAGTGGTCACAATTTTTTTTAAGGATTAAAAAATCATAAAATTTTTAAAATTTATATATAGTAATTTTTTTTTCCAGGTTAAGGTGGTCCTGTGACCATCCTGAATCCGATGTGGAGTGGCCTTTGAACTATATTGCCTTTAAACACTAATCTATATATATATATATATATATATATATATATAATAACTAATAGTCGAAGCGTTTAACTTTTTATTGACCGCATCTCATAGCGCCATGTGGCTACATAAATTAATGCCACGTCTACCATTAAAAACATCATCAGTTGTGTCTTTTCAGGATCTTAACTTATGGTTTAGTTTAGTTTTGTTTCAAAACACCTTTTAAGTTTTAACTATAAATAACACAAAAGGCTCTCAAACAGATTCTATTCTACAAAAAAAACAGAACCGCCGCATTAAAAAAAAAAACACAAAACCGCGAAATGCTGAGACAGAGATAGCAATTTGATTTTGAGGGTCCTTCACCATTCTCTCTGATTTTCAGGTTGTGGCCTACTTCCTCTCAAAAAGTAATCTCCTCTGCCCATAAATACCGCCACTGATGGGTTCCTACTCTTTCTCTGATAAAAAAACTTCCTCCACCCATAAACAACACCTCCGATGGGTTCCCATTCTTTCTCGGATTTTTTTTTAAAAAACAAATCTAAAAGGTATATTAGATTCGTTATACGTTTTCAAAGATAAGATTCTGATGTGAGGAAGTTTTTTTTTTATATTTTTTTTTATAGAAATTAGGGCTTAGAAAATAGGATTCTGATATGACTTATTAAATGTTTTCGTTTATATATATATATATATATATATATATTAATTCGTCTTTTTTGATTTAAATCATTCAGTTTCTTTGCAGAGATGAAGTGGAATTTTTCACAATGTAGAGACTCTAATTTCATCACAGCAAAGGTATTAATTTCTTTTTCTAATATTCTCTTCAATTATGGTTTGTTTTCTTCTTTTCGTTTTGGGTTTTCTGTTTTCTTTTTTCCCTCTGCGAGAAGAAACCCAGCAAAGGTTGTGGAGAAAAAACAGAGTAACCCAGCAAAATTACTACGGTAACCTTTCACTAATTTGATAGAAATATTGTTTTTCCATTGTCTGTTTTGATTTATACAACTTTAGTCAATTTGTTTGTTCTACTTGTTTGTTGTGTTATTTGTTGCATTACAGGACCCACGGCCACACGCATAAAACTTTGCTCTTCAATTGCGACCTTTCTCTCTCACTCCAGTCTCTATCCCCAACGACCCATAAAATCCAACTGCCCATTTGCAAGAATCATAAGATTAATCAATAGTCACAATTTCAACCATTGATCTTCTCTGTTTGCCAATGTGTTGGGTTTGTTATTGTTCTTCGAGGTACGCTCGCTTTTCTCTAAACTTATGTTCTTTCTCTGTTCTTTGAATTTATGTTGTTTATTGCGTTTCATTTTTCCTTCTTTTTTATTATTTTATTATTTTTTTACCTTTTGAATTTTTCTCCCTAACCCTTCTCGGGTGAAGAAATGCCAGATTTAAAGGAGATTTTGCTTTTGCATGTCAATTCCCAATTATTAAGACTATGAATTCTGGAGCAAAGCAAATGAGGATGGCTTCAATTAACGATATACATCTTAACACAACTGCAGGTATTGTTTTATCAAATTTTGTTGTTTCTCTTTCTCCTAATCTCCCATTAAGTTATGCATTAAAATATGAACTTTGATAGTTTTAGTGACATGTAATGCATCATCAAAATTGATTAAGAAATTTAATTGATTTTAAAAAATTATGTGTCCTGTTTTATTCAGGTCCAATTTCTTTGTCATATTTGTTCCCTTTAAGAACAAAGAAGGGTTTGGGGAAATGTTTATAGATTTTATTGATCAGAACCTATATGCTCCTCATATTGATACTAATTAATTCATCTAAGAAGACGTACTTTGTACCTTACAGATGTCAATTGAATTAATATGTATGGTTTTATGCCTATGCCAGTTAGGAATGGCTTTTCCAATTAGGGCATTCTTGTGCTTCATTTCGAAACAATTGAGGTAATATATTAACTTTAATCCTTTTTGTTAAATCAATTGTTGTGTTGTAATGCTTGAACAAATTTTTTTTTTTTTTTTTTTTTTTTTTTTTTTTTTGAGAAGGAATGTAAATTTTTACAACACACACACACAAGGAATGGGGACAAAGGCAGCTTGAACAAATTTTTTGACACATGGAAGTTATGGTTATTTATGTTTAATTTCTACGTTGCTGTTTCAGCTTTGCTTGAAGCTTCAAGAAAAGTTAATTTTAAAGATTTCTTAAGACAAGGCTTGCATCTGGAAGGTATAATTTTATCTTTTCCTCCTTGTGGGATCTAAACATATTTATTTTTATAGGTTCTGTTTACATGGTTATGGCATAGGTTCTTATTCTTTAAGGTAGAAAACAAATATTTTTAGTAATCAACAAAGTGGCATAAGATAAGGAGGTGACATTTTTTATTTATATGAAAAAATATATATAGAGAAATTGTTGTAGCAAGAGTCTTAATGACAACTTAAGTTTGTTTATTAAAAAGAGTATTTTTTTTTTCTTTCAAGAAACAGATTGAACTTTGGTAAGATACAGTTTTATTTAATTAAATTCATAGAAACCGTTGTTTGCCTTGCCTTTATATTTTTGTATGATGTTCTGTCAGTTTTGTTTATGAAGTTCGTCTACAAAACTTTCTACAAGTGAATTAATAGAGAGATTGAAAAATTAATTTGAAACTTAAGCAAACATATGACCTAAAATTTATTTTTTGTTCAACTTATCTATCATTCCCATATTTGATAAAATAGAGAATTAGGAGCCTCATTAAAAATCTGAGAGGATTATCAAATAGTCATAATACAACTGTAGGATAGTTTATGTACCTTAAATTTGGTTCTCTACAATCCATTTGTTTCTTTAATTGGGTTTTGATCTTTAAGTAGAAGTTGAGTCTGATATTGATGTCAGATATGTATTCTTGTATGATTAATTCTCTTTACTTTTAGATGAGTTGCATGAGGTTGATTAATAATCTTTCTCTAAATGTATGTCTTAAATAATTATATATACGATCAAAGTGTATTCTCAAGTGGTATTGTGAGTAGTACCTTTTGCTTCCAATATGTTTTCCGTGTTTTCTTTATTTCAAAATTTTCTTTCTTTTTTGGTTTTCAGGAAACAAAGGTCTCTTCTCACAAAAGCATGCAAGAGGAAGTCCTCCCTGCACAGTAGTTTGAGGTTGTTAACTAAAGGTACAAATAAGTTATACAAAGTTAGAGGTTGTTTTTAACTTTGTTGAGGTTGTTAACTAAAGGTACAGATAAGTTATACAAAGTTAGAGGTTGTTTTTAACTTTGTACGTGGGTAGAACAAAGCAATCAAATTTCTCATTTTGGTGTACTGTTTTAAGAGATTTGAGCTTTTTATAGGGATTTGAACTTCTATAATTACTCACGTATTTTTTAACATTCTTAAAAATAAATAAATAACATTATTTTAGAACTTAGTTTTAGTAGTTTTCCCGTGCATCGCACGGACACGGATTAGCGACTAGTATATATATAAAACCGAAACTTTTGAAGCTCCCACAATTTTCCACGTCAACACAATATTTAAAAAATAAAATTAAAAACACTCATACACGGGAACCCAACACAAAATTATAAAAATAAAAAAATTAAAATTAAAAACACTCATACGCAGGAGACCCCAAAACTAAAAACCCTATCCGCATATCCTTCTCCTTTGTCTCCACTCCCATCTGAGACAACCTCTTCCCCAGCAACGGCGATCAAGTTTTAGATTCTAAATCTCTACTAATTTGAAGGTATTTCCTCTTCTTCTTTTCTCTATTTTTTTTTTAACTTTTTTTTATAGGTCTTTAGGCTGGATTTGAAGAAAAACAGCGCAACTTTTTGCTGCAAAATATCTATACTCTTTGTACACGCTGATCTACCTTTAAAACAACTGATAAGGGATGCCCTGAAGGAGTTCATTGGTCTCTTTGGGGTATTTTGTGCCTCTGTAACTCCTGATCTCCAGCAACAAATCTTTTTTGTTCTGCAATTCAAAGCAGGAAACCTCCCAATCATATTTTTTGAAAAACCTCTTTATCACTAGAAAGCTTAGCTCAAAGGATTGCAATCCTCTAACCGAAAAGATCACTGCTAGACTTAACTCTTGGATTACAATCCTTTTTCATGGGCAAACTACACAATCAACAGGAATTACACCAGTTAGAGTTTTTACAGCAAATTCTATGCACGTGTCCCTCCATAAATCACCCAAAACCATATTTAGAGGAGATATTGGCTATTGTTTGATACCTGCAATAATTTTGTGCATTTGGGACTGTCAACGCCTATTCCAGTAAGAGTTTTTATAGCAAATTGGATGCATGGATCTGACCATAGATCCATGCATGGAAGGCAGGTCAATAGGAATATCCTGCTTCTCATTGTCTTGGTTCACTTTTTCAACCATTCCAGCATGTTACAAAGCCAGCCTTAAGCTGACCATGCTACTGTGATTGCTAATGAGCCATACCACCAGGAGACTAAGGAGGTGTACTAGCTCTCTGCCTTTCCATCGTTTCTCAGTTCTCACCATCACATCTCTCGAATCAAGGTAAGAATCTCCTCGCTCCTTAATTTGCTTTAATATTATTTTCTATATATTGCTCTCTCCTCTTCAATTGTTCATAGAATTTTGTTGGTTGGTGGCTACAAGTTTCTTTGGCTGCATGGTTGGGCTTTGGTTTGCCACCAATAAATAGGGGTTTTCAAAAAATTTCTAATTGCGTTTATGGGGCTTTGTTTCTGTTGCTTTTTAGTATTGCTTTGTTTCTGTTATTAATTAGCTCCTTATTTTCGTTCTTTGTAGGTACTTAACAGGATTTTGTAGAATTTTTGGTGTTTTGGCTGCTTTTAGTTCAAGTGAATTCCATGAGGTGAAATTGTGTTTATGGGGCTTTGTTTCTGTTGCTTTTTAGTAATTGCTTTGTTTCTGTTAATAAGCATATTTACACTCAAAAGTTGTTGGGTTAGTAAGTGAAGGTTCCAGTATTAATTAGCTCCTAATTTTTGTTCTTTGTAGGTACTTAACAGGATTTTGTAGAATTTTTGGTGTTTTGGCTGCTTTTAGTTCAAGTGAATTCCATGAGGTGAATTTCATGTAAGATGTAGTTGATATTCTCAATAGAAATTGGATGTGCAGTTGACCTCAAGCACTCGCATACCTTTAAATCAGACAATAATGAACTATAGTGAATGAGATGTAATGAATTGTCTGATCACTGGCATTATTGTTAAGTTTTTCTTCTTTTTTTGTGAAAATTCATAGCTGCAAATATTTGAATAATAAATGTTATTAGCTTTCATAGTTTACTTATCAAAAAAAGTAAAGAAGCTTCATGGTGAGCTGAAGGAGTTTAGTGGTTCAATTGATACTTTAGTAGAATATATTTTGTTCTGCCACAAACAACCAATTTTTTAATCCTTTTTTCTTTGTGAAAGCACAGTTAATTGGAAGAAATTAGATCTTTTTTTAAATATTTTTTTTTTTTTTGGTGAAAGCACAGTTAATTGGAAGAAATTAGCTTTATATTACTGGAACCTACAAAGAACAAAAATGTAATCAAAGTATCCATGATTTGTTCATGAAAGCACAGTTACTTTTCCTAGAGCAAGATAAAGTAATGTACTACTATCATCTTATGTTCAAAATGTAATACCAACTTTTTAATTATTTGTTCATAAATAATCTATAAACACAGATGTTCTAACTTTGTATTAATTAGCTCGAACCACATTACATGCCTGTGTGTTTTAGATATGTAATGTTTCTTAGTGAAAATTTTATGGATGCCAAAAACATGTTCTATAAGCTTGAATTTACATGTTTCTTAGCAAAAACTACTCAAAGAAGAGATAAATCCTAAACCCGTGCATCGCACGGGTTAGCGACTAGTTTGTTATTAAAAATGGTGTGCAAGTGTCCGTGTTCCTTTTTTTTTTTTTTTTTAATGAATAAGAATGATAATATATAGCGGAACAAGGAATGGCCCTAGTCCATCTCAATCTTCGGGAGAAAAAACGCAAGAATGAAGAAGAGGTACACAATTTTTTTTTTTTGGTGAAATAGGTACAAAAGCTTTAATCAAATTTTGTCAAATTCTTCTCCCCATGAGTTGCTTAGTTAGTTTGAAGTTCAATTCACTTGTTATTTACTAATCATTTGCTTTTAGGGATTAAAGGGTCGATTTATGGGGCAAAATAGGGTTCCTTAGGAGAGAGTTGTACGGTTGTACCCCATATTATGAGGGAATTGGTCCAAATCTAGATTGCTGTCATGAAGTTTGCTATGAAAAAAAAAATTAAAAAGGTCTGGTCTATAGGCACGGATCTTAGTTCAATATGAAGTGGGACTCTGTTTGGTCTATAGGCACCGATCTTGGTTCAAGAAGGCATTCATGTCCTTAGTTTGATAAGTTCTTTTATTCTTATTATTGTTTCTTTTGGTAAAAGTGGATTTTTAAACTTTAAAACAGTCCTTCAAGCTCCGTAATAAGCTAATTGAGATTCAATGCAATTACAATTCTCTCACAAAAATTTTTACCACACCCACTTTTTAACTATCTTTTATTTTATTTTATTCAATAGTTAAGCTTGAAAGCTATTTTTTTCAACTCTCAATCTTATCAGGTGCAAATGTGCAATACCTAACCTTATCTCAATCCGAAATAAGCATGCCATTAACTTAGTTTGAAAATATAACCTCAAATTGAGACTACATAAATTCTAGGCTTGAATAGTGTGTTATTAGTCCTCTTATTCCATAATTTCATTTACATAAAATGAAAAGTTAATAGATGCCCTAAGGTCATTGATTTAGAAAATATTATTAGAAACTTTTAATGGGAAATGAAAAGAGTATCTAACTTGTTTAACAGGTTTTTATATTTTCCATGAAAGTGGTATTAAAGCAATAACTTGGTGAGTATGATGACTCAAGCTTTGGTCATCTGCTTCAAAATGCAAGAGGTCTTAAGCTTGCAAGATATGCAAAGAACTTAAGTCATGATTTTATACGGATTTAAGATGAACTTGAACTCCCGCTTGGTTGAGCGCTTCGGTCCAGGTCTGGGAGCAAAAGCGCCTGCATACTTCAGGAATTTGGTCCTTGAAGGTAGCTTCAGTCTTAGCCACCCCTTCGGCAAAAGCCTCCTCTTCCGCTTGTTCTAAGGAATGCTCAGCGTCTGTTTTCGCAAACACAGCCTCTTCTTTGGCCCTCACGGCCTCATCCCTGGCATATTCGGCAACACCCTTCGTCCAAATCGCCTCGGCCAGCTTTTTCTTCAGGTCGGCGATGTTCTCTTCAGCGGATCGCAGTCGGCCCTCAACCTCTTGCAGTCGCTTCATATGATCCTCGGCTTGCTTTGTAGCTGCGGCTAAATCAGAGGCCGTGTTATCTCTGGCCTTTGTCATCTCCTCCAGATTTTCGATCGCCTTTTTTAGATCTGCCTCAGATCTCTTAAGGGTACTTGCAACTTTCAAGAACTTGTCACGCTCCTGCGCTAAAGCGCTACTCTGGCCATCGACCTCCTCATCCAGCCTGAAAAGGGCCTGGACAGCCTGCCAACAAAAACAGATACGCCGTAAAGAGAAGGGAAGGTGCCAAGCAACAAAATTCAAGCAAAATAAACAAGTACCAGGGGACCCACCATGCCTAGATATCTCTTAAGGTTAAGGGCAACCTCTGGCCCACTCATGCTCCTAAGCTCAGCCATGTCGGCGGGAAGGAGAAGAGACTTCTCCAGGGCGTCAGCTACGAGAGCCCCCTCGCCTCCCCAGGGTTCCCGAATCGTTGCGTCATCCATCAAGGGTTGACCATGGAGCATGGCAGCGGGCAGCCAGGCCTGGGCCTCAGACTGCTGGACGGTCTCCTTTCCATTACGTTGACCACCGAGCCTCAGTTGTTTGGATGGCCGGTGGATTCCACCTTCCTCTGGTGAAGAATGGGATTTGCCCCCATCCATTGGGTCCTTGCCCTTAGAAGATCTCTTCCTTTTTGGGTCGGAAGACTCCGATTGTGGATTTGAGACTGGAGGGATAGAAGACGACCTGGTGCGCATAGACAAAGGTTGGGGCAAAGGTGATGGGGGCTTGGGCTGTGACTCTCTTGGCACACCCTTCTTGGAGTTGCCCTCAAGCAGGTCAAGAAGGCTGGTTTGGGGCTGTCTCTTTAAACCCATCTCGGCCTGAATACCAACCCTTGGAGACTGAAGATCGGCTTCGGACAAATGGGGGCCCCCCAGATCACCAGAGGGATCCTCGGACTGATTAGCTAGGTTAAACACGCTAAATTCGTCCTCAGACGAGCTCAGTTTGACCATCTCCCCTGTCCTCTTAGGTTTCCCTTCCTCGGTCTCTGTTGCTTGATGGGATGAGGAAGAGTCGGCCAACGGAATGCCTTCCGGAATATAAGATCCCTCAGAAAATGCAAAACCGTCCTCCACCACAGTGATTTGCCTAAGCCGAGGGTCACGAGCCCTAATAACGTGCTTAGGGACCGGGAACGACTTTTGCGCTGGATCGCATCCGAGGATCTGGTGGGCGGCTCTAACCTGGTTATCAGCCTCGTTCAAAAAGAGTTCCGCCCTAAGAACGGCTTCCAAATCCTTCTTGTTGACCAGGTGAAAATGACGCGCGAAGGCGTGCGGATCTGCAGAAACAGAAACAAAGCTCCTGTGATCGATCAATCAAAGCAGATACGCAACAAAAAAAATACAAGAATCTGAACCGCCTCCTATTTCGAGTACCCTACCTGGCTCTCCCTCTACTGTCGGGCAGTGGAGATCGTCGTGCCATTCCCCCGACATAATGAGGAAATCTTGAGTTAGCCCCTTATTAGAATCGGGAAGGCACTGGATAAGTTGAACCCTATCGTCCCTCATCTTCATATAATACGTCTTACCCCTCAAGTGCTGAAGGTTGTAGCACCAGTTTACGTCATGGTGAGTTAATCTCAACCCCATCTTCTCATTCAAGGCGTCTACACACCCTAATATCCTAAATACATTAACGACACACTGGGTAGGAGCCAGCCGAAAATGCCTAAGGTATCCGCTCGTCACTGACCTCATAGGGATTGTCATCCCTCCCTCTACGAAGGCGACTATGGGGATCACAACTTCACCTTCGTTTCTCTTAATATACCACTCCCCTTCCTCACAATACCTCAAACTCACATTACTGGGTATCCCATAATCAGCAATGAATTTCTTCATCATCTCGTCGGACTCAACCAACTTCTTAAACTTACCCATTCCTAGCAACGACTAAAGGATTCGAAAGAAGGAAAGAAAGAGTAGAATTAAAGAAAATTTTGTGTTACTGAGAGAAGAAGACTTAAGAAATGTGGAGATCCTCCTCGGGCAGTGTGGGAGTTGAACCAGATTCAAGGTATATGCACCAAAAGTTCGTGAGCGCGCAAATAAGGAAGCCAAGCGATTCAAACAAGTATTTATATCCCCAATTTAAGTTCACCAAGCGTAACCTCCCGCCCATAAAAGTAGGAAGTCCCCACCGAACGATTACCATCACACCGTTGGAAGTGGGAAACGTGGAGCCGCCCAAAAGTTAATGCGGGCGCACGCTGAGTCTCGAAACGCCAAAACGTACATTGGGCAGGCGAAAAGTCACCAGCCCTGACGTGGGCCGAGGTGGGGTGAATCATCTAGAGGGCCTGTGGGTATCAAAACCCTCCTCCTCGTCCGAGGGAACGGGCAGCAGGATTTTGAGGGGCTACTGTGGGGCCCATGGGCCTAGTAGCCTCGGCCCATCTTGCATTTGGCCCAAGGCCCATGTCGAGGAAGGATAATCGTCCGAGGATGGTGTATGAAGACCTATGCTTTTTTGGGTCCACGCCGAGGACATCCCTGTCCTCGGCGTACCGAGGCTGATTCCAGCTGGGGGAACAGGCCCAGAACAGGTTGTCACCTCCACACTAAATGCACTCATCTAACCCCCTGGCCGCATTAATGGGGATGTAACCCCTGGGCAGGGTAACATTGGTCACTGTGAACCACTTGAGTACTGATAAGGCCTCTGATGGGATGGACGGTCAGAGGGAAGGCAAGTGGATGATCAACAAATGGAAGAAAGAGAAGAGGGGGGAGATATATATAAGAAGGGCGAGCAAAGCAGAAGAGGGGGGAGGAACCTCCTCGGATAAGCGCCGAGGAGCTACCCTTAGGAATGAGTTGGGTTCATTCCCCTTCAATGGTGAAGAGTACCTGGTGCACTGTTGTTAGTCGGTTAGGGCCTAATTCTTCAACCCACGCTCTAAAAATTATATTGTTTGGGCCCAATCCAAATTGAGTCCCTACAATAATATATAGCAGAACAAGGAATGGCCCTAGTCCATCTCAATCTTCGGGAGAAAAAACGCAAGAATGAAGAAGAGGTACACAATTTTTTTTTTTTTTTGTGAAATAGGTACAAAAAATTTTAATAAAATTTTGTCAAATTCTCCCCATGAGTTGCTTAGTTAGTTTGAAGTTCAATTCACTTGTTATTTACTAATCATTTGCTTTTAGGGATTAAAGGGTCGATTTATGGGGCAAAATAGGGTTCCTTAGGAGAGAGTTGTACCCCATATTATGAGGGAATTGGTCCAAATCTAGATTGCTGTCATGAAGTTTGCTATGAAATTTTTTTTTTTTTAAAAGTCTGGTCTATAGGCACGGATCTTAGTTCAATATGAAGTGGGACTCTGTTTGGTCTATAGGCACCGATCTTGGTTCAAGAAGGCATTCATGTCCTTAGTTTGATAAGTTCTTTTATTCTTATTATTGTTTCTTTTGGTAAAAGTGGATTTTTAAACTTTAAAACAGTCCTTCAAGCTCCGTAATAAGCTAATTGAGATTCAATGCAATTGCAATTCTCTCACAAAATTTTTTGCCACACCCACTTTTTAACTATCTTTTATTTTATTTTATTCAATAGTTAAGCTTGAAAGTTGTTTTTTTCAACTCTCAATCTTAACCATTCAATGTTATTGCATCAGGTGCAAATGTGCAATACCTAACCTTATCTCAATCCGTAATAAGCATGCCATTAACTTAGTTTGAAAATATAACCTCAAATTGAGACTACATAAATTCTAGGCTTGAAATCGCATGAATGTTGTTGGATTTTCAACTTATAAAATAGTGTGTTATTAGTCCTTGTGGGGGTGAAAGTCCAACCTTATGTATTGGGCCTAGAGCCCTATTTGAAGATTACTGTGTGTTCGAAGAGAAGAAAGTGGTTGAGAAGGAGTTCGTGTGGAAGATATATACCTGGAAATGAACGAGGAGTATAGTCCGAAGAGAGCACCAGTGGTCCAAAGAGTTCATTCTCCTCAGATACAAAGAGTCTCGATCAAGCAAATATTTGGAAGGTTCGAGTGATCTTCCTAACGACTTCAATGATAAGGATAAGCTTTGGGCATGCTTGGAGATGATAAGAACGGAGAGATATCTAAAAGAAAAAGCTGCTACTACCGTGTTTAATGCACTGCAGCAACTTTCATGGCCGCATTTATGTGAAGAAAACCTCTGAACAGTGTAATCTCAGCTACCACCACTCACAGAGAGCTAAAGAAGATACCTGACGTGACATATACTCAAGTGGATACATAGATGAAAAACAAGTGGACGATGGAGATGATAAGGAAGGATGCTATATAAAGGGAAGAGGCCTCTGATAATGGGGGATTGGAAAAAAGATAATAAGAGGGGAAGAAAGATTTTACTGTAGCTCTAAGAACTGTATTCACTGTTCAATCAATAATATTCTTCTTCGGACATCAATTTGTTTAGCTTTTAAGTGTGTTTTTACGTTGGTTCATTCCTGGATATTATAGTTAACAGTTGCTAAATTCACAACTAACCCAGTTTTTTCACCCACTCTCTACAAATTCATTGTTTTGGGCTTGGGCTACAATTCTTGACCCTACAGTCCTCTTATTCCATAATTTCATTTACATAAAATGAAAAGTTAACGGATGCCCTAAAGTCATTGATTTAGAAAATATTATTAGAAACTTTTAATGGGAAATGAAAAAAGTATCTAACTTGTTTAACAGTTTTTTATATTTTTCATAAAAGTGGTATTAAAGCAATAACTCAGTGAGTATGATGACTCAAGCTTTGGTCATCTGCTTCAAAATGCAAGAGGTCTTTAGCTTGCAAGATATGCAAAGAACTTAAGTCATGATTTTATATGGATTTAAGATGAACTTGAATTTTTGAGGGATAGCTTGAGAAAAGATAAAAGAGTTATGTAACTAATAGTTATCTGTTTAATAAAATCTCAATTTTTACCCGTAAAAAAAATGAATGGTATTAAAACTTTTTAAAAATAGTTCATTACCAAATGTCTTAAAACATATATTAACCAAACCCTTTAATAAAAGAGGGGCATTGACTTTTTATATAACGGTTTTGTTTGTATTAGCATGTTTAAAATTGTTAGTTTTCCATTCCATTTTGATATGTCTCAAAATAAAAACCTCTTGAAAAAGTTAATAAATGAAATTCCTAACATATCATTTATTTTATTTAAAAAGTTAATACCCCTCTTTCATTTCATTAGAATTGAAAGAATTGAAATTAAAGATGATAGTTTTGAAATTTTCTATTTCATTAGAATTGAACTTAAAGATGATAGTTTTGAAAATTTCTATATTTTTATTTAAAAGACAATACATTTAATACTATTTCCTTAAAAAAATTAAATTTTCTAAAAAGCCTCCTTCCTTCTTCATTTTAAGATTCTGCCATAATTGCTCTCTATTTTTAGGGAGCACAGTTTATACCCCCAAACCTCTAGGGGTATAAACATTTATTGTTTTATCATTTTTTCAATAAAATATTTCTAAAGTAAATTAATTGTAGCTAAATTTTGTCCTTTACTAAAGCACAAAGTTTAGCTACAACATTAGTTGTAATCTAAGTTTACAACCTTACTTAATAAAATAAATAGTACTATATATTTTGAAAATCTAACATTGAATTACATGTTCTTTACGCTCTTAATACACATGTCAAATTTTGTATCAATCGGATATTATTTACTATGTGATCTATAAGCTTATATTTTATGAATAATTTTAAATTAAAAAACTTGCAATTTAAACAATTTATTAATGACATAGATATTAATATTTAATTTTCTATATATTTTACAAGTATGAAGAATATAAAAAGAAGATATAATCTAATAGTGTATTTGTCAAAATTCATTTCCAATAAAAAGATATTAAGTAAAATTATAATCTTAAACTACAACTAATTTTGTAGTTAAATTTTATCTTTTACTAAATTGGATCTTTTGGCAGCATAGAATTTGCACCAAAAATAAAAAGTTGGATTTATAGACAAATTTATCAAAAGTAAATCAATTGATTGACACCTGACACCAGACACCTCTAAGTTAAAAATATGTTCCACACCCTCACCTCCAACTATCTACTTATAAAAAAATAAAAAATAAAAATAAAAAATAAAAAAAGCTAAATAGTTCAATTGATAGACACATTTTTAAAAGCATGCTCAAATCCCCGCTTCCAACTGTCCAATTATAAAATTTCAGCAAAAAAACTGTCCAATTATAAAAATAAAAAATAAAATAAAAATGTTGACAACCACTTTATAATTCAAAACCATATATCATTATGTAATTGTAAGGTACTAAGGTACTTACATACTGCAACAAAAACTACTGGAAGTGAGAGATTTTTAGTGTCGTTGTCCAGTTTTCAGTGTTGTGAAAATACGTGTTTAAGTGTTATAAAAATACATATTAAAAATGTTATTGTTATTTAAACACGGCCACCAAACACCCCCTAGTATCCATAACTCTCTTTCAAACAGCAGGGCAAAAACTAAAAGTTATTCAGCTACATGTTTACCAAGCAATCTTATGTCACATTCATTCAAAAAGAACAAAATTAAGGGCTATCTCACATGCAAACAGCGCATTTGCCTTCCACCGAGACATTCCAGCTAAATTTGGCCCAATTTAACAGCTTTGAGCCACTCTTCTTTGACCCATACAACTCTCCATCTCTCTGCAACTCCTCCACACACCTCAAGCAGCCTTTGCTGATACTGTTATCCCTATAAAATTAAATCGACCATAAAAACATATAAATATACATAACTTTGAAGATTGAAAATGAAATTTAAAATTTTAGTTTTCTGGCGCATGTTAGCAAGAACCATAATAGTTTAGCTAACGTGCGCCTTAGGGAAAAAAAAAAAAAAAAAAACCCTTACCTTTTGTTGTCGGATTTTCTTTGCAGTCTCAGTTTCAGCCTTAAATCTAATCTCTCCCTAGCCTCTTTAGCTACTCCTCCCAATTCCACATCCTTATACGCTTGGTGTTCCTGCTTTTGGATCAAATTTAAACAAAATTATTAAAACATTAAAAACAAAAATAAACATATTTATATTGGGAATAGACAATAATAGAGAAAAAAGAGATTGAGATTTGAGAAGGGTGTGTATGTATGTAAGTACCATTAAAGAAAAAGTGGTATGATGGGTTTCATTGTTGGTAGGGTATAAAGAAAGACAGGACCGCCTTGTTCCTCCATTGGCAGCCAAATTTACTGATTCCGGGCCCCCTGCAACGCTCTGATGGAGCCGTCTCCTTCGGGCACATTCAACACCAGGTAGCATTCCAGCCATTGATTTACAACAACAACAACAACAACCCGAGCTCTCTAAAACAAGATAAAAACAGGAAAAGATTTTTTTTTTTTTTTTTTTTTTTTGCCTTGCAAATATTTGTGTGTGAAAAAGATGAAAACTTGGGAAGTGAAAGAAAGTGTTGTGTACTTGTATTCAACGCCTGTGTCCGAAAATAGAAGAAAGCTAAATAGACAGCCTTTAAAAAAAGGAAGGAGATAAGAAGGAAGCAAGGAAAGTTCAGCGAAGTTGTCAAAAACTGTGGGCTAACCAAAACATAATTAAAGATAATACAATATAAAAATAGGTAGGCAAAAAGATGGTGGTTTTACTTTTACCACCTCCAACGTCAATGCTCCTTAAAGAAACTTCCCTGAAACTCAAAAACTGTGAGCCAGCCAGTAGCGTGACTGACCAAACCCTCCAACTTTTTTCTCTCTTTTCTTTTTTTTCTTTTTTTTTGTATTTTTTTTTTAATTTTTTGGCCTAAGGTTGGCAAAGAAAGACTAAAGACTCAAGACCAGAGAATCGTGACTCGTGATATTATATTGAGCTATATTAGTAATAGAAAAATTCTAAGATCATGAAAAATTGCATAATTTGTGTAACGGTGAAGAAAGAGTGGTAGATCAATATGTGAGTGACAATCAGTCAATCACAGACACACAAAATAATTGTGGCAAAAATTGGAGAAATTATAAGATCCACATGGTGGACAAGTGATGTGATCCATCATTCCACTAAAAAACTGTCACTTGTTTAAAATTGTTAGTTAGAAAATTTTTTAAATAAAAATTGATTACTGACTCAACAATTTTAAACAAGTGGAAGTTTTTTAGTAGAATGGTGGACCACGTCACTTGTCCACCAGAGGACTCTATAATTTCTCCAAAAATTGTGACAATTTATTTTGTACTAGAACTACTCATATTAATATATGGGAAGATTCTAATTCACATGCTCTTTGCGTGCACATATCAGATGAAATCGTTGCTTCTTGATTTCAATTCAATTTTTTATTTGTGTAAGAGTGTGTATATTAGTGACTGTAATAGGTGCTACTTTTAAAGCGTACACATTAGTATGTTTATTAATAGAAAAATGGTTAAAATTTACATAATTTTGTCTAAAAATGACCCATATTATCTGTCTAAATTTGACACTGTTTATTTTTATTTAGTTGTTTATTCTTTCTTTAGGTATCTCAAGAATAAATTAAATAAGTGAAAGGTGATTGTCGTGTATAAAGAAAGAGAAAAAAATTTAAAAATTAAGAAAATTTGATATTTTAATGAAATATAGTATAAAGTAGATAATCTGATGTGGAATGTTTTAAAAAGTGACTATGTAAAAAAAAAAAAAAAAGCTTTTTATGCTAAAATAGACAGGAATTGTTGCACGAGCTGATGCAAATACTCTTAAATTTTAATATAGAAAAAAAAATTAACGGATGATCTAAGTACATTTATATAAGACATATTTTAAAATATATATATATATATATATTTATGAAAAAAGAAAAAAATTTACAGCTTTTTACATTTTTTATGAAAGAGGCATCAATTTTTTTTAAATGGTTCATTTATAAATGTCCAAAGCTAATTGAAACTCACCAATCACTTATACACCCCTTTTATTATCTATTAATCACAATATATTTACTAGACATATTGTTTTACTGTCCAACATATTATATATGTATAAAGCTTGTTGCCAAGCTTATTGTTTTGCTGCTTACTAATTACTGATAAATAATCTTATGTTGGAGCTTCTGCTTGATGATTGGAGGACTCTATTGAAGAAATTCCATAAATCAACTGTCCAACATATTTTCAAAGAGGCAAACCAATGTGCTAATGTATTGTGGGTTCCAGTTAGCTCAACTGGTAAAGTCTCTGATGGTTATATAAGAGATCTGGGGTTCAATCCCCGCCTACACTAAAAACTGATTGGTGTCTTGGTCTGATAATAAAGAGCTATTATCAGGAGCGGACGCCATAGATTGAAACTTTCTCAAAAAAAAAAATGTGCTAATGTATTGGCTAAGTTTGGAGCCACCCTATCTTCTGACTATGTTAATTTTGTTAACTCACTGGCTATGGTGGAGGACTTGCTAACTTTTAACAAGGCCGAGCTTTATTATAATATACTTATTCATAATTAATTTATATCAGCGTTGGTATACCTAAAAAAAAAAAAAATACAATATGTCATATTTGTTGTGGAAACTGATTTGGAATAAATTCAGCAAAAAAACTTCTGTAATTTTAAACTAAAAATTCCTTGATTTTGCAAAATAATCATTTCAGTCAAAAATGTATTATTGAGTGTTTGGTTGTAATTAAATATTTAAAGCCACGGTGCAGTGATCAGGGTTTTGATTGGAGGATAGATCTTAGGTTCAAACCTTTGAGTGCGACGATGTGATCTTTGTTTAATTTTAGATTTATTATTGCCCTGTAGGGCCTGTACTGCTTGAAATCAATGGTTTTTTAGGTGGAGCAAAAGTCAGACCATGGCTCAGTCTGTCTTACTCTTATTATTAAGCTCCCCTCAGCATTAGTTTCTTAATGAGTAAGCAACTATGGTCACACCCAAAGAGGACCACCACAACTAACTGCGCCACTCAAAATTTTTTTTTTTAATTCAAAAAAAAAACCTGAAGTATTGTTTGTTTTTAAATTAATTAAAATACGATTAAATTGGCTACAATTTCTACTAAAAAAAATTAATCTTAATTTCATGTTTTGAAATTCTAATTATCAAATTATATGTTGTTGACGCTCTTAATAATTTTAACAATTTTCCTGCTATGGTCTTCATTTTTCTTTTTGGATCTTCGGGCCTTTGATTTTTCTTCACATATATTCGGCCCACCCACTTTAGGCTTGCTTCAAGGTAGTTACTGTGGATTCTGGGGAGCTGTCACGAAGCCAGAAAATGAGGCTTAAACAAGAACAAAGAAGCCCAAACATTGCACAAAATTAAGAAATTGGTTGGAAGCCATCCTAACTTAGGTTGTGTTTGGAATTAGAGTTTAAAGTCAGCTTATTTTACTATTTAGCTTATTTTTGCTATTTTTATTGGTCACACAGTACTTTTTGATATTATTTATGGGTTCCACTGTACTATTTTAGCTAGATTTTATCTTTATTTATAGTACTTTTAGCAAAAAGTTATCAGTTTTAACTAAATAAACTGTTCCCAAATAGACTTTAATATTAATCAAGCAAAAAGTTTTCGTTTAGTATTAATCAAGCTTATATGTAAAGTTATAAACTTAAACTTACAACCTATTTTGGCTTAAATCTCTCAACACATATCCAATACTATATAAATATATATATTGTTTTTTTTTTTAAAGCCAAATGAGTAAATGAATCCCAAACGAACACTTTTATTGTTGTTGATAGAGAGTCGAGATGAAACTGGCAGTAGCAATTGATGAGGGTTTAAGAAATGAGAAATAAAAGCCGACTATTGCCCGTTGTGTAGGTTCAAAAAACTTTGGCCCGCTACCAATTGATTTAGCTAGCCAATAGGCCCCAAAGGGCCTCCAATAGGCCCAATTAAAAGTATTCAATAGACCTTTAAAGAATCTCTAAAAATATTGGGTATAACAGGAAATTTGGTATTAATCCAACTAATAGAAGCGGTACTTGGACTCAGATTATTATTATTATTATTGTTATTGAGAAACTCAAAACTAAAAAGTGAAAACATTGTAGCAAAATAATTTTTAAATGTGTGAATAGTACTGTGGTACCCATTTTTAATGAAAAAGTTGCTAAGAAGTGAAATTTGTGGGTCCCGTAAACAGTAGTGAGTCTAAAAATTTAGCTATTTGGCACCACAAAAAGTTATTTTATCTATTTTAGAGCATCAGCAATAGGAAGGCTAAATGCCAAAATGAAAGCTGCTTTTACCATTCAAGCCCAAAAACCCACTCCATTAGGCGTTGTAAAATGCAAGTATTGTAAAAAAAAATACAATTTTGCTACAATGCGATTCTACATTTAGAATCGCACTACAGCTGAATGGTAAAAACAAAAAATATATTTTAATCAGTTTGGTCTTCTCTCTCCTATCTCTGTAGATCATAATCTTTCTTTCTTTCTTTCTGCTTTCTCTTCTTCCTGCTCTCTTCTTCAACGGCGTGGAGGCAACGGCGTGGAGGTCCGTTGGTTGTGATTTTTCTGATGGGTTGGGGGATTTGTTCCAATGGGTTTGACAGTGGGTTTCAGTGTTTGCCGGGTTTGTTTGGTAGTGGGTTTCGGTGAAGATGATGATGATGATGATGATGATGATGGGTTTGGGATGAATAGAGACGGCAACGGGCGACGACGACAGCGATGGGTTTGGGATGAACAGATGGGTTTGGGTTTGGGTTTGGGTTTGGTGAGAACAGATGGGTTTGATTTTGGATTTTGGATTTTGCTATGGATTTTTCTCAACAAAGGTGGGTGGTCTGATTGAGAAGCTGGACGGTGGTGGTGGATGGTGGCTGTGGGTTTATTGGTGGTGGCTGTGCTGTGTTGGTGGTGTTGTGTTGGCGTTGGATTGTGTGTTTTTTTTTTTTTTTGGTTCAGCTACTAGGGTTTGTGGTTGTGGCTGGTGGGCCGACGGTGGGTGTCTGTGGCTCCGTCAGAGTGGGTTTTGGGTCTGGCGGCGTGGGTTTGCTGCCTGGGTTTTTTTTTTTTTTTTTGGTGTTGACGGTAAATTATGGGTTGCTGGTGGTGGTGGTGGTGGTGGTGTCAGGTGTGGGTAGTGCGGCGGTGGTGGTGACTGTGGTTGTTGAACAGAAATAAAGAGAGAGAAAGAATAAATAATGTGTTGTAGTGTAAATGATGGTAATTATGGGATATATTATTTTATTGTGTAGAAATATTATTTTAATGAGTAGAATAGGAAAATAGAAGTTGGGATGCTGGGTGTATTATAAAATGGTATGTTATAATTGATAAAGTAACTTTTTGAGATGGTAAAATAAGATGAGATATAAAATCCGGATGTGGATGCTCTTACCTACTCACTTTACAAAACATGCTGCAGCAGTGGATCTATTTTAGCTTTCAACACAATAAAATAATATAAACATCACAATAAAATAATATATCCATTATAATAAACAACAATCACAATCACCTGCAATCGCTACCGTTGCCACTACTGCCGCCGGCACCATTGCCGCCGTCAACTCTTGCACCGCCACCGCCACCACCACCGCAATCGCTACCGCTGCCGCTACTGCCGTCACCACCATCGCTGCTACTACTGCCGTCACCACCACCATTGCCAACGCCACCGCAATCAGCTCACTGTAGCTAATTGTTATAAAAAAATAATGTTAATTTATTTCTACACGCGTGCCTTTCTTCCTTTTTGTGTCCTTTGCTTCTCCCTGTTTCTAAAATTTCTCATCACCCACGCGGCCACGCCTAGCCTCTTTCCCCTTCTCTCTCTCATATGAAATCAAGTCTCTCACCCAAAATGCCTCTCTTCTCCATCTTACAACTAAACCCAAAATGTCTCTCTCTTGCTTGTCCCTCTCTCTCACTGTGGTTCTTGGTGGTTTGGTGGTCCGATAGGATTTTCAGTGGTCTGTGCTTCGGTGGCCATGGGTATTTGGTGGTTTGATCTGATTTTCAATATCTATTCTTCATGGGTCCAATTGAGTGGCTGATGATGGCTGGTGTTTTTGTTTTCTTTTCCCGGCTAGTGGTGATGCGATTGTGGGTTTGAGTTTGTGATTTGGTTTTGGGTTTGTGATTTGTTTATGATTTTGGTGGTTGAGGTTGTGGGTGGTGGTGACAGTGGCTGTGGCGGTGGTTGAGTGGTTGGTTGTTGAGTGGGTTTCGTGGCTAGTGGGTTATGATTGGTGGTAGCTGGTGTTTTTTTATTTTATTTTTATTTTTCTTTGTTTTCAATGGTGGTGGCTGGCGGAGAACGAAGAGATCAATCGGCGCTGGGTAGGGGCTTGGGTCGGCGTTGGGCAGGGGCTTGGGTCGGCGGCAAGTGGAGGAATTGAAGCTTGCAACGGGAAGAAATGAAGAGTGTGAGGATCGACTGAGGGGAGAGAGGAGCAACGAGAAGAACTAGGGAAGGAGGAGAAAGAAAAAAAATTAAAATATTCTAACCATCATGTGAACTCAAAATAAAATAATATTTTTTTTTACCTTTGAGCTACAGTGCACATCTATCTTTAGATGTGCACTATAGCTGAGAAGCTAAATTTTTTTGCTATAGCACCACTGCTGTGAGTGCTCTTAGCTAGCCAATAGGCCCAATTAAAAGTATTCAATAGACCTTCAAAGAATCTCTAAAAATATTAGGTATAACAGGAAATTTGGAATTAATCCAACTAATAGAAGCGGTACTTGGACTCAGATTATTATTATTATTGTTATTAAGAAACTGAAAACTTAAAACACTGCAGCAAAATAATTTTTAAATGTGTGAATAGTACTGTGGGACTCATTTTTAATGAAAAAGTTGCTGAAAAGTGAAGTTTATGGGTCCCGTAAACAGTTTCGTGCACTGTTCACATACTGTTGAAGTCAACAATCACGACTAAAAAAAAAAATGCAAAAGACGCAAACGCAGGAGAGAAAACACCGGATCCAAACGCTACCTTAGTGAGTGTTTGGATAGCGTTTTGCACGTTTGGCTGAAAATTACTTAGGTCTCAGGTTACTGTTCACGAACCTCACAAAAAGATGAAAAACGCAAATGAATTATTTTGTACTATTCATGTTACTGTTCACGTTACTATTCAGCTGAAGTTACAATACTTTATGCCCAAAAAATTAGCTTGTTTATAAATTATTTTGCTACAGTACATTCAACAATAAGTTTTTAGTTTTTAACAAAATAAGCGGTATTCAAACAAATTCTTAGATTAAATAAATGTGCGTTAAAACAAATTAATATCTTAATCTAAAGATAAAAAACAAGTAATCATCATAAATTGAAAGTATCTCTAAAAGAAAGTGTACGTTGTTTGACTACCATTTTTTTAACGACTTTTTGCTGAACCCTTTTTTTTAAAACTTGTAGCTTATTTGTTTATGCATGACATTTTTAAACTTCATTCCGTTTTAAATCACAACTACACTTTAGCTAATTTTCAACAAAGTACTCATCCAATCACATACCAATCTTAATTTTGTTCAAACTTCAAAGTTACTAGTATAATGCAAGGACACCATACCATCATTGTGTTTTACATAAAATGTCTAGCAGAGCAACCACATCAGTTCGTGTATTATACACACCCATTTTTACGCTAAAAACTTACTTTTTCTATTTTACACACCCATTTTTACAAAGCACCTACATTAGTTTATCTATTCTATCATCTGTTTTATTTAAATAATCATTTTCTTACTTTTCTTATTATTATTTTATCTCAAACCCTCTCTCTCCACTCACGAGACTCTGTTCTAGAGTCTTCTCTGAAACTCCTCTATATTCCAACATTTTCACTCCTCTCTATTCCAAACTCTCTGAAATTTCGATCCAAGCAGGGAGCACGACGCCAATCTGAAACTCCGATCCAAGCTGAAATTTCCATCTGAAATTCAAACGCCAATCTGAAATTTCGATCTGAAACTCTGATCCAAGCACGGCGAGAAGAACTCCAATCCAAGCACGCCAATCCGCCACAAGCGCCGATCCACTCTCTCTGTCTCCGTTGGTGTGTTCGTGTGTGGGTGTGTTTGGTTTTGCGGTGTCTGTGGGTGATTTTGTTGTTGATTTTGTGGTTGATTTCTGATTTTTGTAGTAGATTTTTGATTTTGTCTATGGGAGTGCGTGTATTAGAGGAAGAAGCAGATGATGAGGGCGTTGGTTGTGCAAATGGAGAAGAGAGAGAAAAAAAGGAGCGAAATTAGAAATTATTAAAATAATGTATAGACGAGCTATAGTAACCGTGTATATATGCACGGTTACTGTAGCTCATGGAAATTTTTAGAAGACTTTACACAGTTTTACACGAGCTGATGTGGGAGTTTTTTTCGCCAAAATGTGTAAAATGAAGGAGTTTTTGTATTATAGAAGAGTATCCACCAACTGATGTGAATGCTCCAGAACTAGCAAAATCTAATTGGTATATATAGTATACACGTTGGAATGATTGCTAGGTGCTGGATTTAACATGATTTTGCTCAACAATACATTGTGTATTTTGATAGTCCATCTGTGGACTTAAATTTTTTGTTGTTTTTTTAACTATTTGGGTTTGTATTATGAGAGGCTATGCTCTCTAAACTCTACTGCTTTTGGTTCTGTTGTTTAATGAATTCCAGGTTTTACCAAAAAAAAGAAAAGAAAAAAGACATTCACATGACTAGAGAGCGGGTTTAGGGCCTTTATATTGGCTATGCTACACAGAAACCAGACCAAGTGCTAGATTGGATGGCATGGACTTGGAATCCTATATTTATTTATGAAATCGAGTATGGAATTCTATTTACTCATTTTAAATTGAGTAAATAGAATTCGAGTATAATGCAATTAATCCCACAGGTAAATCCACTAACTTTCTATCCTTCAAAAAACAAAAAACCAAAAAACAGCTAGTAAATTAAAATGTTTGTTGCCTAAAATTTCGTTTTTTCCCTAAAATTTGAATAGGTTCTCTTTTGTCCCTAAACTATTGAATTTATATTCTTAAACTCTAATTTTTTTTTTCTTTTGTCATCTCTCAAATTCTCAATTACTGAAAAAACTTCTTTCTTCCTTAATTTTTGCCCCCTAAATTATAGGGGAAGGAAAAAAAAAAATAAAACTCTTTAAAAATAAAGTGTAATGTTTTCAATAATTTAAGGACAAAAAAAAAAGCTTTATTATTTGGGAATATAAATGAATTTTATGCAACTTTAAGGATGGAAACAATATTTTAACATTATTTATTTATTTATTAATGGTAAATTGAATCTTAAACTTTTTTTTTTTTTTTTTGGTAAGAAACTTTGAATCTTAAACTTTAACTAAATTGATAAGAGGGGAAAGATGAGATGTTCATTTGAATGACAGCGACTATACTCACTTGTTGAAAATTGAAATACTCTCAACTAGCTAGCATAAAGCAAGTTGAAGAATGCAAAGGAATATTCTTCTGCCATTATTACTGGAAGCATTATTCCCGTGAAATATAACATTACGCATTGATTCACCATACTCACAATATTTTCACAACAAATTCTATATGGCAGGTTGTTACGGGTCGTTAATGTTGGGGTAGAAAAGTAATTTCAATGATAAGTTTAAATTAAAACTAATAACATCTAACCACCTATGATTTGTTATGAAAATATTGTAGATGTAACACTTCTCTTTATTTTATATTTAGTAAGTTAACCAATAAACACAAGCTAGCTAGTTTTGACCACATTTATCAAATGTGAAGGATACACGTGAAGTTTTTTTTTTTTTTTTTAAGTGACACATGAAGTTTATTTATTTATTTTAGTGACACATGAAGTAAGATTTAGGATTATCGATGTTACAAATGCAAATTACAATTATATAACTATAATAAAGTATGCAAGTTTTATAGGTTTTCCCATGGATGTATCATATAGTAATATTTGGGCTGTGTTTGGTTCGATGTAAATCGAATTCCGAGTGTAAAATGAATGCAGAGGAAAATATTTTTGGGAAAGGAAAATATTTTCAAGTATTTGGTTGTATTCCAAAAAATGCTTTGGAAAATATTTTCTAGTGTTTGGTTGTGTTCCTGAAAATGCTCTAGAAAACCCATTTTTATCATGTTTCTCACATTTTCTTAGGATCCAAACATATATTATTACAGAGAATCAAAATATATAAACAATCAAAGAAACAAAAATCAAAACAAAAAAATCAAAATCCCAAGACCAATTGGCTCAGGGGTGGTCCGAGAATCAAAATATATAACCAATCAAAGAAACAAAAATCAAAACAAAAAAATCAAAATCCCAAGACCAATCGGCTCAAGGGTGGTCCGATCTAGGAGTGGTCCGATTTAGGAGTGGTCCGATCTAAGAGTGGGTCACTCACTAGGTGGTTCGATCTAGGAGTGGGTTGCTCACATGGTGGACAAATCGGCTCAGGGGTGGGTTGCTCATGGCGATCCGATTGGCTCAAGGGTGGGTCATTCACTGGGTTGGTGACGATGAGGAATGGGTCGGCGGAGTGGGATGGGTTGCCGAAGTGGGATGGGTCAGTGAGGATGAGGGATGGATCGCTGGAGTACCCTCTCCTTGCTCGGCTTGAGGGATGGGTCTTCTTTCTCTGGGTGTGAGTCCGACGAGGATGTGCTCTTTCTCTGGGTCTTCTTGCTCTTTATCTGGGTCTTCTTGCTCTTTCTCTCTCTCTCTCTCTCTTCGGGTGTCTGAGTCCGAAAATCATTTGAAGGTAAAATGAAAGTGTAATTGGTTTTCATGCGTGAGGCTCAGTATTTTACGGTCAACTGAAATTGATTTTCAGTTTGACCGAATTTTCATGCGCATCCAAACACCCTCAACGGTGTAAAACGTTTTCCTGATTTCCTTTACCACCGAAACAAACGCACCATTAATTAGGATCATTTTAACGGGTACTCTTAAAGTAATTTTTTTCTAATTATAGAAAAGTCTTTAAAGAAATTGTTAATAAATTATTTTTAAAAACATTTAATACCGTTTCAATGAGAAACATAAAAAATTATTAAAAAATTTAATTATTACTATTTTTTCCATAAAAAGTTTTTAAAAATATTTCCTAACTAATACTTTTAAAATATTCGTTATTTTTTACTTTAATTAGATGGATCGGTTGAGCATTCACTCTCCTACTTCATCCACTATCAATCTTTGGTTGATGCAACCCATCACCAACCGCTCACATGTCACATCGTCATGAAAACTAATTTAGTATATGAAATTAGCTTTACGAGATTCACAAATGTTATGGAAAACGAAAATATACATGAAAACCCGGCCAAGCAATACAAGTGGAAGTGTGGAACCGTAGTTGTAATTTTTAATTAAGTCAATCATTGTACGAAGTCACATAGTTTAAGAGCAGTGTATATATATACATATAATAATACATATACAAGATTCTACCTTTCATCAAAAAAATATACAAGATTCTACCAAAAATAAATACATATAAGAAACAACGTAGGCTCCATTTGGTTCTATGTAAAATATTTTTCGAGTGTAAGGAAAATATAAGGAAAATATTTTCAATTGTTTGTTTGTGTTTTGGAAAATTTGCTAGAAAAGTAATTTAGTGTTTGGTATTGCATGTAAAAACCTATTTTCAAAAAACCAACAACCACAATCACCACCATAAACCCGGCCACTACCGGCCACTACAAACCCAGCCACCATCATCCACCACATAACCAATTAATATGAAAAATCATAATCAAAATCAAAACCCATTAATCTTAAACTCAATATCAAAACCATCTACCAAAACCCATAATCCACCAGCATTGAAACCGACAAACCACCATAGCCAACGATCCACCACCCCCAATCGACCACCATCAACGCTTAAACTCACCCCCAACCCACTACCACTGAAACCCATGAATCACCCCAACCACCAATCCTCCAAAACCCAAGCAAAAATGTTATTTTACAATAAATAAATAAATAAAAAAAATTAAGGCAGCGACGGCATGGGTGGAAGAATGATGGGTCTGATGAGTGAGAGAGAGGACGAAGGTGAAGTAGATGAGAAAATACCTTCACCGGCAGAGGGGCTTGCAAGCACGATGGTGAGGCCGTGGGTTGGGGACTGGGATATGGTGAAATCGGGGTGGGTTTAGCTAGGTTCATTGGAGATGGGTTTGAGCACGACGGAGGAGCTGAGGCGGCGCGATCAGATCGACGATGGGTTTGAGCGGCGCGATCAGACCGACGGGGCAGTGGGTCGAGGATTGGATCTGGGCTTCACCGGCTATAGCTCTCTCCGTCCTTCGGCTTGGGCTTGGTGTGAGTGAGGAGAGAAATTTTCTGAGGAGATTGGAAATGGTTTGAAGGTAAAATGAAAATTTACAGGTGTGGGGTGGGTATTTTACAGTCAACGGAAATGATTTTCCGTTTAACCAAATTTTTCATGTGCAACCAAACACACGGCAGGGTGTAAATTGTTTTCCCGAATCTATTTTCAGCCGAAACAAACGCAGCTGTAACGTTCTTTATTCTCCCCCTCAATTTAATAATTACATTTTGTTTGTTTTAAGAAAACAATTGGAAGAAGCTGGAAAGTGTAAACTGTTGTTGAGGGAAAACTTTTGATGTTCCCAAATAGAATATGGGGTAGCCAAGCCGAAACTCGACGATGGGCCCTTGAAATAAAGCCTAAAGGATTTTGGTGTCGTGTAAGCCCGCCCAAGCAAGAGATAGAGGCTACACCTAGACAAGAAGACAACAATAAAGCCCAATAAACACTTTACTATTGTTAGTTTGTTATATTATTAGTCCTTTTATAGTATCATAGTTCAAATCAGTCCTTCAGCGGTAAGGTAACTGCGGTAGGGTAAACTATATTCAATTATTAAATAAATTTAATAAAGCATTAACTTCAGGAGATTCTTGTGTATTTTGTTCAATAGGGTCCACAGTACTCTCAGCCATCATTACATCAATATGAAGAAAAAAATTCCAAAAGTTTCAAATACATTATAGCCTCCTATAGTAAAACAATAAGTAAATATTAGTGGTTACATAGTGATAAAAAAAGGAGTTATTTGGCATGGTGTGAAGGGAGAGAGAGATCCCAACTCAGTGCAGCAAGTATTAAACTAAGATTTTGGTGAGTGTGTGTTCATAAGGCATGAATGAGGTAATGTGGGCTGTTTTGAGTGAGTGGAATAGGATTAAGACTTAGGTTAAGGCTTTAGTGAGTAGTGGGCTGTTTGTGACTAATTGGGAGACATTTATAAGCTGTGATTGTGTAAAAGGGAGAGAAGAATATCTGAGGTTATGTGAGTGTGGTCTCAGGGGAATGAGTGGTGAGCTTAAGGAGAGCTAAACCACAAGTAAAATGACCAACAAATCAAGAGTTTCAGAGGGAGTAGTTGTCCTCCTGTGGGCAGAGGTGCTTATGTTTTTATAATGGAGCTTTAGAGAAGCATTAATCAAGAATCCAAAAATCATAGGACTGATCAGAGTTAGTGAATCAAGGTTAATCTTCCTGGGATTTTTGGTCAGAAGTAGGAGATTTACTTTAGGGCTGCCTTGCTTCTTTGGGTAATGATGAGATTTTGGAGTGTTTTGCATTAAATGCCAGGATTTCTAGGGCTGAGCTTAATTAATGGGATTAAGGCGTGTATCAAGAACGAATCCTAATGCTGCAATATGATATTTGGACCCCAAAGAAGTAATATTCAACACCCCAAGCCAAGTCTCAAACTCTAAGTCCACTTCAGGGGGTTCCGTTGGAGATCCTTTTATGCCCTCCAAACCACATGTTCCCAAATTTTCCCCTTTAGGATTCATGGGCTTGGCACATGAATCATGTCTTGAGCGTTTTTGACATTTATAGCATCAATTTGTTGAAGTTTGGATAACTTGGTTTCAGCTCCCCTTTTGCTGGAGGTACAGTCTTGAGGAAGATGATAGAGTTCCATCACCCTTTAAACTATAGCTGACATCACAACCCTCGGGCATTGTTCACGTCAGGTAGAGGGTGATAGAAAAGCTGATGGGACAGCCCCTAGTTCATCCTCAAAGACTTGGTTCTCTTGTAGGGGCTTCTAGCTGTACTTTGGTTAGGGATGAACTAGGGCTGGTTGCCCACTTTCAAGCCTCTTTCTGGGACCTTTTTGGAGCTGGAACTTTGCTCCATTTCAGCACTTTTAGTTGGGCCACATGGCCCTTTCTTTGCTTGGGCTTGTTCCCTACTCCATGAGATTCTTGGGCCTACAAAATGGGCATTAAAGACTTGCTTTGCCATGAGTTTTTTACTCCTTATAGGTTTTAGTTGTTAGTAGAAATAAAATGAATCCATGAGCTTTAATAAATATTTATGATAGATTTTGGGTATTAATTTCCATAGGCTTTAAATAACAACTTGTATAGTTTCTCATAATTTTTGCTATGGATTACTTTGTAAATGATATTTTCTTTGGGGCTTTTTTTAAATAATGACCTCCAATATTTTCTTGAGAATAATATTTACCATGAGTTTTAAATAAATATGGTAACAACCACTATAATGGAATAATGTGATGTTCTCATGAGTTTCTCTATAGATAATCATAATAAACATATAGGATGAATAATTACCATGAGTTTTGGTAATAAATATTATGAATGTTGTGATGTAAGATAGATAGTGAACATGAATTTATAATATGAAATAAATAAATGTCATGGGTCTAATAATCATAACTTTCCATAGGCTTTTATAAAATGATTGCCATGGGTTTTGAGAATAGATAATTCATAAATTCCATGAGCTTGTAATATTATAGTAATAGGTTTAAGAATCTAAAGCATTATTCATTATTGGACTTTTAAGTGAAATAACTATGATATAGTATTTTGCCAAGTATCAATAACCTTGGGCTTTTGATAAAATAGTGTCAAGTAGTTAGCTTGGGTTTTAATAGTGCCAACGTAAGTTGGGCTTTTGATATTGCCAATGAGAATTGGGCTTTGATATTGCCAATGAGAATTGGGTTTTAAATATTGCCAGCAAGAACTGGGCTTTTAATATTGCCAATGAGAATTGGGGTTTGATGTTGCTAATGAAAATTGGGTTTTAAATATTGCCAGTGAGAACTAGGTTTTGATATTGCCAATGAGAATTGAGTTTTGATATTATTAATGTGAATTGGGTTTTGGATAAATAAATTTTCATGGGTTTAAACCATGGGCTTGGATTCCATTGATAAAATTGTTTTGTCATGGATTTGGATCATGGGCTTTTCAAATATTGCCAAACATAAGTATTCTTGGGCTTTAAATAGAATATGATGTGTGTATTGGGTTCATGGGGTCGGTTTTGGGCTTAGCTAAATAATGATGATAAAATTGGATAAAATATGAGTTTTTGGGTTTTTTGTGATAGTTTATATCATGACTCAATTTAGATAATGAGATATGAAATATTTGTGATTAACGTAATAATAGAGCAAAAAAATATTTAGGAAAACCCAATAACTTATTAGTGGTATAAATAGGTGGTACTCAAATAAAATTAGGTGTAAAAAAAAAAAGTACCCTAACAACTGTAAACCATAGTTTTGATTTACAATTAAGTCAATCTTCCTCCCTAAGCTAATGCATAAGAAGCTAAAGAAAATAATAGGAGAAACATGTGTTAAATCAATTGAAGTTTTGAAATATATGTTGAGAAGTGTTACGTCCACAATATTTTCACAATAAATTATAGGTAGTAAGTTGTTATTAGTTATAATTTGAAATCCATAACTTAAATTACTTTTTTGCCTACCCGTAATAGCCAATAACAACTTGTCACTTAAAATTTGTTGTAAAAATGTTGTGGATATAACATTTCTAACATATATTTGGAAGTTGAGTCGTTAACAAATTTAAATTGCTCAATCCAAACAAATCTCTAAAATTATAGTTTTTTGGAATTTTCTTAAATTAGAGTACACATTTTTAATATTTCTTATTGATCTATTAATTTAGATACTTTCGTTATGAGCTCATTATCCATAGGGAATGGTGTTTGTGGGTGTATGTTGGTTACATAAAAAATAAAAAATAAAAAATTGAGTCAAAAGAAAACCATCTTTAGCCCATAGAAAAAGTATGACTTATTTTTTAGAGATTGTTATCCATTAACTTTTTTTAAAAAATAACTTTATCACACATTATGCTAAGTAAGGAAAGTTAGGAGATTGATTTTAATTTTTAACTCATATAAGGTCGCTATTAAACATAAGAAAATGAGATAATTTTATAAAAAACACTTTTTGGAAAATGAATGATTTTTTAGAAAACACTAACGTCGAAACTTATTTTGAACAGGAAATTAAAGAAAGTTAAAGGAGAAACATGTGTTAAAATTAAAATCAATTGAGTTTGAAATATATATTTGGTAGTGGAGTCTTGAACAAATTTAAATAGCTCAATCCAAACAAATCTCTAAAATTATAGTCTTGGAGATTTTTATTTATTTTTTATTTTTTTATACAAGATAGAAATTCTATTCTAGCCTAATCTAAGTGTATATGTGTGTGAAGCTCCCTTTTAGAGACTTAAACCCCAGCCCTTATCCCCTCACACCCTCACAAGTACTTATACCTGTGGAGTGATTATCGTGCCAAGGGTGCGCAGTGGTAGTTTTAGAATTTTCTTAAATTAGAGTACAAATTGTTAAATCTATTAATTTTAGATACTCCCATTATGAGCTCATCATCCACAGGGAAATTTGAGAGAAGCTAGGATTTTCCTTTATTTTTAGTTTTTATTTTTTGAGAAAATATTAGAAATAAGATAGGCATTAAATATAGGTTTAATCTTACAAATATTAAGAATTATAAATCTCACAATTTGCTCTCTTTTTTGGGGGGTGAAAGTTGAATTTTAATTAAAAAACTAGTCAGAAACCCGTGCAACGCACGGGAACTTACCTATTTATAATAGACTAAAATAATTTTATAAAATTTTAAATTGATTATGAAACTATACTATTGCGTGAATTGCTCTTATCTTTTTGAGTTACAATTTGATGAATAAGCTATTGCTTGAACATGCAATGGGTTGCAAAAAATCTAGCTAACAAATTTAGATATTGCAAAACAATAACTAAAAGATTATGATGTTAAAACTTCCGAAAGGAAAAAAAAAATCAAAAAATTTACTGGCACTGCCTAGAAATTATTGAAACAAAACAAAATATATATGACTACCAAATAGAGAAATATAAGAGAAAGATAGGTTACCTTCAAGAGAATAATCCATAGTTATAACAGTTGAAATTTGCCAAACTGTTTCAAATATTGCAAAAAATTGAACCCAAAAATTTTAGATGGTCAAACTTTCAAAAGACAATAAAATTAAAAATCAAAAGATTCAGAACCTACAAATTATAAAAACAAAACAAAAAAATATAGTCATTATTGCGAAACAATTTTAGTAAGGATGGAAAGCTTTTCTAAGTTTTTTTTTTATCCAATTCTTCCTAATTGATGAAAAATTTGGTTCAAACATTGTCGAACACTTTGAAGGTGCAAATAATATAGGCTTCCAACATAATCTTTAATTAATAAACAAAGAAGGATGACACCATAAGAGAAAACATAAGATAACATATAGTGCATAGACCTTAGTACTCCACAGCTGTGAAAAAATATCCACACAAAAGGAATTGAAAACTTGTACAACAAACGCAATAAGCTACTTCTGATGTGAGATAACCTAACATAAGTTTTCGTAATGTAAAGCTTAAGGTCATATAATCTAAAATAATATAGAATATAGCATCTTTGAACCACACAAAAAGTTAGCAAACTTACTACAATACTTGTAGTTATACTATACAATGTAAAGTACTACTCCATCGCCAATGAAAGTCATGTAAAATCTCATGGGGCCTGGAAGAACAGACACAAAACAAAAGCAAAAAAAATTTATTCACAAAAAAGGGAAAAAGCAAGAGCAAGCGTACCAAAGAAATTGAAGCTTAGGGTTTTCTCTCTTAGTGGAGATGGACAGAGGAGGTTGCTTTAGGGTTTTCAAAGATCTTGTCTCTTATATATATATATATATATATATAAGAGACTCCTATTAGGACTCTCTCACTATTTAGTTTTAAAAATTAAAATTTTTTATATATTAAAATGATGATGTGAAAAATTGTGGGAGTTTCAAAAGTTTCGATTTTATATATATATATATATATAGATAAATAAAGTACAACTGCACACATCATCTTACAAAATTTTTATTTAGTATGTATATGAATTGGCTTTCGCAGAAATCCAGATGCATGAAAATATACATGAAAAACCAGTCAGGCAATACAAGTGGAAACGTAATTGTAATTTGTAATTAAGTCAATTAATTATTGCCCCAAGACACATTAGTTCAAATTCAAGAGCAGTGTATACGTAATACATAATAAAATGTATAGAAAAGGACGTTAAGAGGTTGTTTGGATTTGTAGTTTTCCATAACTTATTACTCTATTTTTATCGCTCATCACCCAAAATTAGTGGGTCCCACGGAGGCAATGCTTGTTTGGATGGATTTTTTAAATTTGTTTTCATCACTCAATTTTCACCAAAGTGAGTAATGAGTGATTGAAAATGGAAACAAATTTTAGGTGTTTTTGAGTTATGGAAATAGAGTTATGATGGCAAAATTGTAATTTTCTCCTTTAAGGGGATGAAATTAGAATTTAATTTTAAAAAGAAATTAAGCACCAAAGATAAATACACAATTGCTTAGAATAGAAATCTTCCGTTCCTCATAAAAAAAAGAAAAAAAAAAGAATAGAATTCTTCCAGGGCAAGTGATTATTAATTTGATACTCTAGTTAAGACCTCATCCACACGGAAATTTTAGGAAACCAAGGATTTTCCTTTAATTTTATTTATTTATTTAGAGTAAAAAAAAAAATCCGAAAATGTTAGGAATAAGATAGGCATTAAATATAGGTTTAATCTTACAAATATTAAGAATTATAAATCTCATAATTTGCTCTCTTTTTTGGGGGTGAAAGTTGAATTTTAATTAAAAAATAAATAAAGTACAACTGCACACATCATCATACAAAATTTTTATTTAGTATATATATGAAGTTGCTTTCGCAGAAACCCAGGCGCATGAAAATATACATGAAAAAACAGTCAGGCAATACAATTATACAAGTGGCTTTCGTAGTTGTAATTTTTAATTAAGTCAATTATTTTTTCCCCAAGTCACAGTATTTCAACTTCAAGAGCAGTGTATACGTAAGTAACGTAATACATGATAACACATTGTATAAAAAAGGAAGTTAGGTTCTTGATTTCTCACTCCTTTTAATAATTACGTTTTGTTTGTTTTAAGGAAACAGTAAGGAGAAGCTTGAAAGTGTAAACCACAGATTTGATTTACAATTAAGTTAATCTTCCTCCCTAAAAGTCACATTATTAGTTTTTTTTTTTTTTTTTTTTGATGGGAGTCACATTATTAGTTTGACAACAGCGAATGCACAAGAAACAAAGCTAGAGAGAGAGCCTATTTTTTTTAGCCCTCCTTGCTGATTAAAGTTTTTGTTTTTGTTATTTGAAGGAAACTAGTGTTGGTTTAAATTGGAAAAGTGAGTAAATAATATGATGTTGTTTGGATATGATTGATATGAATTTTTTTGGGCTTATACACACAAAGTTGAAAGCAATAACAACAATAACAATATACTACTAATCTCTTCTCACATTTAAGATACTTTTCTTTTTCTTTTTTTAAGGAAAAAAATCAGTATCCTCCCCAAAAAAAGAGAAAGGAATGCATAAGAAATTTTATTGATTAAGAATCCTCAAAGAAGTTAAAGAAAGTTATAGGAAAAACATGTGTTAAAAGTTAAAATTTAAAATCAATTGAGATTGAAATATATATTTGGTAGTGTAGGAGTGTCAACAGATTGGATTGAGTCAGATTTTACTCAACCCAATTAGGAGTGGCGATTCGGATAGATCGGACTTTTCATTGCAGTTAAAGATTATGTGGAGATCTCGCCAGATTCAATGAAAATTTCCAACAGATTTAATGGAGATTTCTCACCAGAATCATGTGGAGATCTTACTGGTTCTGGTGGAGATTTCAACAAACTGCTCATTGGTCAATCCAAATCAATTTCTAAAATTATAATTTAAAATTTAAATTGCTCAATCCGAATCATTTTCCAAAATTCTACTAGATTCTAAATTTTCATAATATTTCATATCCACCACTAATTTTAGATACTCCTGTTATAAGCTCATACAAAACCAAGGGTTTTCCTCTAATTTTATTTAGATTAAATCTGTTTTTTCCCTTATAAAAGGTTAAAAATAAGATAGGCATTAAATATAGTAGGTTGAATCTTACAAAAATGTCACAATTTGCTCTCTTTTTAGGCGTGGAGTTTCAATTTATAACGTCTGTTTCTGGTAGTGATAGTAACTCTTTTATTATCAAACGAAGACACCAGTCAATTTTTGGTATAGGTAAGGATTGAACCCCAAATCTTTTATACAACCATTAGAGACTTTACCAGTTAAGCTAACTAAAAACCATGTGTTAACTTCTAATTTAACTAAATTTTCTATAATAAAAAAAAAACAAAGAAAATATATTTATTAAAGTGGACTTGTTAAGAATTGAATTCTTCCATGACAGGCAAGCAAAGATATACCTATAAAAAAAAAATTAATTAAAAAAAGTGAAAAGACGAAAATGCCCCTGACACCTTGGATTCGTTCCTCAAGATCCGTGGCTCTAAAAAAGTTAAAACCACTTCTTCGGTTCTTCCTCGCTCCCCACTTCCCACTCACTATAATAACTGCCCTTCTCTCAAAAACTCTCCGCTCTCTCCGCCACCGATAACGATGAACAAGCACCACCGCATCTACAACAACAGCCAAGATTCGTCGTCGTCGTCCTCCTCGTCTCTCAGGCAAAAGCTCAAGTCGTCCCTATGTTGCTTCCACAGTCACAGCCAACGTGATGACAATTCCATGAATTACTCTTCCGACACGCGAGAGCCGAGGCTGTACCGGAGCACGTCGATGAACCTGAAGCCGCAGCGGTGCTTGGCGAGTCACGATGCTCTCATACCGCCGGAGTTGAAAGATAAGTGCAAGAACTTGATGTCGCGAATCGGAGCAGGAGGAGGAGGAGGGAGGCACCGGAGGCGCCATTCCGCTGATTTCAAATACGATCCTCTCAGCTACGCCCTCAATTTCGACGAGGGCGAAAACGACGACGGTTACGGCAACGGTAACGGTCACGGTAACAAAGAGCCGTCTCGTGATTCCGTCGATGTTCCGTTACGGAATTTCGCGTCAAGGTTGCCGGCGTCTCCGCCGCACACTGGGATCGCCACCTATAGTTGATGATTATTCAGGTTTCTCTTTTTTGTTCGTTCTTTTTCTTTTAAGAAAAAAAAAGATGGTGGTTATGGCGGTTATGGCGGTTATTATAAATATATATATTTCTATTATATATGTGAATATCTGCTTTCACTTTCTTTGTTTTTTCTGGCTCTACGTGTAATTTTGCTTTTTTTTTTTCAAGAAAAGGTTTACAGTGCCTTAAATTCTGGTTCCCATTGAATAATACCAAAGAATTTTTCCAGATATATTTTTTGTGTTGGATAAACTTTCTAGATTTAAGAACAACACTAAAAGTATTCTTGTTATCTCTATAAATAGTAAAAATAATGAACTAATCAAACTGCATTAGAAAAATAATTCACTGCTTTACGGATTTGGTATTACACAATTTTAAGTTCGAGAAACTTCTTTAAAATTGGAGATAAGATTACATATCAACCATTTTTCCTATATGCATGTTTGGGTGTCTTTTGTCATATTAATTAGTGTCATATCAGCCGTGTCATGTTATAATTTTTTTAAAATTATTTATATTTTCGTGTCGTAACCGTGTCCATGTCTGTGTTCATGCTTCTTAGCTCGTTATTTATGGCTTTCATAATCATTTTACGTGCAATGCCCGCGTTTTTATTTATTTGTTTGTTTTTAATGTTGTTCATGTTTAATTAAAACTTAAAATAGAGGATGTATGATAAGAAGTATGTGAGAATATTAGCCACCAAATTCCATAGCCACTGCTACTTTTTGATGGACAATGCTCTTTTAGTTGCTTCAATCTAGTAAAGGTCTCTTATGCAAGCCTATTAACGCTAATAATAAAAGTTTACAAGCTAGCATTGCTAGATATATAGTTGACCCATCTCCATGGCCAACTGGCCATGGTAGAAGGACGGTGGGTGAGCATTATGAACTTATTATTTTGTAAAGGAATTAATTATCTTGACTTGTGTGTCAACATTTATAGCGGGCCCATGTAAGTACCGTGAGGGTTTGATAAAAAAAGAAAAAGCATCTTTATAATATTTGACCTAATAAAAAAGCTTAGTAGATGTTCAAGAAGTAAAGAAAAAGCAAACAATTCTATTCTTAAAGATATCATGACCCACAATGTTCAAATTTATTGTAAACCTATATATTATTACTTGTTAATCAATCAAAATTTTAGGGTTAATTTAGGCTTCTTTAATATATAAATCATACTTGCGTTCATCGTAAACAACAAGTTCAATGGTCAAGATGTACTCGTCAAGAACTTTTTATTGAAGATGTAGACAGTTTAGACCACATTAAAACTTTACTTCCACTTGTTGTAAGGAATAAAAAGGTAGAGAAAGAGATTTTCAAAAGAAACTATGTAATGTGTGTATAAACAGTGATTTTTTGTATATAAAAAATACACATATATGTTTAAGTTGTTGACCTAAGTTGGACAATATTAAGGGTTGAATTTGGCACACTAACTGATACTAAATAGATATCCTACAAATATATATGATAGAGCGTGAACTCGTCAGTCAATGTGGTCGGATGAAGCCAACCTGCAGCCTCCTGAAAGGGTCACCGGTGTGGTGCCTGCCACCACGCCTCCGATGCCAAAGTTAGTATGCAAAGAAATCTTAGAGAAATTGGAGAATGCAAGAAAGTAATAGTTCACTCTTTTGTGTGTTTTTGTATGTACCTTGGTATTGGCAAATGTGTGGTCTTTTTATACTCTTCCATGGCCTCTAGCCGTTGGAGTAATTATGGAGGTCTTAATGCTCCTTCTGGTAACGTTTGGGGGCATTGAATGGTGCATCAATGCGTTCCAACGGTCCGTACAGCTGGTCTTTCAACCGTTCTAGGCTTGATTGACTGCATTAAATAGTCTGAATGCCTTCGTCAGTGGCGTGCATGATCATCTCGTTACTCCCGATGGTGTCATCGTCCGTGAACAATATCGTCAGTGTGGGACGGACTCGTCAGTCTCGTCAGTTGCCCCCGGATTCTATGTTCGTCATGTTCTTGACGATGATAGAATCTGAAGGGTCTCGTGTTGCAGGTGACTCTTGGGATTCTGTTCCTCATTAAGTGCGAAGTGACGGCGCTCCATAGAACGTGGCATACGTGGCGCGTGCTGGCTGGTGGAGTTAATGTCCGAATAATGGGGACTATTGGGCTTCCCGCTGATTTTTCAGTTTCCCAAGCCTTATTTTTAAACCTCCCTTCTTCTCACTCCTCCTTTTCACTTTTTCTTAAGAATTTCTACTTCTTTCTCTGGGTATCTTCTTCGCCAACCCTTCTCTGCAACTTTCCTCCCTACCGGTGCGTCGCCGGCGGCAGTTATCTTCTTTGAGGTGTGTTCCCCACTCATTCTCTTTCATATTTTTGTTTGTATTTTTGGTGGTGGATCTTCTGATTTTTCCCATCTTTTCTTTCTTTGTGCTTGCTCCGACGGGTTTAGGGATTTCTAGGTTTTCTTGTATTTTTCTGTTTTACTTATGGTTGGTAGCCCTGAGGTTAGGATAGCTTGCCCCTCCATATCGTTTCTTTTTGCTCGATTAGGAGGTTCATTAGGAAATTTTCCATACCTCGAAAAATTTGTTTACGAGGGTAGTTGTCTTGCTGTGGTGTTGGCTGACCTCTTGCCGTTGCTTCGTCAGTCAATAGACTGGTTCGAGGATTTGGTGAGGGAGGATAGGATGGCATCTGAGGTTAGATCCAGTGAGCTCGAGACTGGGTTATCGTCTAGCGGTAATCCCGTGGAGGAAGACACAGCTGTCTCCACGCCTCGAGAAGTTAGGGCTTTTTATGCCCTTAGGGAGGAGTGTGGTTTAGATGCCGACGCGCTGGGTAGGTTCAAGGATAGGTTTCAGTTCCCAGAGCGAGTTAGGGTTCGTCTGCCTAGTGAAGCAGACCGGGCCTGTCATTTCTTTCCTGGGGAGATTTGTTTTTACGAATCTGCCTTCGTCTGTGGATTGAGGTTTCCCGTCCACCCCTTCTTGATGGAACTCCTAGATCTTTTAGGTGTTGCCCCCGGGCAACTTATGCCAAATTCGTGGCGGATCTTGGTCAGCTGTATGGTGATCTGGTTGGCCGCTAATGACGGGGACATGCTTAGGGTAGACGAGCTTGTCTACATGTATCGTTTAAAGGCATCGAAGGAGTACGGGTATTATGAATTGGTGCCCTGGGAGAGAAGGACCAGGATCGTCAAGGGTTTACCGTCGTCCTTCAGGTACTGGAAGTCCAGATTCTTCTTTGTGTCTGGGGATGACTTTGAGACGGCCTCTGGAGGGGTTTGGGGTGATATCCCAAGGTTGCGTCGTCGGTGGGAAACCCCGACTTTAGGTGCGTCGACCTCAATCCTCGTCCTTTCACTTTTGTTGTGTTTTCTTTCATGGCTATTGACACCCTTTTTTTTTTTTATAGCTAAGAAACGACCCAAGCTCAAGAGCAGGTATAGAGAACGGGTTCAGAAGGCGATCGACTACGCACTGACGATTGAGAGCTGGGACGAGCTTGTTGACCCCAGAACGCTAGCCTTCTACTGCCTCGGTCCTGATCCCTCTGCAACCGTTCTTCGTAACATTGACATCGAAGGAAAAAAGAGTAAGTGTTAAATCCGTCAGTACTCACCATTTTTTTTTTTTTTTTTTTTTTTTTTTTTTACTTAGCGTTTTTCCTTTGCAGAGATGACGACCAAATTTAACAAAGGTATGTACGCAAAAATGAGATCCAAGAAAGACGAGCCTCTGTCGAGTCTGGGAGCAAAGAGCGTACGCGTCACTGGGAAGGGTGGTCATGCTACTCCAACTCCCTCTGTTCGTCCAATCGTTCCCGCGGGTGAGACGACGAGAACGGCTTCTCCTACAGTTTCTGTGGAGGAGATAGGTGGCACTCCTGCCTCAAAAAGGCCGCGGCTGACTGAGAAAGGGAAGGAGAAACATGCGCTTCGTTCGTCAACCCTGTGGAATGACGAGAAGATGGCCGTAGATCGAGCTCACGAGGCCGTGACGTCTGCAGATTTGCAAGCTTTATCTGGCGTCCCTTTCAACGAGATCGCGGCTCGTCAGGTGCACAAGCTTGTCCAGGTGCTAGGGGAGAGTTTGCATCTTTCTTCTGAGTTCTTTACTCAGGAAGCCAAGGTGGCGTCAATGACGTCTCGGATGGAGGTCTTGGAGGCAGAGAACTCGTCGCTGAAGAGAGACCTTATTGCTTCCATGGGTGAGAACAACACTCTGAAGGAGCAGGTCAAGAAACTAAACGGTGACCTCCGGGTTGAGCGCCAGCTGACTAAGGAGAAGGACGATCAACTCCTTGGGGCCAGGGAGAGTCTCAAGACCATAGCCGCCAGATCTGTTGAAGCCTTCCAAACCACTGACGAGTACAACACTGTGCTCTTCAGTTGGTACTTCAAGGGTTTCGAGCTCCTGAGGAGGTACCTCGTGAAGCACCCATCGGGGGTGAATATGGAGGAGCTGGACCTGGAGGAGGTGGATCAGGAAATGGCCGCAGATGAAGCCGCCCGACCTCCTGCTCCTGAGCCTGAAACTTCTGTGGGTGCTCCTGGTGATGAGGTTCCTGTGGGCGATGCCCTTGTGGACGAAGCTCCTACTGACGCAGCTCCTGCTGACGGAGATCCTGTTGGTACCGTTCCTTCTGTTGATGATGCTGCCTGTACCTGATACTTAGATTTATTTTTGGATACCCACTGTGTTTTGGGTCGTTTTTTCTTTAATTTATTTTAAGGACGAGGCTTTTGGCTCAGTGTTTATGGGCCTTGTAAAAACACTTTGTGAATTGCCCGTTATTTTTTGGGCTTTTTAATTTGATTTGCTCTTGTGTACTTACTTATGCTTGTGTTTGCTTAGTCGTCGCTCGCAATGCGCCCGTCCACGTAGGGTCCATCTCTTCACTTTGTAGGTATCATTTTCGTTAATAACACACATCCACTCCATGTGGAATTTTGTTACTTAGCTTCATCTTGACCATTTCTTCTGGTCGTCAGTAACTTACATCCATTCTATGTGGAATTTTGTTACTTAGCTTTATTTCAACCATTTCTTATGGTCGTCAGTAACTTACATCCATTCTATGTGGAATTTTGTTACTTAGCTTTATTTCAACCATTTTTTATGGTCGTTAGTAACTTACATCCATTCTATGTGGAATTTTGTTACTTAGCTTTACTTCAACCATTTTTTATGGTCGTCAGTAACTTACATCCATTCTATGTGGAATTTTGTTACTTAGCTTTATTTCAACCATTTTTTATGGTCGTCAGTAACTTACATCCATTCTATGTGGAATTTTGTTACTTAGCCATTTTTGGCCTTTCGTGGCTTACACCCTTTTTAGGGATATTGCCTTCGTCAGTTACCTTCGGTTGCATGTACCTGCTCACAGAACAATATCAGCTGAATGGATTCTTTATTGATTTTGATAACAAGTACATTTGATTGTTACGTCTATTCATGGTACTTCTTTAAGTGCTCAATGTTCCAAGGCCTCGGGAGTCTTTGTCCGTCCAGAGTTTCAAGATGGTAGCTCCCCTGTCTAGAGTAATGAACAACTCGGTACGGCCCTTCCCATGTGGGGCCGAGTTTCCCTTGAGTTGGATTCTTGGTCGCAAGTGTTACTTCACGTAGGACGAGGTCGCCAATGTTGAGTCGTCGGAGCCTCACCCTTTTATTGTAATACTCTGTCATCTTCTTCTTGTAATCCGCCATTTTGTTGCAGGCGTTATCTCTGACTTCGTCCAGGCAATCAAGGTTGACTCGCAGACGGTCGTCATTATCTTCCTCGCTGAACATTTCCCGCCTGGTGCTGGTTACTCCGACCTCGACCGGGATCACTGCTTCAGTTCCGTAAGTAAGCCTAAACGGGGTTTCTCCCGTCGGGGTTCTTGCTGTTGTTCTGTACGCCCACAAGACGTTGGGCAGTTCGTCTGGCCAAGAGCCCTTGGCATCATCCAGTTTCGTCTTTATGATTTTGAGTAGAGTCCGATTCGTCACTTCTGTTTGTCCATTTGCTTGAGGATGGCCTGGCGATGAGAAATGGTTCTTGATGCCTAGTCCAGAACAGAAGTCCTTGAAGCCTTGGCAATCGAACTGTCGTCCGTTGTCTGATATAATCGTCCTTGGAATCCCGAACCTGCAGACTATGTTCCTCCATACGAAGCTCCGGATCTTTGCTTCAGTGATAGTTGCCAGTGGCTCTGCCTCAACCCATTTTGTGAAGTAATCTATAGCGACGAGTAAGAATTTTACCTGGCCTTTGCCCAAGGGGAATGGGCCGACGATGTCAATTCCCCACTGTGCGAATGGCCATGGGGACGCTATCGTCGTCAGTCTTTCGGCTGGCAGTCGTTGAATGTTCCCGAATCGCTGACACTTGTCACATCTCTTGACGAACTTCATTGCGTCCACCTGCATAGTAGGCCAAAAATAACCTGTTCGCATAATTTTGCTTACCAGGGATCTCGGGCCTGCATGATCTCCGCAGATCCCTTCATGGACCTCTCTTAGGATGTACTCAGCGTCTTCTTCGTTCACACACCTCAAATAGGGCATGGAGAAGCCCCTCTTGTACAGAGTGTCATTGAGAATTGTGAATCTGGCAGACCTTTTCTTGATCTTCCTGGCCTCATTTGTGTCTTGAGGGAGGTGTCCATCCTGAAGAAAGGATACAATGGGCGACATCCAGCTACTTGTGCTCTGGATTGCAAAGGTTGAAACTTCTTCTATGCTGGGGTTCTTCTGTTCTTCCATCATCAGGTCTGCATTCGACCCCGTTTCTTTCGAAGAGGCTATCTTCGATACTTCGTCTGCTGCCATATTCTGGCTTCTGGGGATCTGGATGAACTCTACCTCTTCGAACTCTTGAGTCAAGTGCTTCACCAGCCTGAGGTATTTCTGCATTCTCTCTTCCTTTGCTTCGTATTCTCCCTTGATCTGCCCAATTACTAGCTTTGAGTCGTTTTGGACCAATAGGGTCTTTGCTCCAAAAACTTTCCCTAGCCTCAACCCCGTCAGAATCCCCTCATACTCGGCTTCGTTGTTCGTCGCCGGGAATGTCAGCTGAACTCCATACTTCAACACTTCTCCGTCGGGGGTGGTTATGACGACCCCTACTCCTCCCCGCTTTTGGGCCGACGAACCGTCGGTCTGTATTACCCAAGGTTTGCCCTTACTGGCAAGGTTTTGTTCGTCCGGAAGGGTGAATTCGGCGATAAAGTCTGCCAGGGCCTGTGCTTTAATGGCTGCCCTGGGATGGTACTCTATATCAAACTGGCTAAGTTCGATTGCCCATTGGACCATTCTCCCTGCTGCCTCGGGTTTACTCATGGACTTTTTGATAGGTTGGTCCGTCATTACCCAGATTGGATTTGCCTGGAAATACTGCCTGAGCTTACGTGAGGCAACTATCAATGCGAACGTGATTTTTTCGATTTTTGGGTACCTGGACTCAGCCCCCTGGAAGGCTTGACTGATATAATAAACGGGGAGTTGTATTCTGCTCTCTTCGCGGATCAGGGCTGCGCTGACGGCTGTGGACGAAACAGCTAGGTATAGATACAGGTTCTCTCCTTCTTTTGACGGGCTTAGGAGAGGTGGATTGCTCAGATAGCGCTTGAGTTCTTGGAAAGCTGCTTCACATTCGTCGGTCCAGGCGAAGGCCTGCTTCAGGGTTTTGAAAAAGGGGAGGCATTTATCCGTCGCTCTGGAGACGAATCTGTTGAGGGCGGCGATCCGTCCTGTGAGCTTTTGGACCTCCTTGACGGTCTTTGGTGACGCCATGTTGATTATGGCCTGAACCTTCTCCGGATTTGCCTCTATTCCCCTCTGCGATACCATGAATCCCAAAAACTTCCCTGAGGCTACACCGAACACACACTTACTTGGATTCAGCTTCATTTGGTATTGTTTGAGAGTGGCAAATGTCTCTCTGAGGTCGTCCAGATGGGTAAGCTCTTCCCTGCTCTTGACGAGCATATCATCCACGTAAACCTCCATATTCCTGCCTATCTGCTCGCTGAACATTCTGTTCACTAATCTCTGGTAAGTAGCGCCTGCATTCTTTAGTCCGAAAGGCATTACCTTATAGCAATAGAGGCCTTGGCTGGTGATAAAGGCCGTTTTCTCCTCGTCCTCGTCAGCCATTTTTATCTGGTTATACCCCGAGAAAGCATCCATAAACGTCAATAGCTTGTGCCCGGCTGTGGAGTCTACCAGCTGGTCTATTCTTGGAAGGGGGAAACTATCCTTCGGGCAGGCCCTGTTTAGGTCCGTGAAGTCCACGCACATCCTCCACTTCCCATTTGCTTTCTTCACCAGAACGGTGTTGGCCAGCCAGTCTGGATAGTACACTTCCCTGATGAAACCTGCAGTCAAGAGCTTCTTCACTTCGTCAGCGACTGCCTGATCTCTTTCTGGTGCGAAAACTCTTCGTCTCTGCTTGACGGGCTTTTTCTCTGGGTCTACATTTAACTTGTGTTGGATGATCTCCGGGGATATACCTGGCATGTCGTCATGGCTCCAGGCGAATACATCCAGGTTTTGCTTAAGAAACTGGACGAGCTTTGTTCTTATTTCGGGACTTAAGGTCGTCCCTATCCTGGTTGTTTTGGCTGTTTCTTCCTCGGTTAGTTGCACTGTTTCTAAAGCCTCTACCTTTTCCTCCTCCTTCTCTTCAATTACCCAGGTGTGGTTTTCCTTTGCGGCCAACACAGCCTGGTAGCATTCCCGAGCTAAGACTTGGTCTCCCTTAACTTCACCGACCCCGTTCTCCACGGGGAACTTCACCTTTAAGCAATAGGTAGATGTGGACGCCTTCCACTTATTGAGGGCAGGTCTCCCAATGATGACGTTGTATGAGGAGGGGCAATCCACCACCAAGAAATCCAGCTGACGGGTCAGTTGCTTCGGGTACGTCCCCACTGTCACTGTCAGCGTGACTATGCCTTTGGGGTAGACCCTGTCACCACTGAAACTGACGAGGGGGGAATCGAAAGGACGTAGCCTTCTGGGGTCTAGCTTCAATTGTTGAAATGCAGGGAAGTAAATAATGTCAGCAGAACTTCCATTGTCCACGAGGACCCTTTTGGTGTTAAACCCTTCTATGGTAAGCATTATGAGCAGGGGGTCATTGTGAGGTTGCTTCACTCCCCTTGCGTCGTTTTCATTGAAGGTCATGTCTTGATCGGTTCGTCTCTGCTTCAAAGGGGGAATCGTGTGGACACTGTTCACCTGACGTTGATATGCTCTTTGAAGAGATCTGAACGAACCTCCGGTGACGGGACCGCCTGTGATCGTCTGTATCTCCCCGACCACATTTTGAGGGGGTGGTGACTGACGGTTATTCCCTCTTGACGAAGCTTCAGGTTGGCCTTTGTTTCCTTCCCGCAATTTGCTGTAGTCGCCCTTCTTTACAAATTTTTGCAACTTCCCCTTTCGTATCAACTCCTCTACCTGCTCTTTGAGGTCTCGACAGTCCTCGGTGTAATGGCCATGATCTTTGTGGAACCGGCAGTACTTGTTCTTATCACGGACATTAGGAGACGAATGTAAGGGTCGTGGCCACTTCAGGTAATGCTCGTCCTTAATCTGCGTTAAAATTTTGTCAACAGGCATAACAAGAGGAGTAAATTTTACCAGTCGAGAATTCTTATCATCTTTTCCTCTGGTTCCGTCACTAATTCGGCGATCTGGACGCTCGCGTTTTTGCCCCCTGCGGTCGTCTTCCTTTCTACCCTTGTCTTCTGGCCTTTCAACGTCCCCGATGGCGGCCAGCGCGTCTTCCGCGTTCATGTACTTCTGTGCTTTGAGGAGCATTTCAGCCATTGTTTTCGGGGGATTTTTTGCAAGTGACGAGACGAGCCCTCTGGTTCTCAACCCCGCCTTGAAGGTTGTTAGCTGTACCTTGTCATCAGCCTCGTCTACCTCCAGTGTCTCCCGAGTGAAACGTTTCACATATGACCTCAAAGTTTCCTTCTCTCCCTGCCTGATGGTGAGTAAATGATCCGCGGTTCTCTTTGGTCGTTGTCCTCCAATGAAGTGTCGCAGGAAGGCATTGCTCAATTGGTCGAAGGTATCGATGGACGATGTTGGCAGTTTTGTAAACCATTCTCGTGCGGCTCCCTTGAAAGTGGTTGGGAAGGAACGACACAAGATCTCGTCTGGGGGCTGCTGGAGCCCCAGGGTCGTCTTAAATGTGTTAAGATGATCCTGGGGATCTTTTAACCCGTCGAACGGTTCAAGTTGGGGTAGCCGAAACTTCGACGGCACTGGACAGTCGAGGACGGCCGTAGTGAATGGCGAATCTGTTGCCCTAACCAGTTTACCACTCACAATTCGTCACATAGTCGAATTATGACACAAGTTTTGCCACTTTATGTGGTACTAGCATTAAGAATTCTTACTAGCTTACTGCATCAATATTTTAACCATGATAAGGAAGGAGAGGATGAAAATGAACCATGGAATTTGCTTTTCAAAAGGAAAATTCCTTATGTAGCATATTCCACTTTTTATCTAAATATAAATCTCTTTTATATTCTAAAAAAAAAAAAAATTCTCTCTCAAAGTCTCGACTTTCAACTATAATAATGTGACTGTGTGTTAATTTATAAGATTATTTATGTGTATTATTTCAACAAGTTACACAACTTACTAAAATAATTATATGATAAAAAAAATCACATAAAAGACCTCTTCAATCACCAATTCGCCATTAATAAATTGGAAGTAAGATAACTTCAAATTGAGCCCAACTTTTTCTTAAAAATGATAGTTCTTTTATTCTCATTCATCCTAAAGTGTATAATGAAGTTGCACTTGGCAGTCGCAGCAAATAGTAGTAGCGCAATGCTCTAAGCCTCTAACCCCTACAGCATATGATTTTTTTTATTGTTTAGTTTTGCATATTTTCCTTTGCCTCTTGTTTACGTTCTTTAATCTTTACAGCTTTACTACATTATTTTTGTCACATATATTTTATAAATTTGTGACAAAATAAATGAAGATGGCCCACGGCCCGCTGACTTTTTCGTTTGGTGGAGCTAACCATGTCCAGTTAGAGTGCCAGAAAGGCCCAGAAACTAACTCAAGCCCCATTTTTGACAACCCATCTTAGACCTCTTTCGATGATGGGCCAGCTCTTTCTATCTACGGCCCATATGACAAATATATTCTATCTTAGACTCCATATTATTATTGAGTCGAGTGTCTCGCCCACATATTTCCCCTTTATGAAAAATTTTCTTTACTATTGTTAGGCTAAAAATAAAATATTTTTTCACATGTGATCATGTGAATCAGTTACTTGAGGCTGGATTTTTGTCAACCATGGCCCAAATATACAAACTTGCCAGGCCCATTATTACAAAGAATATCATGGGAGGTGGTCACGTGTAACTAAAGGTCTTTGTAAAGTGTTCACATGTGAGTCATATTTCCACTAAAGGGTGACTTGAGGCTGGATCCTGATAAATGTAAACCATGGCCCAAATCTTGACCAACGTGAACCGTGGCCCAAGTAAGCAAAACTTGCAAGACCTGTTATAACAAGAGAATATCACAGTCAGTTATCCACTAAGTCAAAGTGCAATAGAAGTTACCAAAAAATAAGGAGTGCAGTAATTGTTTTGTCTACTATAAATAAAGATTCAAGGTATTATCAAGGGACACAACAAAAATCTGATAAACTTGATTCACATACCTAGTCAATGGAAGGATAACTTCATGTTTATAAGTGCGTTTGCCTATCATGAATTATCTAAGTTTAGTTTTTGTAATTTAACTTAGGAGTTTGTGTGATTTGAATCTTTCTTATTTGTATGAACTTGAATTAAGATATCTACATATTGTGATTACTTTGCTTGTTCCCTTATTTTTCTTAGTTGAATATTTTGTACTTTTGAAGTCCTATTAGTTTAGGCAGTGGCAGAGCCCATCAATTTGGTGTGAAGTTTTGTCTTGCAAGTAGTTCTTTCCAAGTTAGTTTGTATTCTCACAAACAAATTGGCGACCACAGTGGGAGTACATGCCAGTCCTTACAAGAAAAATGAGGAATAATAGCAATGAGAATAATTCTGGTTCTTCTAATTCTGCAGAACCAAGTCCAGTTTCACGGCCTATTACAGAGCATGGTGAATCTGGACATAATGGATTACATTTAGATTTAAATCCAAATTTTTTAGAGGTAATCTTGAGACAATTTAATCAAATGAAAGATGATGTAGTTGCACGTTTTGACTGCATGAATGATGAGATGAAACTACTTAAAGAAAACCAACAAATGGTTCATCAAGTCATTGCTGCAAATGACAAAGATAGACACTTAAATCAGCCAAACGTGGGAGCAAATAATGACTTTGTTGGTGGAATGGGTTCAGGAGTGAATAGTAATCCTTTATTTGAGAATTTCCAAAATATGGAAGTTCCTTTAGGATCAGTAAACATCCCTTTTACTGAGAATTCCCCAAGAATGGAAAATATCATTCATTTGATTAACCCACCAAGAACAGAAAATGTTCTTCATATTGAAAATTCTCACAGAAATGAGAATAATGATCATGTGACTATGAATGTTCCAATAAGAACAGAAAATGTTCTTCGAGGAAATAACCATCGCATGAGAAACAATCATCACAATGGAGTTCCTCAAAGGAATAATAATAACCCAGGAGTAGAAATCCCTTTAGATAACATTGATTTCCCTAGGAATGGTGGAAACCCAGAATTATTTATGGATAATGGGTTTGACAATGGTCAAGAGAATGAACTTGGGCATGAAATGGCTCAATTTCAGCAATATCCAAGAAGGGATAATGCTAATAGAAACAGAGCAAATCCTAGATTTGCACAGCGAATGCAGAGGGCTGAAAACAATAGAATGGCCTTGGAAAGAAATAATCATCATAATGATCGATTTGAAATCGAACAAAACAATTTAGAACGAAATCAAGTAGAGGCACATAATTATAATGGTCATAATGATGAAGTCCACAATAGAATGGACCAAATCTTAGAAATCTTGGAACACACACATGGTCCAGCATTTCGAAGACATAGGCCAATTTATAGGAAGCCATATCCAGAATGGATTGATAGAGAACCATATCCAAGAGGGTTTAGAATCCCAGAATTTTCCACATTTTCTGGAGAGGATGACAAAACTGTACTGGAACATATGTCCAGATTCACAATACAGTGCGGAGAGGTTTCAAACAATGAAAATTGTAAGATGAAGTTATTCCCAAGCTCTTTGACTGGACAAGCATTTGCTTGGTATTCATCTTTACCTTCTAATTCTCTAAATTCATGGGCTGAATTAGAGGACAAATTCCAAACACATTTCTCTCGCACAGATTTGAGAGTGTCAATTGCTGATTTGGCAAGATTAAGACAAAGGCCAGATGAAACTGTAGAGCAGTTCATTATGCGGTTTAAAAGAGCCCGCATGCGTTGTCAAATTGTTCTCCCAGAGAGAGAATATGTCAAGTTCGCTGTAGATGGTTTAGATTTTGAATTTAGAAAAAAATTTGAAGGGGTGACATTCTTTGATCTGTATGAATTGTCTGATAGGGCTTCTAGGTATGAGAGTCTCATTAAAGAAGAAAGAAACAGAAATAATTCTACATATGGGACTTATTTTCATGACCCTAACTATGAAGTAGACATTGCAGAATTTATAGGTCATAATCCCCAAGTATGTGATGTACTAGATAAGAAAAACATTAAGGCTAAGTCAGCATACAAACTTTCAGCACCTATAAGAGATTACTCATTTGACATAGAGAAGTCTAATGAAATCTTTGATTGGTTGTTAGAAGCCAAGTTAATAAAGTTGGTAGGCAGACACAAAATACCAGCCAAGGCAGAAATACGTGGTAGGGATTATTGTAAATGGCATAATGCATTTACACATCAAACAAAAGATTGTGTAACCTTTAGGAATGTTATTCAAGATAAAATTGAAAGAGGAATTTTGAAATTTCCTGAAAATCCTAAAGAGCAAATGAAAACAGATATTGATCCCTTTCCACCTTTGCATGATTTAAATATGACTTCAACTGATTTTGAATCTTTGATTAGTTGCTTCAAAAATGATGAGAACTCAAAATGTAATGTATATCAATGTGTTAATGTGCAGGGTAAACAATCATTGCACCTCACCCAAGGGATGAAGAGACTGAAAATCAATGAAGGATCTTCTATGCGAGTAAATAAATATGGCTCGCATGGTAAAGAAAACTTTTTTCAGGGCAAGAATGTCCAAACAAATAAGGGAAAGGCTAAAATGGTAGAACAACCAAGGCCTACAACTTATAAAGAAGCATTACAAAAGCATAATTCTTTTTCAGATGATCAGGTTTTTGATTCTGATGAAGATGATTGCTTATGTGAGCGGTGTAGTCGCATAATGGCGTGAGTTTTTGGAAAAGTGGCTGTTGGGATAAAATCTCCTCAAAGTGATACTGGTTTTGGGCCAATTGTTGAACCTAAAAAAGCTGAATCAGTGTTTTCAAGAGTAGAGAAGCCAAAACAGCTTCGCACCTTCAAACCTCCAATAGGGGAGCCAAATAAATGGTACTCTATGGAATCTGTCAGTGTTAAACCACCACAAAAGCGTCATTTTAAATATGGATATAATCCATATTTCCCACAAATGACAAGAACACAGAGGAGACGCTGGCTTAGACAGCAAATGTATAAGTCTCAAGAGCCAAGACAAACTCCTGAAAATTCTAATGATGCACTACTTAACAAGGCGAAAGGAAGTAAATTTGAAATACAGCAAAAAGGAGGCATATTAACTCCTAAATATGTGAAGACGTCACCGGGTTCTATTCGGTTGATAGGAAATGAAACGAGTATGCAAAAAGCCAAAAGTGACAATAATATGCAGCAAAGAATGTTTGAATCAAAGCAACTCGCACAAAGTGAAATGGTTCAGGATTTACCTAAAAAAGAGAGCCAAGAACTAGTGCGACAAGATCACAAGAAATTAGAGAGATGTACAAGTGATTTGGGGTCTAATCGAATGGAGAATAAGACAGTCACTGTGTACATTGCAAAAAAGCCAAAAAACGAAATAAAAGAAAAAGAGAGGCGAGAGGAGAAATTGGCTGAAATAGAAACTGAAGAAAAAAGCAAAGGTATAATCAATTCGATCATTCCATTTGAGGAGATAAAAGAAAACAAGTTTTTGGAGGAACTTGGAGATGCTGATATGATGGAAGGCCTTGAAAATATTGAAGGCTGGGATGATTTGGAAGCATTCAATGAATTTGGGGAAGAACTCGAATTGGAACAAAAAAAAGAAAATTACAGTAATATGGAATGTAATGTGATCACATTGCCAATGGAGTTTATGGCAAAACAGAACATTATTGAAGATGAAGAGCATAGTTCTAAAGGCTCAAATGCTCAGGGGGCATGTCATATCCTATTAACAAATGAAGAGATGGAGAATTTAGAACTTGCAGCAGAGGCGGAGCTGGAATTTCTACCAGGTAAAATTATCTTTGAGAAACCATCTAAAATAATGTCACAGCATTTAAAGCCTTTATTCATTAAAGTTCACATGGATGGAATACCTATTAATAGAGTTTTAGTAGATAATGGTGCTGCAGTAAATATTTTGCCTTGGGGAATGTTGAAAAAAATCAATAAAATAGAGGCAGATTTAATTCAGTCGGATGTTTTAGTCAGTGGTTTTGCTGGCGAATCTACTAAAACTAGAGGTATTATACCAGTAGAATTGAAAGTAGGGAATAAGATTACAAATGTTGCCTTTTTTGTTGTTCATACATTCAAATTGGGTGATACCTTCCTCCCTAGATCAATCTCTAATGTTTTGGAATGATGATAATTCTGTTGAGATGGTGAAGGCTGATAATAGGCCATTCGAAGCATGTAATAATACAATTGATGCTCAATTATATAACAAAAATGTTGGAATTTTGAAACTGACAGGATTTGATTACAATGGCAAGCCAACAAGAGTGGAAATGGATGAAGAACAACCATGTTCTGCAGGAGAAGATTTTACTGACCAAGAAATTGGCAATGAATGGTTTGACAACTACATTGTAGAGCCACAAATGCTAAATATAGTTGAGAAACCTGTTAGTAATGAGTAGTTCACTTACTCCAAGGAAATTAAGGGCCATTAAACTGGCTGAAGACAGAGTAGTAAATTACACTCTTGAAAATAAAATAGAACAAAGTATGTTCTTGGCAGAATGTGTACTGGAAGAAGAAAGAGATATGGGAAACCGAGTTAAAATTGATTTAAATTCCCTAAGTAAAGCTCCTATTCAAATGGATGACTTGAAAGCAAAAATTCAAGACCCTTTGATAGAAGTGAATCTTGGAACTGAAGAAGAAAAGAAAGTGACATATGTTAGTAGTCACCTTACACAAGAACAATTCCATGAAGTGCTGGCTGTGGTGAAGAGGTTTAAGGATTGCTTTGCATGGGATTACACTGAATTACCAGGTTTGGACAGAACACTAGTAGAGCATAGACTTCCAATCAAGAAAGAGCACATTCCACACCAACAACCTCCTCGTAGGATGGCGAATGAGGTTATTTTGAAAGTGAAAGAAGAAATTGAAAGACTATTGCAAGCAGGATTCATAAGGCCAGCCAGGTATGTAGAATGGCTTTCTAATATAGTTCCAGTTCTTAAGAAAAATGGCAAACTACGTGTATGCATAGATTTTAGGAACTTAAATACAGCAACACCCAAAGATGAATATCCTATGCCAATTGCAGATGTATTGGTAGATGGAGTGGCAGGACACAAACTATTGTCTTTTATGGATGGACATTCAGGTTATAACCAAATCTTCATTGCAGAAGAGGATGTCCACAAAACTGCCTTCAGATGTCCAGGTTCTATTGGAACATTTGAATGGGTAGTAATGCCATTTGGCTTAAAAAACGCTGGTGCGACTTATCAGCGAGCCATGAATTTAATTTTCCATGATATGATTGGAAAGTTTATGGAAGTTTATATAGATGATGTGGTGGTTAAATCCCAAGACTTTAATACCCATCTAAAAAACTTAGAGAAAGCCTTTTTGAGGATGAGGAAACATCAATTAAAAATGAATCCTCTTAAATGTGCCTTTGGGGTGCAAGCAGGAAATTTTCTAGGTTTTCTAGTGCATAATAGAGGAATTGAGATAGACCAAAACAAGGCCAAGGCAATCATGCAGGCTAAACCTCCTTCTAATAAAAAAGAATTACAAAGGTTCTTGGGCCAAGTTAATTTTTTAAGAAGGTTTATTTCTAATGTTGCAGGTAAAACCAAAGTGTTTTCCCCTTTATTAAGGTTGAAAGACCATGAAGATTTTACTTGGAATGAAGAGCATCAGTTGGCCTTTGATGCAATTAAAAGATATTTGTCCACACCACCAGTGTTAATTCCTCCAAGGAGTGGGAAACCTTTAAAGTTATATATATCTGCAACCCAAGATTCTATTGGAAGTTTGCTGGCTCAGGACAATGATAAGGGCCTTGAACAGGCTGTTTTTTATTTAAGTAGATTATTAAATAAAGCAGAATTAAATTATTCAATGATAGAAAAACTATGTTTGGTTTTGTATTTTACTGCTACTAAGCTAAGACATTATATGCTTTCTCATGTAACTTATATTATCGCACAGACTGATGTAGTGAAATATATGCTATCTAGACCTATTTTGCGTGGTAGAATGGGTAAATGGAGTTTAGCTTAGCTTTAGTGGAATTTCATTTAGTTTATGTACCACAGAAAGCAATAAAAGGTCAAGCCTTAGCTGATTTTTTGGCAGATCATCCATGCGATGAAGTTACGGATATAAATGAAACCATGTTTGTAGCTTTAGCCCCTTGGAAATTAAATTTTGATGGTTCACGTACCACATATGGGGCAGGTGTTGGTGTGATTTTAGAATCTCCAGTGGGGATTAAAACCCAAATGGCCTTTAAGTTAGAAGGAAATTATTCTAACAATCAAATTGAGTATGAGGCTTTGATCATTGGGTTAGAGATATTATTGGAAATGGGAATAAAAAGTGTAGAAGTTTATGGTGATTCGCAATTGGTAATTAGGCAACTCACTGGTGATTATAAATGTTGCAGCTCATCCATTGCACCATACTTTGTGGCTGCAAGACAGCTGCTAGAACAGTTTAGCAATACTAAGTTAAACCATGTCCCTAGAAGTAAGAATGAGGACACCAATCGTATGGCACAAAGTGCTTCTGGACATAAAGAGACCAATCAAGTTGCACAAAGTCCCCAATTTTTAAGTAAAAGGATACTTCCATCAGTTATTGATAGGGAATTAGGGACCCAGATTTTTCATCTTGATACTCAAGTTAACGATTGGAGAAACCCAATCATTGATTACTTAAAAAGCCCAAGTGGTTGTACAAATAATGCTTTAAAACTTAAAGCTAAAAAATTTGTTTTAATGGGAGATCAAGATGAAACTTTATTCAAAAGAGGAGTTGATGGCATCCTATTGAAATGCATTAGTGATGATGAGTCAAAGCAAATCTTAGCAGAAGTCCATGAAGGCATATGTGGTTCACATCAATCAGGCATAAAAATGAAATGGTTGATACACAGATATGGTTACTATTGGCCAAGTGTATTGAAAGATTGCATTAAATATGCACAAGGTTGTGTAGAATGCCAAAAACATGGTCCAATTCCTAGGATCCCTGCTTCAGATTTTCATGCGATAATAAAACCATGGCCCTTTAGAGGATGGGCAATGGATTTAATTGGAAAAATCAGACCAATCTCAAGAAAGAAAAATTGCTTCATAATCGTTGCAACAGACTACTTTACAAAGTGGGCTGAAGCAAAACCTTATAAGGAAGTGAGTGAGTTTGATGTTATTCAATTTATAAAAGAAATGATAGTCCATAGGTTTGGAATTCCTCAATCTATAACAGTGGACAATGGAACCATCTTTAATGGAACCAGGGTAAAGGCCTTCACACAAGAATATGGTATTCGAATTTTGAATTCCACACCATATTATGCACAGGCAAATGGTCAGGCAGAGGCCACTAATAAGATTATCAAGAATAATTTGAGAAAAATAGTGGCTAGAAATCCTACAAGTTGGGATGATTTGTTGTCTGAGGTATTGTGGGCATATAGAACTTCAAAAAGAACGAGCATAAACACTACCCCATATTCTTTAGTTTTTGGCCATGATGCAGTTTTGCCTATGGAGATTACCGTGAGATCAATGAGGATTACAAGGCAAAATGAATTGACTCATTTGGATTATCAAGATGCGATGTTTGCAGAACTTGATGAAATAGATGAAGCTCGTACGACAGCTTTAAATTCTATTGTTGTACAAAAACAAAAAGTATCTGAGATGTACAATAAGAGGATTAAGGCAAAGTCATTTGCCATTGGGGATTTAGTTTGGAAAGTTATTTTGCCTATAGGAGTTAAAGATCCATATCTGGGTAAATGGTCTCCTAATTGGGATGGACCTTTCTTAATCAGCGAGGTCTTTGATGGAAACACTTATAAGTTAATGGATATTAGTGGTAATGAGCATGCGAGATCCATTACGGAAAATTTCTAAAATTATATAAGCCAAGTACGAATGAATTGGCTTACTCACATAAAAGATTTTGAAGATGTGAATGTTCGCATGTTTCCAAAAGCCAAATGAATGGTTAAAATGGGCATTAGTAATTAAAATAATAGCTCACAATGCAATGAATGTATATATAGAAGAAAATTCAAAATAAGGAAGGTTTGTATATGATATGGTGGAAGTGCAGATATAATTTCAGAATTGAAATTAGTCTAATACATTGGTGGTCAGACTTGTGTACCTGGTTCGAAGTTGTTCCCAAAGTAAATGCTCTGGAGCATGGCAGTGATCTTGGTGTGCATGTTTTGAAAGATTTAGCTGCTGCTTCTCAAGAGTTAATACCAGCTGAACAAGAACAAGGCTCTCTCTAAATTTGCAGAGTTCAACCTTTTCAGTGGCTACCCGAACTACTTGAATGAAACCCAGAGCTCCCTGTTCAGGATGGAGTTTCCCAGCTTCATTTCTCAACTAGCCGATTGGTCTTCTTAGGATCAACGATGAACTTGAAGATGTCTTCATTTTGTACGCACCAGCTCCCGGCATCATGCGGAATTACAGTCACGACGCTGTTCAAGCTTCGATCGAGATGAATAATTTCAGAATCATGGACAACCTTCGCCGGCATCCATCTGAGTTTTGAAGGATTTTTTTTTTTTTAGATCAAGGGTTTGCAAATTGATCTTGATAAAACAGATTGAGTGGAGAACTAGAAATTGAAATTTGTAGAGAAAAAAAAAAAAAAAAAAAAAAGAGGTTCGGATGAGTATAAGTGGTGGAGGCGTTCTAAGATGAAGGAATGGGGTTAGATAAAAAGGATAACCTAGTTCTACAAAATTTATCTGACTTAAAAGCCCCTACTTTATTTTCTTTTCATCCTTTTGTTTTAACTTATGCGCAATTGGCCTAAACTTAGGCCCATCACGCACAGGGGGCATGTGTTAGGCTAAAAATAAAATATTTTTTCACATGTGATCATGTGAATCAGTTACTTGAGGCTGGATTTTTGTCAACCATGGCCCAAATATACAAACTTGCCAGGCCCATTATTACAAAGAATATCATGGGAGGTGGTCACGTGTAACTAAAGGTCTTTGTAAAGTGTTCACATGTGAGTCATATTTCCACTAAAGGGTGACTTGAGGCTGGATCCTGATAAATGTAAACCATGGCCCAAATCTTGACCAACGTGAACCGTGGCCCAAGTAAGCAAAACTTGCAAGACCTGTTATAACAAGAGAATATCACAGTCAGTTATCCACTAAGTCAAAGTGCAATAGAAGTTACCAAAAAATAAGGAGTGCAGTAACTGTTTTGTCTACTATAAATAAAGATTCAAGGTATTATCAAGGGACACAACAAAAATCTGATAAACTTGATTCACATACCCAGTCAATGGAAGGATAACTTCATGTTTGTAAGTGCGTTTGCCTATCATGAATTATCTAAGTTTAGTTTTTGTAATTTAACTTAGGAGTTTGTGTGATTTGAATCTTTCTTATTTGTATGAACTTGAATTTGTTTGTGAGAATACAAACTAACTTGGAAAGAACTACTTGCAAGACAAAACTTCACACCAAATTGATGGGCTCTGCCACTGCCTAAACTAATAGGACTTCAAAAGTACAAAATATTCAACTAAGAAAAATAAGGGAACAAGCAAAGTAATCACAATATGTAGATATCTTAATTCAAGTTCATACAAATAAGAAAGATTCAAATCACACAAACTCCTAAGTTAAATTACAAAAACTAAACTTAGATAATTCATGTGAGGCAAACGCACTTACAAACATGAAGTTATCCTTCCATTGACTGGGTATGTGAATCAAGTTTATCAGATTTTTGTTGTGTCCCTTGATAATACCTTGAATCTTTATTTATAGTAGACAAAACAGTTACTGCACTCCTTATTTTTTGGTAACTTCTATTGCACTTTGACTTAGTGGATAACTGACTGTGATATTCTCTTGTTATAACAGGTCTTGCAAGTTTTGCTTACTTGGGCCACGGTTTACATTTATCAGGATCCAGCCTCAAGTCACCCTTTAGTGGAAATATGACTCACATGTGAACACTTTACAAAGACCTTTAGTTACACGTGACCACCTCCCATGATATTCTTTGTAATAATGGGCCTGGCAAGTTTGTATATTTGGGCCATGGTTGACAAAAATCCAGCCTCAAGTAACTGATTCACATGATCACATGTGAAAAAATATTTTATTTTTAGCCTAACAACTAGTAACTAGAAGTTCAATTCAGCCTATATCAAGTATAAAAAATTTGCAATTCAGCCAATTAAAAAAAAAAAAAAAAAAGTTGAACTGCAAGATTTTAAGGTCTAACAAAAAAAAAAAAAAATCAATTGGTATCTTAGCTTGATATAAAGAGCAAGCATCATATAATAGACACTAAACACTATAGGTTTGAAATATTATCCTATTTATCAAAGAAAAAAAAAATCCAATTCCCATCTCTTCCTTTGTCCTACAAAATTTATTCCATGAGAGATGCAAAACAAAATTCATAAAGTGCCAAGTGCCTTGTTGGTAAAAGTATATGTTGATTTTTCCGCCTTATAATAAGCATATTTATTATAACTGTACTGAACTCATATTAATGAATTATAAAAAATTTCAACTTGGTTTGAAATAAAAAACCTGATTTTTACAAAATATAGAACCACACTATTTTATTCTAACAATTCTATTTTTGTGGGTTCCAGTTAGCTTAATTGATAAGTCTCTTATGGTTAAATAAGAGATTTGACGTTTGATTTCTGGTTACAAAAAACCGATTGATGTCTTAATTTGATAATAAAAAGTTATCATTAGGAATGGACGACATAAGTCGAAACTCTAAAAAAAATCCTATTTTTCAATGTTAAGTTACTTTTATCAAATTACCATCCATTCTTTCTTTCTTTCTTTTTGGTAAAAACCATCCATTCTTTCAATTTTACGCTTTTAGTCTTTTACTTTTAAGCTCGAAATAAGAATGTAGTTAAAGATTTTGGTGTCCTATTTTAATCATTTTTATATATAAAAAAGCATTAAATTCTATCTATGTATAATTTTATAAACAATAACATTATATTGATTTTAATATTTAGTATAATCACATAGTTTATGTTTAAATTGAATATAATCTCATTATATATATATATATATATATATCATCTTTGTTTTTTATGCATTGTTTAATTATATATATTTTTATAAATAAATGAACTATTATAATTGTAGGTGAAGAATTTTCGACCCACATCTAATTGTTGTCCGTACGCGGTGCCTGGCGCGGTGCGGTTTTTGCCTTCGCCCCGAGTATGGCCCTAAGTACGCAAGCGCTTAGCTTGGACGCAATGGAATCCCACATCGGTTAGAAGTGCACTCCCACTAGCCTTTATAACGCTTCAGAAGCTTGGCTAGTGTACCACTACTCACTTTTGTAGGTGAAGAATTTTCGACCCACATCTAATTGTTGTCCGTACGCGGTGCCTGGCGCGGTGCGGTTTTTGCCTTCGCCCCGAGTATGGCCCTAAGTACGCAAGCGCTTAGCTTGGACGCAATGGAATCCCACATCGGTTAGAAGTGCGCTCCCACTAGCCTTTATAACGCTTCAGGAGCTTGGCTAGTGTACCACTACTCACGCGTGAGTAGTGGTACACTAGCCAAGCTCCTGAAGCGTTATAAAGGCTAGTGGGAGCGCACTTCTAACCGATGTGGGATTCCATTGCGTCCAAGCTAAGCGCTTGCGTACTTAGGGCCATACTCGGGGCGAAGGCAAAAACCGCACCGCGCCAGGCACCGCGTACGGACAACAATTAGATGTGGGTCGAAAATTCTTCACCTACAAAAAGCGCTTTTTGGGGTTAGGATGAGCCTTAGCTTGCCTCCGCCCCGTCTAATTGTTGTCCGTCCGCGGTGCCAGGCGCGATGCGGTTTTTACCTTCGCCCCGAGTGCAGGACCAAGCAAGCGCCTAGCTTGGACTTGTAATCCCACATCGGTTAGAAGAGCGCTTCCACTAGCCCTTATATGCTTCTGGAGCTTAGGCTAGTGTACCACTACTCACGCGTGAGTAGTGGTACACTAGCCTAAGCTCCAGAAGCATATAAGGGCTAGTGGAAGCGCTCTTCTAACCGATGTGGGATTACAAGTCCAAGCTAGGCGCTTGCTTGGTCCTGCACTCGGGGCGAAGGCAAAAACCGCATCGCGCCTGGCACCGCGGACGGACAACAATTAGACGGGGCGGAGGCAAGCTAAGGCTCATCCTAACCCCAAAAAGCGCTTTTTGTAGGTGAAGAATTTCACACAACATCTGATTGTATCCTACCGCGGTGCCTGGCGCGGTGCGGTTTTGTCCTCGTCCCCGAGTATGGCCCTAGCATGCAAGCGCTTAGCTTGGACAAGTGGAATCCCACATCGGTTAGAGAGAGCGCCCCACTACCCTTTATAACACTTCAGGAGCTTGGGTAGTGTACCACTACTCACGCGTGAGTAGTGGTACACTACCCAAGCTCCTGAAGTGTTATAAAGGGTAGTGGGGCGCTCTCTCTAACCAATGTGGGATTCCACTTGTCCAAGCTAAGCGCTTGCATGCTAGGGCCATACTCGGGGACGAGGACAAAACCGCACCGCGCCAGGCACCGCGGTAGGATACAATCAGATGTTGTGTGAAATTCTTCACCTACAATAATTATAACAGTTATTAATAAATGGGAGAGGATTTGAATCCAAGTTCTTTTTTATTTAAAATCTTTGTAATGCCAATAAACTTAAGTTCTTAACTTCATCTTCTTCTTTTTTTCCGTAATGCTAAATCAGAAAAATAAATATATGAAGGAGATGATTAATTATTTATACACACTAAAATGACCTTGAAAATTATGATAGAGAGACCTTTTAATACATAAAATTTCTTCAGTGCTCTTAATTGAACACAGGTATTCACAATTTCAATGTTTTTTTTTTTTGGTAAACATGGAATATATTAAAAGCTAACCAACAGCCACAGAGGTTTTATAGTTGCAAACCTGGTTACAAAATAGACTAGAGAGGTCTTGCATCAACAGTTGGGACATCTCCACAGGTGGAGTGTCTAATATACAAAACTCATGTTGACTAAAGACTGCCTTCTTGGCCAAGGCGTCGACACAGGCATTAGATTCCCTGTAGCAGTGCTGGATCTTCCACAATGGGTGCCGGTGCAATAGGTTCTTGCAGTCATCAATAAAATGAGCATATTGAGTAAAGGATTCTGTATTGCAAGTTAACAGGCTAATAACAGCTTTAGCATCAAGTTCTATAAGTAACTCCTAGATTAGTAGTTGGTTGCAGAGAATGAGACCATCTCGGATGGCCCACAACTCGGCTTCAAGGCTACTGACCTTCCCGATTTTTTTGAGAAATCCCTTCACCCATCTGCCATGATCATCACGAATGAGTCCACCCCCACCCGCTGGACCTGGGCAGCCCAATGCCGAACCATCCATATTTAATTTAAACCATCCTGGGCACGGGAGGTTCCATCTTACTTGAATTAACTTTTTTTCCCAGACAGGCATTTGGGGAATGACAAGACAAGAGAACTCAGAGTTAAGGATTTCGACATCACTCATTAGAGAAGGTTTGAGATTAGAATGTTGAAAGCTGCATCTATTTCTTTGTAGCCATAGATTCCAAATACCAAAAAGGAAAAAGGTGTCCCAGGTAAAGGATTTATTAGGAATGATGTTATTGTTGAGGGCATTAGATTTAAGCCATCTATTATAGGGAGAAGAGAAAAATTCAGGGTCATTAGCAGGAATCCCTACCTCAATCCAGAAACTTTTGGCCACTTGACAATCCTTGAGGACATGAGAAATGTCTTCCACCTGAGAGCAGTGAATGCATGAGGGGTTTTCAGTGAGCCCTCTATGATGAAGTGTATTTTTAACTGAAAGACTATTGTGAATACATTTCCAAAGGAAGAAGTGCATCTTTGGGTAACATTTCATTGGTGCATGAGGAGGTGCACGTGGACTCACCAGAGATGGACATCTCAACACCAGCCCCACCTTCCCCCACTCGTGATGCTACATCAGAGGCCTACGGCCCTTGGACCCTGGTTTCTAGAAGAAAGGACAAGTATCCTAAATCTCGTGCCCACCCCGTGCCCAAAACCCAGCCCCCTAACCCGCGAAATGGTGATTCGAAATCCTTTCACTCATCTCGGTCACTATCACGTGGGCCTAGGGATGCCAAAAGAAAGAACCCGATTATGCATTGTGACACTACTTCACACCCCAAGCCTTCACATCCTTCCTGTGAGATGGGACATGAATCTGTTGTGTCAGGTCACACATCCCTTGAACAACCCCCATTGCCCATTGCTTTCTCGTTTGGTGAACCCCACTCCCCAAAAAACACACCGAACCCCAATATTTCTGTTTCCCCTAAACACGCACCCAACCCCAAACTTAACCAGAACAAACATGGCCAAAGCAACCAGCTCAAAGGGAAAGGAAAAGCCACTGGAGCGCCCAAAACTCAGGAATGGGGAATCATTTACAAAGGGAAGATAATAGTCATCTTAAGCACCACGATCGCCGAGATTAAAGCAACTCCAACTCACATCATGGGTTGGTTCGAGGAAGAACTGATGAAGGCTTGGAGTCACATTTTTTCACTCACGCCAGAAAGCCAGATGAACGGCTATCTCCCTCTCTCGGACCCAGCCTGGTTCAACTAGCACAACCCTTGGTGGAACTTCCTAACAGACAGGCCGTCAAGAAAGGAGAGTCAGATCCTGGGTTGGAGAGGGCTTCCCTCAAGATCAAGGGAGCTAATCTTGGGAGACTTAAGCTAACCAGACACTCTCTTGGAGAGGAGAATGTTTGTGGACAGACCCATAACTGTCAACATAATGGGTGACATGGAAGGAAGGAAGATTATTCAAGTCTTTGCCCCAATCCAAACTTTCAATTTGGTAGTTAACCAACGGGAACGCATGATGGGAGTGATGGAACACGTTCTGGTGCTCAATCAGGGAGAGAGGTTCACGAAGTCTCTTCTGAAGGAAATGGGATGGACCATGATGGACCGAATGAGGATTCTTCCTCCCATTGATGAGTGCCCCGACCCAAATCTCCATTTATCCATGAATATTATATTATGGAATTGCAGGGGTGCGTTAAACCCCAACTTTCACCAGTCGGTGGATAATATCATTAGTTGCCACTTACCCTCAATGATGATCATCACTGAAACTCTAGTTGGTGGAAGTAGGGCGAAAGAGATTACTGACAGACTTTCTTTCAATGGAGCGGCCCATGCTGATACTGTGGGTCATGCTGGAGGTATTTGGGTTCTTTGGTACACCGAAGTCATGGATGTCACCATTCTTGCATCTACCGAACAAGAGATACATGCAATCATTAAGGTACACTCCTTTAACCTGTCTTGGCTCATTACTGCTATCTATGCAAGACCTAGATATAGGGAAAGACGTATCTTGTGGGATAACCTAAACCAAGTTGCTACCCTTCACAATCTACCTTGGCTAGTGTTAGGAGACTTTAATGAAATCCTCTCGAGTAAGGATAAGCTTGGGGGGAGACCTATTAATATTCACAGAGCTATGATGTTTCAACAATGCCTAAATTCTTGTAATCTTCAGGACTTGGGATTCTAGGGACCTAGGTTCACCTGGGTTAATAAGAGAGACTTCCTTGCCTTCATTGAAGAACGAATTAATCGCTGCTTTGCTAACTCTAGTTGGAGAACTATGTTCCCTAAGGCCTCTGTTTATCATCTTACCAGGCTGCACTCTGATCACTGCCCTGTACTTCTTAGCCTCAACCCAAGTAATGAGAACCATACTAATAGACCATTTAGATTCCAACCAATGTGGCTATCTCACCCTCTCCTCAAAAAGCTTGTCCAAGATAATTGGAATGACTCCCTATCTCTACAAGCCAATAACTTAGCCTTCACTAATGCGGCCAGGGTGTGGAACAAAGAAGTCTTTGGTAATGTTTTTCATAAAAAAGAGCAGACTGGAAGCTCGAATCAAAGGCACTCAGCATGCTCTAGCTAGCAACCCCAACCAATTCCTTATAAATCTGGAAAGGACTTTGTTAGAGGATTACAACCTTATCCTTCAACAACAACATGATCTTTGGGCCATCAAATTGAGATACAATTGGGCTATTCTTGGCGATAGAAATACTTCCTTTTTTCATACCTTTACCATTTTTAGAAGGAAAAGAAATAGGATTGACAAAATCATAGATAGCTCAGGTAATTGGGTGCATGAGGCGAATGAGGTTGCAGATGTTGTTAGAGAAGGTTTTCTGAAGCTGTTCTGTACTGAGAAAAGTAGTGCTCTTAGAAACTTTTGGGAGATACGCAGCTAGTCCAATGTCCTGTCTGAGGAAGCCTTGGACTCCCTCAACCACCCCATCATTCCTGAGGAAATTAAGGATGCCCTTTGGTCCATTAAGCCATTTAAAGCCCTTAGACCTGATGGTCTCCACGCAAGCTTTTACCAAAACTCCTGGTCCATTATTCGTGAGTATGTTGAAAAGGTGGTGTTTGAGGCTTTTTAGACTTGCTCCATCCCTGATGATCTTAATCAAACCCTTCTGGTCTTGATACCTAAATGCCAGGGTCCTAAATCCATCAATCATTTCCGTCCTATAAGTCTTTGCAACACCTCCTACAAAATTATATCCAAACTCATTGTTCAAAGAATTAGACCTTTTATGGACCAAATTATCTCTCCCCTCCAATCTGCCTTTGTTTCTGGGAGACGGGGTATGGAAAAAATGATCATTGTTGAAGAGCTTATTCACACCCTCAGTTTAAAGAAAGGAAAATCTGGTTTCATGGCAATTAAGATTGACTTAGAAAAAGCCTATGATAGGCTAGATTGGAACTTCATAAGAGATATGCTCAACCTATATAAATCCCCCCCCCCCCACTTGATAAAGCTTATCTTAAGTTGTGTTTCGACAACATCCATCTCCGTGCTATTCAATGGAGGTAAGTTGGATCCGTTTCTACCTTCAAGGGGTATTAGACAAGGGGACCCCCTTTCCCCATATATTTTCATCCTTTGTATGGAAATGCTAAGCTTCTTCATTCGAGACAAATGTACTAATAATCTGTGGGACCCTCTAAAGGTAGCTTGTGGTGGACCTGCCTTCTCTTATCTGTGTTATGCTGATGATTTAGTTCTTTTTGCCAAACCTGACCTCAAAAATAGCCAAAGCATCAAAGAAGTGTTAAAGTCGTTCTGCGAGCTTTCTGGTCTTAAAGTTAACTTGTTAAAATCCAAATTATTCTTCTCTCCCAATGTTTCCCATCTTTCCCGTGATTCTATTTGTGAAACCATTGGTTTTGAAGCTACCTCAAGCTTAGGGAAGTATTTGGGGTTTCCCCTAAAATAGCCGGGTTCCACGGGGCATGACTTTGATTTCATTATTGATAGGGTGAAAAGTAAGTTGGCTGGATGGAAGTCCAACCTGCTCTCAATGGTTGGGAGATGTGTCCTCACTAACTCTGTTACCTTGGCCATCCCTGCCTATATTATGCAAGGCACAATCCTTCCTGCAAGAATTCATAATGCTCTTGATAAAATTAACAGGAACTTTATTTGGAGATCTACTGAGGTTAAAACGAAAAATTCACCTTGTCAATTGGGATAAGGTGACTAACCATAAAGATGAGGGAGGCTTAGGAATTAAAGCTGCAAAATAGAAAAATTTGTCACTTACAACCAAGCTATGTTGGAGATTCAAAAATTGTTAAGGGGAGCTATGGGCTGAAACTCTTAAAAGGAAATACTTGAATAGAAATCACCCTCGCAAGCATGGGTTCTCTAGACTTGGTCGGCAATCACCAAAAGCGAGGAATTATGCACCAAAGGATCTCACTGGATTATTGGTAACAACAGCAACTTGTCCTTTTGATATGATAAATGGACCACCTTTGGTCCTCTCAGGCAGTTGATACAGGGTCCCCTTACCCTTGCTGAAGAAAATCTTATGGTAAAGAACACCATGGTTAATGGTCAATGGGACTGTTCCCAAATCTCCTTTGTAATTCTTGATAGTTGGTTGTTGACTTTGAAAGCCATTCCCCTTAGAAAAGCCTCAGTTGACAAGGACATCCTCTGCTGGGATGGGAAAACCAAAGGCCTTTTTGATTCAAAACATGCCTATAATCTGGCTTTTGGAGAGGTAAGTCCTACTTTCTCCTTTGATGGCAGATGGATTTGGAAAGCATCGCTTTTATGACCAACTCTGCCACAGGAAAAGCAGAGAGTGTTTAAACCTTCATAGATGACCGGTTGGGCAAACTTACCAATCATGATGGTTCTGATCAGAGGTTTATCAAGATTAACCTGGACATAAATGCGAGCAAATTGGCCTCGCGACTCAAAGGCAGTGTGTATGTCTATCCTAAGCACAGGGCCAATGGCTTGTCCAATTTCCTTGAGAGCCATCTATTCGAAAAATTCAATTGGTAATTCCGGGAATCTCACCCATACTGCAATAGACGAGCATTTGGCAAAGGATGGTTTAAAGTAAGGTTCCCAAGCTCTAATAGACAAGAACTGGTCACCAATAAACCAAGGTCCCTCCCTTAGGACTTTATCATAGTCCTCAGCTAAACCAAACCTAACCAGGTAGAAACCAAACTCAAGGTCAATGCATTCCATACAGCCCGCTAGTTTCCATAGAGCCATTATCTTATTATGCAGGAAATGAAAACCCACATTCCTACCAAAGGGTTTGATGATAAGAGCGAAAGCCCATCTACCTCTAATCCGGGCTTTATCGACACCCGATTCAATGTTGCCAACATGTAATATATGTCATCACGGTCATAACATATAATAAAAATCGATACATACATGTACTTAGTTGTACTAGAAATCATTGACATTTATCACTACCCACAACAGTTTGAAATCACAGCCAGCTTGTGTCAAAGAATGTGTAGATTCCACTTCCATTTCCACATTCAAAATATGGTATTCTTTTTATGGAGAAAATGGGCAAATGCCCTTTTCGTGCAAACAAAGCAGCATTTTGCCCCATTTCCCAAACTAATTAGGAAAATGTCCCTCTTTTGAAAATCAATTTTCTCAAAATCGAGTTAAGCCCTATAGTGGCGTTTTTAAGGATCCTATAGTGGCGTTTTAAGGACCTATAGTGGCGTTTTGTAACTCGAGCTCCATGAACTCGAGTTATAGGTAAAAAAAATAAAAAAATTTGCCTATAACTCGAGTTCATGGAGCTCGAGTTACAAAACGCCACTATAAGTCCTTAAAACGTCACTATAGGCTCCTTAAAATGCCATTATAGGGATCTAGAATTTTTTTTTTTAAAACTCGATTTTTAGAAAATCGAGTTACAAAAGAGGGGCATTTCCCTAATTAGTTTGGGAAAGGGGGCAAAATGCCACTTTATTTGCACGAAAATGGCATTTGCCCATTTTGGCCTTCTTTTTCCTCAAAAGGTGATAATTATTTGTTGTACTTGTTTCATAGAGACATACAGGTGACCCACATTTTTGTGAGAGAGACTATAGAGTGGACGCATAAGATACTTTCTCCTCAACAGTCCAATTATGGCTTAATTAAAAGAAGGCTTTTGTTACCGTGTGCCCTAAGGGCACACGGTAAAGCCAATGACAGGGGTGGCCTCTGCAGGCCTTTTGCATAGGAACTTGAAAAAAGCTGCACCAGGAGTACTTGTTTGAGTTAGCAAAACAAAATGACAAATATGACCTCCAATTTTTTTAACAAGTCAGATTTGTCCTCAATTTTTTTAACAAGCCGGACCTGTCCTCAAGCCGGATCTGTCCTAATTTTTTTAACAAAACAAAAATGCTCTTTTTGCATTACTTACTTTACTAATCCTTACTTTCCCTCCATTTTCTATTTCATCTTCTCCCAATATTTACTTTATCAATATTTACTTTTTCTTCTCCTCCACTTTACCAATATCATAGAAAAAACTTAAAGAAGAGTTATGTTCAACAAAAAGATAAGAAAGAAAGAAAAGTTCAATGAATGATCAAAGAATGTCTACAAAAATATAGTGTTCAAGAAATTATAAATAAGGTACATATATTTCTTTTGTTCTTAATTTATTTTTCAAATATATTGAAATATGATGTTAATATTTATTTATCATTTTTGTTAAATTATTGTAGACTCAATGGATGAGAATTTTGTTGAGAAAAGTTCAATGAATGATCAAAGAATGTCTACAAGAATATAATGTTCAAGAAATTATAAATAAGGTACATATATTTCTTTTGTTCTTAATTTATTTTTCAAATATATTGAAATGTGATGTTAATATTTATTTATCAATTTTTGTTAAATTATTGTAGAATCAATGGATGAGAATTTTGTTGCAAGTGAGATTCATCAATTAGTTCCAATGAGTTGTTTTGACTTAAATGAATTACCTCAAGAAGGTATACTATTTTATTCTATTTTATTTTATTTATAGTTTATATTTCATTTATAATTGAATATGATGTTGATTTTTTTTGTTTTGTTTTTTTTTTGTTTTTTTTGTTTTTGTTTTTTTCTTTGTTACAACATAGAACAAATGAATGATATTGTAATTGCAAGTGAGATTTATCAAAGTGTTTCAAGGAATTGTGTTGACTTAAATGAGCTTCCAAATGATGGAGAAAATAATGACATTTGTGGGGAGGAATTAGTGGTTTGGAATGAATATCCAAAAGTATAAATGCATTTATCAAACAGTTTGTTAGTTTCCACATAAACTTGACGCAATTTATTGAACAAGTAAGTCATTATTTATCCTTGCTTTCTTTTGTTGTAGAATTTGATTTATTTGTTAATATTTGTAGTCTTTATGTGTCTTTAAATTATTTACAATTTGTAATTTTAGGTTGACCTTGCCATTGAAGATATTGAGCAAACACAATCACATGATACAATGTTGGAGAAATATAGAGGTTCTTCTTTAAGAACATTGTCACCGATAGAAGAAGAAGCACATAGTGTGTTGACACCCTATGCTTTCAAAAATTTTTAAGAGGAGTTTGGAAGAGCCACACAATATTCGGTGCTTCAAGAAAATGGTATTGAATTTGTGTTGCAATATTATGAAGAAAAAACAAGTCAAAAGCACTTAGTCTTATGTGATGGTGAGATGATTAGTTGTAGTTGCAAGAATTTTGAATTTTGGGGTATACTTTGTCGTCACATACTTGGTGTATTCATTCACAAAGATTGTTTCCGGATTCCATCTTTGTATCTTCCATCACGTTGGTGTCGCGAACATCATTAGGTGGAAAAGAATTGATAGTGTTAAGTGATGAAAATTTAGTGGACAAGGAAAATATGGTTGATGCTAATGCTATTGATGGAGAATGTTTTGTTCGTTGTCCTCCGCTCTCAAAGACGAAAGGTCACCCAAAGCAAAAAAGAATGAAAGGTGGAAAAGAATTGGAAAAGCAAAAGAGAACTTGTGGGTTTTGTAAGCATGTTGGCCAAAACATCTCTACATGTCCAGAGAAGGAGAAGGAGAAGGGAAACTCAACTTCCTCAAATGGTGCAAAGAAAATGAAAAATTGTACTTCAATAGATATGGGATTGAACCCAATATTTTATTTGAAATGTTAGGTCTTTTGCTTAAAAAATCACCAATATGATGTTTGTTAACTCTTTATTTTTGTCGGTGTTATATTATCATTTTGACAATATTATGCCAATGAATATCATGCATTCTTGAAAAAATATAAAATTTTGCCATAGAAATAATAGTGTTTCACTAAAATTGAAATCTAATGTCCCATATCATATCATGTATCATGACACTTTTTCAATCCAAAGCAAACCGGTCTTCTCACGACATTTGAAACACAAAATAGCGAGGTACTATTTTTAAACTTAAAATAATTTTAAAAATTACTATTTATGTTTTATTGTCTTAGGACACTAAATCTCTAACACCTCTAACCCACTACTAATCAATAAAATATTTTTATTTCTTTCATTTTGGATTTTATTATTTTTACTATTTAAATAAAATAAATGTCAACTCCATGTAAAACCCTAAATCTATGGGAAAATATAGCGGGTTTGTCCCAACAAAAAGTTGGTGGAATGAGGGTGGGGCCTCTCACATTCTTACTCTGATAAGGCTAGTGGTACAGGACTAGAAAAAAAAAATGCAATGACTTAAGCTCGTGCCATCAAATATACAAATAGGAATTGTAGACTCAAAAGGAATGGAAAAATTTTCCAAACAGTATGATTCTGAAAAAATTTAGGCGGATGGCATGTGTTCAAAGTTTATTAGTTAGTTGGATTGTTTTTTGGAAATCAAGTATAGCAAAATCGACTTCCAGCCAAAATCGAGTTTAATATACTCGACTTCCTACTGCAAATTAGCTTTGAGATGGATAAAAAAGGAAGTGGAGTATAGTAAACTCGATTTTGGCTAGAAGTCGATTTTGCTGTACTCAATTTCCAAAAAACAGTCCAACTAACTAATAAACTTTGAACGCATGCCATCCGTCTAAAATTTTCCCAATATTATACTGTTTGGCAAATTTTGCCCAAAAGGAATTGGTCATTGTTGTAAGAAACAAGATTTTATTGTCATGATACTTATTGACCTCATACCATCTTGAAATGTTACAAGCATAAAGGTTATAAGAAGAAAATTTAGTGCGAATGTGTATTTGTCAAAATTCACACTCAATCAAAACTTGAAATTAAAATATTTTATTGATGTGATCTTTATTTTTCCTAGAGTTTTAAAATTTTGTTTTTAACTCTTGAAGATGTATATTGTTTATATCAGTAGCCTCTTCATTTATACTTTTCTACTAAGTGTCACAAAATAATATTACACGTGTTTAGTTTGTCCAATAAAATAATGTCACGTGACAAAATAAAAATGACGTAAATAATAGACACAATTGATACTTATAATAAATTTTGCTTCAAAAAAAAAAAAAGATACATATAATAAATTTCACAATAAATTTAATTTTTCACAAATACTTATAATAAATTTCACAATAAATTTCATTATAATTAACATTATTTAATCATTAAACTTAGATAATGATTTGTAGCAAGGAGCCAAGAATCCAGTCAAAAAGTTTATTCACTGTGTAGTGTAGGCCATTACCGAAAAATAATAATAATAATAATAATAATGTTGTGTGGCTCTTTGTTTACCACGTATCTACCTGAGGACAACATGTGGCTCTTGTCTTCTATTCAACTGCTACACGGCAAGTCTTTGGTCTTCAATAGTTACTGTTACTTCTCTTTCAGCTTCCCAACATTTTTTTTTCTTTCTTTCCTTCATTTTCTCTCAGATCCCATCTCTTTCTGTGTATTTTTTCTTTCTTTCTTTCATTCCCTCAACAGACAGAGACCACTGAAATCAAAGAGAACTCAAGCACGAAATGGGGATGGCTTCAAGGAACACCTGATCATGAACCACGCCTGGCCGACGAACCCATTTCAAGGCCGCTCCTGTCGTCGGCAACAAATAGTTGTTCAGCTTTGAACGGTTCCGGCGCCGAGATTCACAACTAGTTGTTCTGGGTTTGTTGTAGTAACATTTGAAATTTGTATGAGTTGTAATTTTTGTAAGAGGATTTTTTTTTAATCGATTTCTTTTTAAAAAATATTTAAGTCATAATTTTTTTTTATTGATTATATGTTCTGGGTTTGTTCCAGTAACATCTGAAATTTGTAAGAGTTGTAATTTTTGTAAGAGGATTTTTTTTTTAATGAGAATTTTTTTAAGAGTTTGTTTGGTGGTAGAGTGTAGGTTTCGGTTAAGAGTTTGAGTTGTGTAACTGTGTTTGAACTTTCGAGGAGGAGGAGTAGAAATGAGTGAAGGGTAATTTAGTCTTCACGGGAAAAATATAATTTGTCAGATACTTTTCTCTTCTTCCCATAAAAGCAAAACAAAATTACTAAATTATTCTCTTATACGTACGGATAATGTGTGCCCTTAGGGCACACATTAACCGCACCCTTAAAAGAAAGGCAATTGGGCTCACATGTCATCAACTTGGGTGGGGTAGTTGGGCTCTTATTTACAGGAAAAACTTAAAGAGTCTCGGAGCAGTACTCCGGACTGTCACAAAGTGGGTGTGCCCCACACGTGGATCCCACCATGGGGTCCATCCACTTTGTAAAAGCCTAGAATATTGCTTCGAGACTACCTAAATATTACTCCTTATTGACCACCACTTCTACTTCCCTACCTACAAGCTATAGCAGTCATACTCATGCACATTCCTTCTTTTTCTTAGCCCATGTTAGTTGTTACCGTCACCAGGAGAATTCTCCAAGAATTAGTCAACAAGAAGTGCTAACTGATATTGTAACCTACCGACTCTTTTTTTGTTTTTTTGTTTGAGAAGAATGTAACCTACCAACTCAATTGGTGGATTTCAAAAAATTTTAAGCATTCTAATATAAGAGTCAAAATAATATATTGTTCTCGCCCATGTGAGTAGTCATCCTCATCTCAGACAGTTTGGACTATTCATTGACTATCATACCTATATTGACTTTGCATATGGGTTTTGAATATTACAATCCCTCAAAATTTTGGTAAGGAATTTAGAAAAAAAATGTAGATATAATATGAAATAATGGATTTAATTGCCAAGAGGTAAGAGCCTTGCAACTCAATTGATACTTTTTGGAGTTTTTAACAAAAATATTCAGGATACAAATCCTTCATCCCCTAATTATATTATGGGTTTAATGCAAAAATATATTTTCAAATTGCAATCTAGACTCAAATACAATATTTTTCAGGTTTTTAATTTTTTTTTTTAAATCCTAAGAAAACATATAATTATGGAGATTTAGAATTCAGTATCATAGATAAATTTTAAGTGAATAGCATAAAATTTTGACATTTTAATTTTAAACGATAGCATAATCAATTGGATACTATATATATGTCTTAAGAAGAGAAAACCATTAATTTAAATCTCTCTCATTTTTTTCTCCCTATAATCCTAAACACATCTTTAAAATTAAAAATTACCTTCTTGAAAAAAAGAAAAACATGTGAAAAACTGACATTGCTACCTTTCTTTATTGAGATTCTTTTCAACCATAACTTTCTTTTTTTTGGTTCTCAAATTAGGTTTTTGATGTCCCTATGTATATCCCATCAATTCGATTATCTCTTCTTTATATATTAAGAGGATTCAGAAAGTTAGTTATGACTTCAAAAAAATCAAAAATACCCATAATTTAATTAGATAATCATTATTCTTAAAAAATAAAAAATAGGGTTAAAATTGTGATTCAACAAAATTAAAAAAAAAAAAAATTACTAGAGAAACTTTTTTCCTAAAAATTAGCACACTCTCTATTTAAATATATCTCATGCAAGTTTAATACATTTTTTCGGAAAATTATTGTGTACTCCCGGAGTACCATAAATGCGTACTCCCTCCTCTCACATGAATGGTGGGTCCCACTAATTAAATTCATGGTGGGACCCACCATTCATGTGAGAGGAGGGAGTACGCATTTATTGTACTCCGGGAGTACCTAATAATTTTCCTATTTTTTCCTAAAAATTAGCACATACTAAACCAGCAGTTTTTCCTTTCTGTGTAACCTTACTAACAATAGATAAATTCAAATTGAAAAATTACATTAAACTGAAAATAAAAAAAGAATATCATTGCATGTGCGGAGCGCATGATGAGGCTAGTATACATTATTTCATACTTAATGAATAATGTCCAATGCAAATACTTTATTTTTGTTGATAGAATAGAGACAAGGAGAAGAGAGAGAAAGTGATGTGAGAGGGAGAATATGCGAGAATAATATGTACTACCTCCGTCCCAATTTGTTTGTCATCTATTCCATTTTAGGATGTCTCAAAATATTGTCCTATTTCTAAAAATAAAAATTATTAGTTTACTAATGTTCCTATCATACCCCTACTTTATTTTCAAAACTATTTGAAAAGAAAACTAACTAATATTAACAAAAAATCAATTTAATTGGGACACATTTTTAGTTGCCTCATTAAAAATAACTATTTTTAAAAAAACTGATAAATTTATTTGAGGGTAGTTTTGTAAATTTATACATTTTTAAAAGACAGACAAGATAATAAATGATGTTCTCTTAAAAAGTTTGACTTTTTAAACATGACAAACAAATTGAGACGGAGGAAATTTTTGTATAAATAATGTGCTGTACAAATAAAGTAAAGTAAAATAAAAATACAAATAAATTGAAGACTGGGCTTGAGCCCGTTGGGCTGGACAGTAATATAGACTAACAATTTTTTTTAGACTAGCAAATGCATTTGATAACATGTTTTTCGACTCGGTTGATTTTGTTCAAATTCTTGGTTAATGCGTTTTAAGAATTCCACACCCAGACGCATAAAAAGCATAATTTCGTATCATCAATTCATCATCGTCATCATCAATCTCTATCCCATAAAGCCTAGTTGTTACAAACTGAAAAGACATCATAAGCGTGTTGGTTTCACATCATTGCTGAATAAAGTATAGAAAACATTAGTACATTACCATACCCCACAAAAATAGAATGACCTACTAGTCAACTATTATCCGTAATTAACCTTTTAATAAGAGGTTGTTGGAACATCTTCTCTTCTTGTTTTTGCTTCTCATATATATTAGTGGCCAGTGGGTATTAGATAATTGTTTTTTAAAAGAGAAATAATTTTAACTTATGGCGTCCGCTCCTGATGATAGACCAATACATTAATCGATTTTTTGGTGTAAGCCTTTTTTGGTGAAAGCGGGAATTGAACTCAAAATATCTTATTCAAATCATTATAAACTTTACCAATTGAGTTAACTGGAACTCTCAGGTATTAGATAATTAAACTTGATGTAGACATGTATTTTTTGTGTTAAATCTATTCTATAGGATATCTAATCTAGAGGTTGTAATGTGCAGTGTTGGTTGTTATGTGACCAGTTATATATATATCGATAATTATGATGGCAAACTTTATTAGATGATTATATATACTATAAGGGTCAGTCCTTGGCTCATGGTTATCATAGTCTATCATCATATTTGTGGTGGTGGCCATTAATTTCTAGTGGCCCCAAATGAAAATCCCAATTGCAACATTGGTAAAGACCTATAGAAACTTTGAAAGATAATCTAGACGCGTCTTAAAACATAAAATATGATATCTTCTACCGTTTTACGTTAGGGAAAAGATGGACCCATATCCTTATAAAAAGAACAAAGAAAAACGCGTTATATTTTTCTCACTAGTTTTTTACCTTTCCATTTGTTCCAACTTCCTAGGTTTTTCTTTTCACTAGCACTACCTTTCCGTTTCCTTTTTGTTTTGTTTTTTTTTTCTTTCTTATTCTATGACCAATAGATAATTTTCACCGACATAAGCCAAGCACTCAATAATTCATTCAAAGGGCTTGCATGGAAGCTAACATAAAGTGCTCAATTTTGCAATAAAAAAGAGTAAAAAATGTTTTGTTGAATTAGAAACCCTTCTCAACTTTCTTGCTTTCACATGGCTTTGGTTGTTTTTGTTTGTCTTGTGACTTAGGGTCCAAGGTATTCAATTTATTGGACCAGGTAAGATGATGATATGTGATTAAAAGTAAATATGTGTTATTATCATGATGGGTCTAATATAACTGGTCATTAGACCCCAACTTTTCTCGTCTTATTGTGCTGTATTAAATTCTTTTATTATAACCAAATGATGACAACTAGCTAAAAGTAAACATGTATCACCATTGTGATGAATCTAATATAACTAGACATTGGACCCTAGCTTTTAACAATCTTATTGTGCTGCATTTAATTCTTATGTAAGCAAGAACCAACAAACTCTACGAAAAGGTAATTGCAACTAACAACCTACACTTATGGGCCTATGGCTAGTGTGCAGCTCTATATTCAACGACTAAAACATGCATACCCTTGTACTTGTAGCCGCACCGTCTCTCTCTCTCTCCAACTACCAATCTACACTGAATAAATACTATAACCGATATGATTCTGTACTCAACAATTAATAAATAAAGTGAATAAAATTGGGATTCTTTTTTATATAGGTATATAATACAGGAGATCCCGTTGATTAGTATTTAATATATATCCAGGAAAAAATCATGTAGTACCCCGTAAGTTTTGCAGAAAGATTAGGGTATATCGTTATGTGGGGATTTTTTTGGCCACCCTGCTATTACTTTGGATTCATCTTTAATAAATTAGGTAAGAAAGCGACTGCCGCTTGCTAGTTGCTACTAGTACTTATAGTTAATTTTAATTACTCTCAGACATTCTGAAGCACTTTTCTACTGTGAAAGAGCCTTTTTTTTTTTACAAGTCCATATATGAATACACTTAAACTCACACTCAATTTTACAACACGCTTTTCTTAAGTAAAAAAAAAAAAAATTCAACACGCTTGGGTGTCAATCTGTGATTGAATTTCATAATTAAGTACACCAATCATAAGGTAATACTTAAACATGTTGTGAATTTGAATGTGTCTGTATAAAATACTCTTAAGTTAGTAGAGTTAAAGGGATGAAATAAATGTTATATGCCTTCCTTTTATAGGATTGAGATGATAAAATGTAATTAATTTGATAGCCCGTGAGTAAATATTAATCATTTGACTGCGTGTGTTAATTTTTTTTTTTATTTTTATTTTTATTTGAGATAGAATTATATTTTATTTTAATCTAAGTGTATATTTGTGAAGCTCCTTACTAGAGACTTGAATCCCGGTCCTTACCCCCCACACTCCACAAACACTTATAATATTATAGTAACCATCGCATTAAGGGTGTGTGGTATCTATGGTACCATAGTCTTTTTATTCTTTCTTTATTCTTTCTCTTTTTGATAAAAATTAGGACAAAATTTGATTCCAAACTAGTTTGGGTTTATTTTTTTCAACACATTAGGTGACAATTTATAAGATTATTTTTGTGTATTATTTAAAGTTTCAAAAAAGTTACATAACTCATTAAAAAGTCACGTGGCAAAAATTATACACGGTGGATTAGAGCAACATAACACCAAATTAGTTTGGAGCCAAACTTTTTTTCTAAAACTTATGGGGCTTTTATTCTCATTCATTCATTTGGGAAACTAGTCCCACAAGTCGACCAGGAGAGTTGTGTCCAATTTTGACACTAGTGGTGGCTAATGTGCGTGGAGCTATCCGAAATATGTTCCTATTGTTGGGATTCCCAAATGAAAATCTGACGCACCCAACCTATTCCAATGGTGGTGGCAAAGGAAAGGCTCCAAAATTGGACGAAGGAGATTGAAGATCTAAGAATCTAGTGAAATCTTCTCTCTATCGCCCATTTTCGATTTAATCTCCACCGTCCACATGGTCGATTTTACCACACGCTGGCATTTTTTTTTTTTTTCCATTTAAACCTCTACCACTAAACCAGTACTTTCTACTAGGGCTGTCCACGGGTCGGGCCGGGTCGGGTTTGTGCCCAACCCGGACTCGACCCGCTTAGGTCGGGTGGCAGAGAATCAGACCCGCAACCGACCGCCGATCACCACGGGTCGAGTCGGATCGGATTCTAAAAAACGATCGGTCGGTTCGGTTGAAACCGACGAACGGCGGCAACGAGCGGAGGAGAGTAAAACGTCGTCGAATCTGGCTGGAGAAGAGCGAAACGTCGTCGGATCTGAGCTTAAACATCGCCGGATCTAAGCCAAAGTTACCGATCTGAGCTTACACGTCACCGATCCGAGCTTAAAAGTCACCGATCTGAGCGATTTTTTGAAAAATATTGCCGGAACTGAGCTAAAATCATCAGATCTAAGTAGATCTGAAAAAAATCGTCGCCGGATCTAAGCGAAAGATGGGTAATCGTCACCGGATCTGAACGGGGGAGGCTTTCATCTGAAGTGGTGGTCGGGCGGGTCGGGTGGCTGCGGTTTTGGCGGAGAAAACCCGCCACTCGACCCGCCGGAATCGGGTTTGAAGGGCTAAAACCCGCCGCCGACCGCCAGAGTCATCGGATTGGGCGGCGGGCGGGTCGGTCCGGGCGGGTTTCTCGGTTTGGTCGGGTGAGCGGTTTACATGAACACCCCTACTTTCTACAAAAATCCAAACTCATTAATAAGAGTTACAACTATATTTTTATTGATTACTTCAACAAACATAATAAGAAACTTAACTTGTAACTCATGTATGTGCGTGGATCATTTAAAAATAATTATAAATTAGATAAATATTAAACATTTATATCTATGTTTAGTTTAATGCTACATATATTTTAAATTTTTTTTTTCACTAAGTCTTTTAGGGGCATCATTTCGTAGAGTTTGTAAAATTTTTCATTCTTCTTGATTACTTCTTTTTTGTTAAAAAAGAAAAAGGAAAAGAATGTAGTTTGTTGACATATTTATATAATTAGTTTTTGCTTCATAGTTTTTGTTATTGTTATAATTAATCTTGTTAATGTTTATTACTGTTAGAGATATTAGGTTTATGTGTATTAGCCTAAAGACCCAATTATATTACTCAGCTCATGTATGCCTAACCCTTAATTCTTAGTAAACGTAGGTCATTAGACTGAACTACGTAATCCTTGTATATTCTCTCTCTTACTTCCATTGTTTCTCAAGTATTAACAATATTTTCCCTTAATTATAACTAGTACATTTTCAAATAAGTTGCATAAAATTCAACAATTATGGAAAACTATTGAAATGGTACAACTGTTATTTCAGAACATTTTAAATTTGTTATTGAAGGTTAGTTGGTGTTCTAGCATTGGCCAAACTATCCCACTCCTTGCTCATGAGACATTCCAAAAATTCTATGGACTGATAGTGTGGTGGATGACTTTAGGACTTCTGAGTTTACAACACATCTTTCAAGTCTATTGAACCCACCACCAAGGTGTCCCTAAATGGACATTTGTTATTGAAGTTTATACTTGAGTAACTTATAAGTTTGGATAAGAGACTTTGGATTAGTTTTTGAAGGGGTGGAAGTAATTTTAAATGAGTTCACGATAACGAGGCTAGCACTAGTTTTAAATTAGGACACTTCTAATCATATTAACTAAACTTCAGTCATTAGATAGACCACAAGTACAGGTAATGTGATTTTTGTCATTTTGGTTAATTTATTCTCATAAATTGTTAAGTTATAACAATTTTAAAATTGTATCGTGAACATTAATTTGATACATCTAAAACTTCAGAGTTTTAACCTGAGATAATAGTAAGCTCTAGTTTTTATTATAAAAAATATTTGAAGATTTTATTGCTCACAAACAAAATTTTACTAAAAATAGTTATATTATATTACATAAAGCATTTGAGCTCCTATTATTACTTTTTTAACCACTTAGGCCATGCTTAACGCTCCCATTAAAAAAAGACCAAAAATTGTGGGTCAATAAGTGGCCTCACTAGTAGAAATAAAAAAGGTGAATTGTGCACAAGATTATTCACCCAAAATACAAATTATGACCAATAAAAAATAAAAATCCAACCAAATCAAAACTTTAAGGTCTTTCCGAATAAAAAGAATAATTTGCTGTGAGTTTATCATCATGGATGATTATTTTCTTCTAACGGCTTGAGACTTCAATTTTTGAAAGTCTGTCTCGCATGTGGTAGATTGTTTGCATTAATTTCCAATCTCCCATTCGACTACATATCAAACATCTCTCTCTCTCTCTTAACCAAAGTCCAAATTGAAAATTAGATTTCAATATTTTTTTTCACCATGTTTTGTTGTACCAAAGTTAAAGTAAAACTCTTTAAAAGGAAAAATAATTTATTGCTTGGATTGGGCTCTTAGAACCTAACACCTACAAAGATTTTATTGCTCGAATTAGGCACCAAACATATTATGTTGAAAGTAGTTTTATTATTAATTATAAACTCAACCTTGACTAAATATCTCTCTATCTTGGGATTTTAGTGTAGCCTAGTGGTCAATAACATCTTTTTTGTGGTACCTCATGTTTTTGTTTTGAACCCCACATCTCTCTCCCATATAATTGAGGGCATCATATTATGGGGAAGTTTTCTAATTGAGATGAACGTGTGAAAAGGTAACAACAACGATGAACATATTGATAAAGATACACTAAACTTTATAAAGGTATTTTTGGAACAATAAGATATATAGAAGACAAGTCTCTCTAATTAGTGTGTTTACAGGTAAGTCAAAGTCACACTTAGGGTAAGAATCGACTTGATTAGGCTTGAGGGAGTTGGAATTGTTGTCGACTATGAAAGCATGAGTTTTTGACTGGTCCAGCAACCATAAAGCGTTGGTTGAATTAGGTGAACCTGCGGTTCGATGGTAGTGAGGATAATCCTTGTTGCCAATATGGGATTTATGGGGCTGGCCTTTGTTATCGAGCATAAGGTGTTAGGATAAGGTGGAGATCTAGCAAAGACATCAAGATCCCTGTCAAAATTTGGTGGAGATATCAAGATCTCCATTGAAGGGGAACAACCACATGCGAGTAGTGGTGATGGAGGAAGGGGATAGGGTGAGTGTTTGCCCACCCTTATCTGTATTCTCCAAACACTTCATTTTATGTTTAATAAATTTCTTATCAAAAAATCAAGGATGAGTAGTTTAAAATTGACATGTGCTTACCCACACGTGATAGATGAGAGATTGGAATTATGGACATCACCGTTAAAAACATTAAAAGACGTCGGTTGAATTATATAACTGTTGGTCGCATGTGATTTTGTTAGACCCAGTCATAAGTTATTTCTTATTTGTGTAGTCCACTCTTGCTGTTAATTGCTTAAAGAGTAGATAATGTTATAATCAAATCCAAATAAAGAACTTTCACCGACTTAAACCTTCTACTATTCATTTTTATATAGAAAAAAAAAAATTCATTTTGGCAATTATTTATTGTGTTTCTTTATTTTGTATATTTTGGATTGGATATAAGGATCTTAATATATTTAGAAGTCTAGGTCCCATTGAGGTAGGAGTTATATAATTAGAGAGAATCCCACGCATACTCTTTTAGGAGTAGTATAGAAAATTTGCATGAAACGAACCATTCCAAATCCACGTGCCGCCTCCCCAGTCTTTATCTCCATTTGATTCCTTAAAACCGAAGAAAAAAACTAAAAAACGCCACGCATACGGCATACTCCCAAATCTCATGCCCATTCAGCCGCTCCTCTCTCTCTCTCTCTCTCTCTGACTTCACATCGCTACGCTCTCTACTCACTACTACGCACAAACATACAAACACACTCACTTTCTTTCATTTTCTCGAGAAAATAAATCAAAATTCCCACCTCCTAGAATTTTTTATTTATTTTATTTTTATAATATATACAATTAATTACTCTCAAAACGAACACAGCTTTGTTATGAAAAAAACATATGAAATTCCCATAGAGACAAATTAAAGAGAGAGAGAGAGAGAGAGAGAGACAGTAAGAGTTGAAAGACAGAAAAGATTCATCAAAGCCCTGAATCGAGTGCGCGTTTGGGAACTCCACCGACTCCACAGACTCTTCCTTCTCTCTATATATATCGTTCTTCTTCATCTTTATCTCTCTCTCCAACACCGTTCAAATCAGGTATCTCTCTCTCTCTCTCTCTGTGTTTAGCTCTGCTATTTTTTTTTTTTTTTGGGGTTAGAAAAGCCTTATATCTGTGTAAATTTATTGTAGTTGATAGGACTAGTTCTAGACTCGAATGTAGAAAAGGGAAAAAAAACCCATTAAGCACAGCCCTGGTTTTATTATGATTATTGCTTTTGTGGATTGATTTATAGTGAATTGAAGTAGATATAAATTTTTTTATATATATATATATTGTTGTAGATATGGCATTTGATCAGAGCTCTATTCCCCAAGATCTACGGCCGTTAAACGTAGCTCGAAGTATAGCAGAAGAGCCACGCATTGCACCCGCGCCGGCTGCTTCTGCCTCTACAGCTAGAAACATAGAAGGGTTTTTCCCCAACCCGCCTCCGGAGGCCGGGAGCACCGGTTCCATACCCGTTTTTTATCCGGCTGGGACAGTGTCCGAAGCCGGGTTTTTTGGTTTAGGGTATGGAAATGGGGCTCCGGGTGTTGCCATGTGGGGCCCTCGCATGCCCGTGACTTCGGTGGGGCATCCTGGTGCTGTTGGTGTTGGGTTTGGTTATAATCCCAATTTTGGCAATCCGGTTGGTGGCAATGCTGTTGATCTTGCTAGTGGTGCTATGGCGGCTACTGGGACTGGGTACAGTGTGAATTTGGGCAATTGGGTTGGTGGCAATGGAGCGGATCAGGTTGGCGGTGATGTGGCAACTGGGAATGGTTATAATGTGAATTTGACCAATAGGGTTGGTGGCAGTGGCTTGGATCAGGTTGGCAGTGATATGGCAACTGGCTTTGGTTACAATCCCAATTTGGGAAGTAGGATTAGTGGCAATGCCAATGAACAGACTGGGAATAGTTTAGCTGCTGGTTATGGTAATAGTTCCAATTTGAGCAACCGGGGTGCTGGCAGTGGGGCTGATCAGGTAAGTGATGAGGGTGGCGATGATTCAGTGTCAGGGAAGAAAGTAAAGTTTTTGTGCAGTTTTGGGGGAAAGATTTTGCCTAGACCAAGCGATGGGATGTTGAGATACGTTGGAGGACAGACAAGAATCATTAGTGTTAGGAGAGATGTGAGCTTTAGTGAGCTGATGCAAAAGATGGCGGATACTTATGGGCAACCTGTGGCTATCAAATACCAGCTCCCTGATGAGGATCTTGATGCATTGGTGTCTGTTTCGTGCCCTGAAGATCTTGATAACATGATGGATGAATTTGAGAAATTGGTTGAGAGGTCTTCGGATGGATCTGCTAAGTTAAGGCTGTTTTTGTATTCTGCTTCAGAACTTGATCCTTCTGGTATAGTACAGTTGGGGGATTTACTTGATAGTGGGCAGAGATATGTTGATGCAGTGAATGGGTTAACAGATGGAGTTGGTGGTGGAATTATGAGGAAGGAAAGCATGGCGAGTGCTTCTTCAACCCAAAATTCTGATTTCAGTGGGATTGAAGCTGTTGATAGCTTGGGCCCTGGTCAAGGTGATGTTAATGGACCTTCATCAACTGGCATGTCATCGCCCAGGGGAAATTTAGCTACTTCTAATGACACTGCTCCAAGATTAATGTGTGTAGATCCCAACCCTGCACTTTATACAGATGCCTCTACAGTCCCATTAGGCATTCCTGTGGTTAAGTCTGGCCCTCCCCAAACTTCATCTTCTCAGCCCGAGGTTGAGTTAGAAAGGTCCGTGCCTATTACTGTATCACAGCCGCAATTGGGGCTGCAGCAAACTGGAATGGACGTTCCAACTTCTGGAACTTATTTGCAGGCTTATGTTGATTCTCGCCAAGAAGTTATGAAGCATGCAGATTATCTGCAGCTTCGTCCTCAAATGGGGTTCCCAAATCATCAGCTGTTGGGGACTTCAGGGTCTTTATACACCCAACAGCACTTCCGTGATGGCACTGGTGGCATTACTCCCCATCAGTATGTTCCTGCAGTGCACATGACCATGACTCCTGCACCTTCTCATGTCAGTATAAGACCAAATATGATTCAGCCAATGATGCAACCGCAACAAACTCGATTGGATCATTATGCTGATGAAACCAAATTTGGACCAAGGGTTGTCCAGGTTCCCATGGAGCGGAGCTACAATACATATCAAGTTCAGGCCCCATCTGCAATTAAAGGATATGGCTGGCATCAGGTTCCAGTGCCTGAGCATGTAATCTTCTCTGATGGATTGGTACCTCATCAGCAGGTAATGTATCCTGAAAAAGGCCTAAGGTTTGAGGACTGTTATATGTGTCAAAAAGCATTGCCTCATGCACATTCTGATACTTTGGTACAGGATCAAAGAGACTCAGGTGCAAGTTGTGTGTCTACTTCTAACTCAATTCATCATAGTCTCCGTTTGGAGGAAAATATGAGGGCTCAGCCAATGAACAGGGTTATGGTAACAGGAGCCTTGGGGGAAGGCATTGTAGATCAGAAAGTTGGGGCTCAACCCATGGTCCTTGGTCAGGTGGATACTCAAGTTGGGATAACTCAATCAGACACAACTGCATTTACTCATAGTCCGGAGATACAGAATGAAAATGAGAGGACTATTCTCCAAAAGGCAGATGATCTTGATAAACCTCATATTTCAGCTCCCCTGAGTGTGATCGGTAGGACAGGTGATGTACAGCCATCTTATGCTGCATTCGTAGGCACTGCACCTCAGTCTTACCTAGATGATGCTGTCCAGCAGCATTCAGTGCCAGCCCAATACCAGGTTAAAAAGGATGCCTTAGCAAATAAACCCATTAATAGTGATATAGTGTCAGCTGCAGGTGCACCAGTTCAAAATTCAGAACGTATATTTCAGGAGTCTCCAAAAGAATATCCTAACAAACATCCTGGCATTCTTCCAAAAGAAGACACTGCAGACACTTATTTTTCCTATGATCAGCTGAGACCAATTGATGGGAGGATGGATTCCCTCAGAATATCCCCTTCTGAAACTTATAATAATGAGCACAGCAAGGCACCTCTTGATAAAATTAGAAAGGAAGACAGCTTTGATCACAAACCACAGCAAGTTGCAGGGAAGGAGGGGCTTCTAGATAATACTTGTGGCAAACCCAAATTAGTTTTTGAGACAAATCACAATAAGCCATCTGAAGGTATGCCTTGTCCCTCTACAGAAGTTTCCTATGTGCATAGTTCTCAAGCATTGGAGTCCTATGAGGTGGCTCAATCTGCTATTTGGGCTAATCCTGAATCATACTCTCAATCAAATGTTGGTATTCATAACTTGGATCCTGAGGAAATTCATTATGGCAACCCTGTATTATCTGGTGTTGAGTCTTTTCATCTAACTGATATAATTCCGGCCCCTGCTGAGCTGAAGGATGACACTTCACGTATCCAGCCCAAGATGGTACAAGTTGGTGCGGAAGCCTTCCCCTCGAGTAATAATACACTGTCTTCTTTATCTCCATCTGGTAGAACTGGAGATGTTCAAGATTCATCAGGCTCACTTTTCAGCAATCAGGATCCTTGGACTCTGCGCCATGATACTTATTTTCCACCTCCAAGACCAAACAAAGTTCTGCCCAAAAAAGAAGCCTTTGCTAATAGGGATCCATTTGGTGAGAACCGTTTGGGCAATAGTGGGGAACTAAATACAGAAGTACGCCTGGAGGATGGACTTCACCAGTCACTGGGCAATCAGAACAAGGATTTCCATTCAGAGCATTCTAGGTCTTCTAAAGGTCAGTAATATGTTAATTTGCTTGTGTAATTAATTAATTACTATATAATGTTTGTTTGTGGGGGTTTTTCTATATTTTTTTATTTATTGGCTTTATATGTCAAAGGCTCAATGGAGGAACAGATTAAGCAAGATCTTCAAGCTGTTGCTGAGGGAGTAGCTGCTTCTGTTCTTCACTCAGCTACATCTTCCAATCCTGACTTGCATGATAGAAATGAGTCTGAAGCTATTCAAGATGGAGATAATCAAAATAGCAGTGTTGACATGCAGCGCAAAGCTAAAGTTGAGGTCATTTACTTTCCATTTTTTTTTTTTTTTTTTTTTTTTTTTCAGCGGGGTGGGGGGGATTATTTTACTTGTTGGTTTCTTTCTTTCTCTATTTATTTTTTCTTTTCCCTTGTTTATTTCAGGATGTCAAGAACAAACTGCCGGATAAGGCACACCTTGGTTTTCCAGTATCAGATGGCATTGGCCGCTTGCAGGTTGAGATTTTGGTTTTGCATTTTTATTGAAATTATATTTCTGTTTTGCTAAATTGGCCTCTTATCCCAAGCTGCGATTGTTGGCAGATTATAAAAAACAGTGACCTTGAAGAGCTGAGAGAATTGGGTTCTGGCACCTTTGGCACTGTTTATCATGGAAAATGGAGGGGTACTGACGTCGCAATCAAACGGATAAATGATAGGTGTTTTGCTGGGAAGCCTTCAGAACAAGAGCGGATGGTTGGTGTATTTTTATTGTAATAGGTTCCAATGTAGCTTTCCCCCCTTTTCCGGCTTGCTTATTAATTCACTACATTTTGGTCTATGGATTCAGAGAGATGATTTCTGGAATGAGGCAATCAAGCTTGCTGACTTGCACCATCCCAATGTGTTAGCTTTCTATGGTGTTGTGCTTGATGGCCCTGGAGGTTCTGTGGCAACAGTGACAGAGTATATGGTTAATGGTTCTTTAAGAAGTGCATTGCAGAAAAATGAAAAGTAATGTATTCCTTCCTTCCTCTTTTTTTGTCCTTGTGGCTTGGCCTTATGTCATTTTCAAGGTTATGTAAAATTGACACAGAAGTAATTACGTCAGGAATCTTGACAAGCGTAAGCGCCTCTTGATTGCAATGGACGTGGCCTTTGGAATGGAGTACTTGCATGGAAAGAATATAGTGCATTTTGATTTGAAAAGCGACAATTTACTGGTCAATCTCCGAGACTCTCACCGCCCAATATGTAAGGTTAGTGAATCGGCCTGATTTCTTTACAACCTCATTCTAGTCCATTTTCTGAGTTCAAAATGTGCTGAACTATTGTTCTAATATCACCTTCTTGTCAAATAAACAAAGACCATATAACTTATGATTAAGTTAGCGAGGTACCACCTTGTTTCTTATATGTCAACCGATTTCATGTTCTCTAGTAGTTAGTTGTTCATAAGAGCCATCTTCTCTAGATTCTCTACTTACCCTTTATGGGAAATCCACAAGCACATATTGATATCGGCTTATATATTACAGCATAATCTGGAAATATATAAATGTTAATATATGTAATTTGCAATGATGAGCATAGAAATTATGCATTATGGACGCTTTTTTTTTTCTCTAAAATTTCGTGTGTCAAACACTTAAAGGTCTGTGTCTGTATACTGGTTCATTACATAAATTCACCCTCATGTACATTTTGAGGATATTATGTATTTGATCACAAAGCTTATTCACAGTCATTATTATTCAAATTTTTTTTATTATCTATGGTTCTTATGTGTGCAAGCTTAAACTCGATGACATAGGACAAATTGGGAAATTTCTCTGTGTGCTTGTGGTGGGTTTAGGGTTAGAAGAATTTGTGGATCTAGGTTCTAGAATTGTCAAAGGGTTTGAAGCACCTATGTTGACCACTCCAAACACGAGCAATTGAATATCTAGAACGAGTAGACATAGTTTTTTTCCTTACGTTGAGTTGCAGTCATCATTTATTGTCATTGTCAAAATAATTTTCATCTCCCCCAACTAATACTAGGATTGTTGTTTCTGAGAGTTGAGCTGGTTTGAGTTAAAATAATAATTATCTAGTAGTCCACTACATAGATTTTTACCATCCCTTTATTTATTTATTTTCTATTTTGTTCTCCAACGACTGAAGTTGGACAAATCATCTACTTTTAAATTGGTAAACATGCCTATTGAATACCTAATCTACTGATTGTGGGTGTTAGCCCATCCGTATATATTTTTTCATCTTTCAATAACTTGGTAAATCCCGGTTATTAAAAAGATTAAAAGATTAATGACTATAACTTTACTTTGAAAGGAATCACTTCTTTTAAATGATAAGTGAATTAAAACTTTAAAAGATACACCAATGAGTGCTAACATGTGATTCTGTCACATGCCTGTTAGTCATGTGTTTTAGAAATTTCAGTTTCTGTAATTTTGATTTAAAGCATGCTTTCTGTAATTCACTTATAACTAATGCTCATTTGGAAATGGAACTTGGTAACTCTAGGTCCCATGTGCGTCAGATATCCAACCCAATCAGCTCGCTAATTTGTTAATTCTAAAACTAATTCTGAAGTCGATCTCGAATTAGGGTATTGAATCTATTGATTGCAAAAGTTTATAGTTTAGGGTAGATATTGCAATTCCTATAATTTAGGACAGATCGCAACAATTAAGAGAATTAACCCTCAATTTAAGTTACAATATAAGACCAGATTTTTAACTCCAAGGGATAGCATAATCAGTTGGGGACTATGCATCATAATGTGGAGGTCACTAAATCTAACCTCCTGTTGGAACCAAAACTTACTAATAATAATAAAAAAGTTTCAGACCAGATTTTTACTTGTTAATTTTTGAAGGTTTTTTTTTTTTAGCTTTCTTTTTTAGTTGGCAGTACTGTATTGTTGTATTTTGGCATGTCTGATATTTTGTTTTTATGTTCATTTCAACTGCCTGCCATTCTCTGAGTAATCATTAATTTGAGAGAGTGATTTTAAACTTACGTTTCTTGGAACCAGGTTGGTGACTTGGGCCTATCCAAGGTAAAATGTCAGACACTGATCTCAGGTGGTGTTCGGGGAACACTCCCTTGGATGGCACCAGAGCTTTTGAATGGTAGCAGTAGCCTTGTTTCTGAAAAGGTTTGTGCTCTACTGTTTCATTTATTCATCCTCTATAATAATCCCTCTCACTCACTGAATTTGACATTTGTGCTTTGAAAATTCCTTATGTAATAGGTTGATGTATTTTCATTTGGTATTGTATTATGGGAACTCCTTACTGGAGAAGAGCCTTATGCAGATTTGCACTATGGGGCTATCATTGGTAATCTTCTACTTGTATTCAATCACATCGATAATTGGTTATCTTCCCTTTTGGTTGAGTCAGAAATTGAGATGCTGATAATCGTTGCAATTACAATTCAGGGGGTATTGTGAGCAACACATTGCGACCACCTGTACCAGAATCTTGTGACCCAGATTGGAGATCACTGATGGAGAAATGTTGGTCAGCAGAGCCATCAGAACGACCAAGCTTCACTGAAATTGCGAATGAGTTACGTTCTATGGCAGCAAATCTTCCTCCCAAAGGACAAAATCAGCAGCAGCAACTCCCCCCCTCCACACAGTCTCAAGTTCAGAAATGATCACGGGCAAGCCGCTTCCACTTGGAGTCTCTCCCTATGGGCTAAAGGCCTGTGTCTCACAGGCTGTTGGAAGATAAGTGATGTCTTGTGCTTGAATGTAACAAGGAAGATCGTCTTACTCTATGGTTAGAAATTTTTTAGTGGTTACAAGTTTTCAGTTTTTTAGGTCTAGTTTCCTGATGTATGTGCTGCTGTACATTTCTTCTGTCATTTTTGTGTTACCAAAACCGCATTAGATCATTAGTAATTTGGGTATGATTGGCGCCAATGCTTTGTTTGAGCTTCTGCTCCCCTTAAGGAGGGGTGTAATATTTTCTTTTTCAAATTCTCTTAGCTCAAATTTTGAGGAATCTCTACATGATCACCTATCCATAATTATGAATTAGGATTCTTTAAGAGTTACTACGGTAATTTTAAAAGTTCTCAATATCCTCATCTCTCAATATTCTTTAGGATAATTGTTAATAAACTATTTTAAGAAAGTTTTGACACCACTATCAAGAGAAGAGTAATTCTTAGGTACTCTCGAAGTACGGAGAATGGTGTTTACTCATCTCATATTCATGGTAGAGTTTACTCATTAAATTTATGGTAGGATTCACCATGAATGTGAGAGGAGTGAACACCATTTCACTACACTCAGGGAGTACTTAAGAATTTTTCTTAAGAGAAATATAAAAGGCCAATAAAAAATTTTAATTATTTTTTTTTTCTAAAAAAAGTTTTTGAAAAATATTTTTTAAATTAACACCCTTAGGGCATTTGTTAACTTTTCCCGTTGTCCACTAATGCTACCATTGTAGTCTAAACCCTTACCCCTAGGGATGGCAAAATATGCCTGACCCGCGGGTATCAGGTCTGACCTGAACCAAATGGGGTGGGTTTTACCCAATTCGTGAAGCAAATGGGGCGGGTTTGGGTTTAAATAAAAAACCCAAAACGAGTTCGGGTCGAGTTCGAGTATTATGCAAACTCGGCCCGAACTCGACCGGTATGCATATATAATATTAAAAAAAAAAATTTAAAAACCTTAACCCTAAGTATAAATATCTTTTGAACTCTCTCTTCATCTCTCAGCTCTCTCACTCACACAGTCGCCTCTCCTCTTCATCTCTTAGCTCTCTCACTTACACGGCCACAAGTAGTCAAGCACAGCTCTCTAATTCTCTCATCTCCGTTTCAACCTTGCCGATCTCGCACAAGCCTCTCATCTCCTTTGCCTATCTGCCATATCCCTCAACCATATCGCACCAATACCCTGCCAGTCAGCCACCCTCTCACAGCCTCACTCAGCCGCCCCCCTCACGGCCTCGCTCCACCTCGTTCTCCATTTTTTTTTCTAGGTTCAGTTTGTCTCAATCATGTGAGTTTGTGTTTGTGTTTATGATTTTTGTGTTTGTGTTTGTGATTTTGAAAGGGAAAATCATAAATATGAAATTTGTGTTTGTGATTTCTGTGTTTATGTTTGTGTTTGTGTTAGGATTTGTGTTTGTGTTTGTGATTTTGGGCTGGAAAATCATAAATTTGAAATTTGTGTATTTGTAATTTGTGGTTCTGATTTTGGGTCGGGCATGACAGGACGGGACGGGTTTGGGGTGAAAAAAAAAACCTGTTTATTAAACGGATTGGGTTCTGGTCATGGGGGCAGGTCCGCGGGTCGGGTATAGAAAAACCCGCCCCAAATCCGACCCATTGCCATTCCTACTTACTCTGTGCATTTTGTGCTTAGGGAGGTACCACTTGTATCAAGATGTTCAGTTATTAAATTACTTAGATGAATGCTACAATTATAGCCCTTCCCCATGCATTTTGTGCTTGGGGGAGGTAGAGTTGTGCTAGGACCACCAAAAATGGCACAAAGTTGTGCCACAACTCATCACGTGGTGAGTTGTGACTGATGAAGGAGTGTCTGTGGGTCATGTAGGGACACGCCTTCATCAATTACAACTTGCCATGGGCCAGTTGTGACACAAGGTAGTGCCATTTTTGGTGATCTCAGCATTTTCTAGGGGAGATAGCACTTGGACCGAGATGTTCAGTTATTAAATACTTTGTTGGTGATAACAATGAGGAAGCTATGGAGCTGGCAGTGGCTATTGGTTCCGGTCTTTTGGAGGATGGGATTGTTTGGTACAAAGGCAATGTGAATGCCTTTGGTTTCAATGTGAGTTGAATTTGCTAAGTTGGCTTTGGATTGTCTATTTAAAATTTTTTAATTGATGTGAATTTTTATTGGGCCACCTCTTATACCTTGCAAGAATTGCCTATTCACCAATTGTAGGTGCTATGCTCTTGCCATATTGGGGGTAGGAGGTGAAGCCTTATTCTTTTGAAGTAATTGTATCATTGACCAATATGTATACACCTAAAAAAGAAGAAGAATGTGACATAAAGTTACCAATAAATTTAATGTAATTGCTATCTTATGTGACAATTTTACTATCCAAAGTGATGTCTTTAATAACCAGTGTGACTATACAAGGAATTTTAACCAAATTTAAAAAAAAAAAAAAAATTTAAAACAAGAAAAATAATCATTAAAAAGAAAAAAAAAAGAAAAAGAAAAAAGAAAAAAAAGAATGCGGTATAAAGCTACCAACAAATGTAATATAATTATTGTTATATGTAACGTTACTACTGATAACTATATAAGGATTTTAAAAACAACAAAACAAAAAGAGGAAATGCCAAAGCTATTCCAAATTTTGTTACAAAATTATTACAAAGTGACATGGCAATAAATATAATTGGTGTCACTTTAACAATATAATTAGTAAATGTATGAATTAACTTTTTGTGGTTGTTGACCATATATTGCTATTCAATATGACTTTATTATTAGATTTTTTTAAAAAAAAATTAAAAAAAGAATGTTATCTAAGGTTGCCAACAAAATAACAAATGTGATTTAGTTACTATCATATGTGACAAAGTTATTAATGTGACTAGCTATATTATTTTTTAAGCATTCCTATCAAATGGTAGTAATTATTATTACATTAAATTGATAGTAATTGCTATCATATAAACCATTAAAATATTATTATTAAGTATTAATATCATATGATAGTAATTATTACATTACATTGTAATAATTATTATCAGTTTTTTTTTTTGTTTTTTATAATTATTATCAGTTATAACTACATAAAACTCTCCCCAAAAAAAAAAAAAAAAAGTATAAAGCATTGAAAAAATAAAAGGAAATAGCATATGATCGCCTATTATACTAGTAGATTAAATTATTTCAAAAAAGAAAAAAGAGAGAAACTTTTCTTAACCAAAAAAAAAAAAATTAGAGATACCTTTTTGAGTTTTGACCACTACAATTGGGCTTTCTTTGTGAAAATCGTTTTAGAAGCGTGTGGCTTGATTTTGATTAGTACTAGTCAACCTCAATTTTGAAGGCCCTGACCTTGAACACGAATACGCAATCAATCCCACGCTTTTATATTTCTTATTTTGTTGGTTTTTGCATATAATAATCCAATTATTAGTGACAGTCTTGTTATAGAAATATATAGCAGCGTACGATCTTAGAAAACGTGTAAGCATGACAAACACGTACAAGTAAAATCCTAATACAACTTTGAAATAGGATTTCATATTCAATTTCCCTTGAAGATAGGATTGGCAACTCATATATTAAACCCATTTCTTGTTTTTTTAAGGCTTCTCTAGTTTCTCATAAATCTCTCTCGCAAAACACACATACACAAACATGGCTGCCCTTTATGAAAAACCATTAAAGGAGAATGAAGAAGGAGAAGCTATGTATGACTATGATGAAGATTCTGCTTCTGGGTCAGGGTGTTGCTGTTTTCGGCTTTTGGGGTTCAGACCACAGAGGAAAAGAAATGACAACGAAAGCAAATATCTTTTGCAGCAAAAGGGAGAGCTCAGGGAATCATGGTGGAAGAATAAACTGAATAAGGTTAGGCAGGTAATAGAAGTATCAGCCGGGCCCAAGTGGAAGACATTTGTGAGAAAGTTCAGCGGATTTGGGATTAACAAGAACAAGAAAGATAGGGACAAGTTTCAGTATGATCCAAGGAGTTATGCTCTTAATTTTGATGGTGGTTTTGATAGTGAGGAAGATGACCTGGTTCTTGGTTTTTCATCGAGGTTTGCTGCTCCTATTCACAATCACAAAGAACAGCTGAGAATTGGATCAGGAAGGTGATGGTTTTGTTTGTATAAAATTTTTTGATAATTCGCATCTCTTTGTACTCTTTTTTTTTTTCATAGAATATTATTGTTCGTCCATAATCTTTTATTTGTGTCTGTCTTTTTTGAATTTAGTTTTGTGTTTGATATTATCATCCCTTTTTTCCATAAAACCTCTCATAATTCGATTTCTTGTTCACCTAGTTGGAAGTTCATAATATTAATAATAACTAATCGCTATCCCGTGCAATACACTGAAGAGTTACAAATGAATTAACTTTTTATAAGACAAAACGCTATATATATATCGCTATATATATATATATATATATTGAGAAATAACCATATTATGTCATTTTTTATAAGATGAAACAAATACATACTACTAATATTTCCCCTATACTATTCATTTCCACAAAAACAATTAATAGATATTAACAACATGAGGGAAGACATGACAAATATACTTATTGCCTCTTAGACATCAAATTTCAAAATGAAACATATATGATCCACATTTTCATATGCATATTTTCATATATCAAGATACTTTGATCTCAAACATGAATAAAAGTATTTCTTTTAGCATTTACTTAATTTGTAGTTTGCATAGAAATCTCAACCATGTTGCCACAATGCATTAAAAAAAACATTATTCATCATGTAAAACTTTAGTTTTTATTTATTATTTTTTTTGGAAGGATGTAAAACTTTAGTTAAGTCCATATATTACCTTTAAGGGAGGCACATAATAGTTGCATATTTAACTTCATAGGATCTATACATTACTAAATATTTTACAATGGTAAGTACAATCTATATCAGTAGGAAACTGTCTAGAAATTAAATTGAATTAACCAATTTTTTAGAGTGAAAGCACCACTTATATTTTTGAATTGAGAAAAAAATAAATTTAAATTCTTGGTCAATCACATTGATCATCAATCAATTAATCATAACTCGATTCATGATCATATTTAACAATAAAAGAGGAGTTACTAATTAATTATATATTTCATAATTTAAAGCAAATTCAAATCTATAGAGGTGCAATTCATCCCTCTTAGTGGACTTTTTCTTCTAATGAAAACAGGAGGAAAATAAAAAGTATAATTCAAAATTTTTCACAAACTTCAAAAAAAAAAAAAAAAAAAAAACTTACAAACCTTAAAGTTCATGAACATATTATAATATAAAAAGAAAACCAAAAACTACCCTTAAGTTATGGAAACTCGTTTATCACAAACCAAAGTAGTATACTTTCTCATTAAAAAGTCAATCTTCTATAATAATAATTTCAAAACACTGTCCCCAAAAAAAGCCAATCTAGTTAATGTAAGCCATAAAAAATTCTGATACCTACTACGCATTTATCTATAATTTGATTTTTATCTTTTCTTTTAAATTTATTTGTCAACCTTACCTAATTTTGTAAATTCAAACTTAAAATATGCAATTCAATATTTCCAAGTGAAGATTCTCATTGGAAAAATCTAATAGTTATAAATCAAAACTTACAATTCTTAAAAATATGATGTCAAGAGCATAAAAAAGCTTTGGATAAAGATGTAATATATAACTTTTGATTTCTCAAGAATAATGCTGTAAGAAACTGTAATGCATCCAAATGCTAATAATCACTATTACATACTGTCCGGGGCGGAAAAGTCTTCCTTCCAACAAATGAGATTTGTGTTGGGTTGGGGGCCTAAACCGAAACTCGACAATGGGCTTGAAGCACGGTCCAAGGGCTATCAGTGAAGATTTGGAGAATTTGCCTTGTTTTATGCCTTGGGCCTAGGTTGGGACTAACAAGGATTATGGGATGGCCCAACAATATTTCCTTCAACAAACACGTCAGCACAGCAAAAAAGCATACTGCAACAAAGAAATAGCCCAGCAGTAAAATATTCCAGCGGTAAAATATTCCAGTCGTAAAATAAGACAGAACAGAATAAACCTCCAGCCTTTAATTATTTCATAGATTAAGGAGAGTGTCTACATCTCCAAAATCATCATCCATAGGTTCCAGTGAGAAGAAGTCCTCTAATACAAGAGCATGAGGGGAAAACTCTATAATAACAATTACATTATAACCTTCAATAGTAAATGAATAAACAAACACTATGGGTTTCATTAGAACAAGTAATGGAGAAAGCTTAGTGCCAGATAAAAGGAGAGAAAGAGATTCCAACTAGCGCGGCAAGATCATTATGATGCCAGGGTATGCTCGTGGGTATAGTATATGTAGTGAGTAGTGAGGGTCATTTTGGGTAGTATGGGTAATGAGAGAGAGAGAGAGAGAGTATTTAGTAGAGCTGCTGGGACTTTCTGCTAGGGATGGATAAAAGCTTATAAGTAGAGGTGCGAGAGGTATTTGTGAGCAGGGGCTGAAGAGCTTAGTTTCTAAGTTTGAAATTAATAACTCAGAGGCTCAGAACCTCGCTAAAAGCTTTAAAAAAATTAGGGAGAGAGGAAAATAGAGAAGTTTATGAGAGAGTTCTTCTCTATTGGTGTGTGTTGAAGTGTTGGTGGAGAGCTCTATTTATAGTTGGGTTTGAGGGGGTAATTAGCAAATAATCTCTGCCAAATCAGTCTCAATCTTTAGAAAATCTTTGGAAAATCATTCCTAGGATTTGGCCAAGAGTGGTAAATTTAGCTTTAGAATGTTCTTGCTGTTTTGGGTAATAGCAGTTGGAGTTCTGACTTAGTATTAAATGTTGATTGTCTTCAGCCAATGGGATTAGAGCATGTATTAGGCTAATGATCTTGGTTGTCTGCTGCTAGAATTAAAGCTTCCCAGGGTAGATTACGTCACCCCAAGCCAGGTGTCAATCTTGGAGCCCTGTTGTGAAATTTTATAATACTCGCAAGTGTACGAACCGTACCGAAGTATAGTTTGACAAGAACGAGGTCGAACCCACAGGGATTTGAATGAATGTAGGAAAATTAATTAAACCTTAACCAAATTAATCCTAATCTAGTTTAATAAAAATTGGTTGTTTTGAAATTAATTAAACTAAGCAAATAATAAAATTAAGCAAATAGTTAACCTAAGCAAAAGATATAAAGCAATAAAAAGATGTAAACAATCAAGGGAAAGGAATTAAGGTTTTGGAATCCGCCTTGTAAGTCATATTAGCATATATTTATGATCATTAATTTTTTCCAACTCACTACATAATAATCTAGAAATCAATCTTGCTATCATGGAAAATATTCTCATTAAAATCCTTATTTTAAAAATCAAAAGCATGTTCTTGTTCGCTTCTTAAGTATAAAACCAAATCATCAATTGTAGCCGTAGCCAAACAAATCACAAGATATATCCAATTCTAAAAATCAAATCATAACTTGTATCTATTGACAGACAAATCACAAACGATATCCAATTTTATAATCAAGAATTAATAAACCAAGCATTCAATTTGTGGGGCCAGAAAGAGTCAGGCAACCCCTGCCCACTTCGAGCCAGGCCCAAAGGCCCAGGCCGAGGACGCATCCAAGGTCCGAGGACGAAAGTGTAAAGCTCAGTTGCCCAGGAAACAGTGCCGAGGATGATAACGTCATCGGACCTCCGAGATCTGAAAGTGGACGAGCGGCCCACCATCAAGGGGAGTCCCCCCGAGCATCCAAGGAGTAAAAAGCAAGTACCAAGCACCAGCGAAGGAAGCATGGTGGAGGAGCAAGTCCCAAATGAACTGTCACCTCCACATTTAATGCCCTCAACTAACGCCCTGGCCGCATTAATGAGGATAGGACCCCTGAACAGTGCCGTCTTGGGCGCTGCAACCCACAGGAGGGATGGGAATGCGGCTGATGGGACAGGCTCTCAAGTGGTGGCCTGACTGATCAATAAATGTAGGGCTAGGATCAACTGAGAGAGATGTATATAATGTAAGAAGTCCCTCTTGAAAAGGGGGACGGACGGAAAAACCAGAGAGAAGAAATACTGTAGCGACTTGTGTTCTCTCAAACCTTGTAACCATTCCTTAAAGAAATAATAACAACTCCAAGCTCTGAAAGGCCAGTCCGAGGAGCATTACTGTGCATCCCAGTTAACGTTTAAGTTATTTAGCACTCACGTGTAACCATGCATGGCCGCTGCATTCCTCATTAGGGCCTAGCTCTTGAACCCATTATCTATAAATTCATTGCAGGGTTAGCTGGGCTTGGGTCCACTCTCTCAACCCGTAAAAGTGCCCGAAACCGATCCCTACAATTGGCGCCGTCTGTGGGAAGAACTTGTGCGTTAGTAAGGACAACAGCCAAGCATGGTAGGATCAGGCCCTCACCAAGGAAATCCCCATCGACCTGAACCGGCTAAATCCCGGCACCAGGGTAACTATGGCGACCCCGGGGGCGGTCAGAACGAGAACGGACGATTTCGAGAAGGAAGCGTGCATACCTCAACAGCGAGCGGAAGCCAAACTTGCCTGGACGGGCACGTTCCCCAGAAGCGCGACAATGGCCACGCCACGCGATCGGAAGAGGCCCATAGTCACGCTTCCCAGAGAAAGGATGATAAGGTGGCCATGCAGCGCGAGATAGATGATCTGAAGAGGAAGCTGCGCCATGCGCAGTGAAGACGGTCCGAATCCAGTCCTGACCTGCCCTCTGACGACGAGAGTGATGAAGAATACAGGCAAAGGTCAAGAACACCCTCCAGCGAGACTTTCTCCCACGAGGAGGAGCGCTACCAGAGGCGTAGGCGTGCCAACCCAACCCCCAGGGGCTTAGGGGGTGACGCCATGAGCAAAGCCCTGGATTAGCTCTCCAAGTCGCCCTTCACGTGTCGTATAGAGGAGGCAGTGCTTCCTCGGCGGTTCCAGCAGCCAACCTTCACTGCTTACAACGGCAAAACGGATCCTGTGGAGCATGTGAGCCAGTTCAACCAAAGGATGGTTGTCCACTCCAAGAACGAGGCGCTGATGTGCAAAGTCTTCCCATCCAGCTTGGGACCTGTGGCAATGAGGTGGTTCAACGGTCTAAGGACGAATTCCATAGACTCGTACAGGCAGTTGACCCAGGCTTTTGGTTCCCGCTTTGTTACGAACAGCAGGCCTCCTCGGCCCATGAGCGCGTTACTGTCCCTATCCATGCGTGACGGGGAGACCCTCAAGGCTTACTCGGACAAGTATTGGGAGATTTACAACGAGCTGGACGGCAAGTATGACGTTGTCGCCATCAATACATTCCAGAATGGACTACCAATGGGGCACGGCCAGAGGAAGTCCTTAACCGATAAGCCCGCCACCAGCGTGCGGCAATTGATGGATCGGATCGATAAGTACAAGCGGGTGGAGGAAGACATGCTACAGGGCAAGGGGAAGGAGAAGGTTATCCCTCAGGAGATGAGGGATTTCAGGTCAGACCGGTATAGCAACGCCCGCCCGAGGAGGGATTTCGATGGGCAATCCGGGGCGACCAATGCCTAGACTGTCGGCGCCGTATTCCGAGAACCTGTACATAGGGTGCTGGAAAAGATAAAGAACGAGCCATACTTCAGGTGGCCAACTAAGATGTCTGGGGAACCTGATAAGCGCAACCAGAACCGTTACTGCCAATACCACCAGGACCACGGACATGCCATGGAGGACTGCAGGAACCTCTAGAACCACCTGGACCAGCTAGCCCGGGAGGGAAAGCTGAAGCACCTTCTGCACCATTCCAGCGGCCAGCAGGGCCAGACCTACCAAGAGCCTCGGAGGGACGCCGCCATGGGGCAGCCCGCTGGGACGATTAACGTAATCTTGGCGGCACCAGGAAGAACAGGCACACGCCCTTCGCGAGTGTTGTCCGTAGCCCAACTGCCTGCCGAGGACTCCCGGACAGGGCCGAAAAGGGCCAGGAGGAGTTTTCCCCCAGCCTTGAGTTTCTCGAAGGAGGACAAGATTGGGACCACCTAACCCCACGATGACGCTCTAATCGTCACCCTCAGAATCAGGGGCTACGACGTGAAAATGGTGATAGTGGATGGTGGCAGCGCAGCCGAGGTCATGTATCCAGACCTCTACAAGGGGCTGGGGCTAAAACCGGAGGACCTGATGCCTTATAGCTCCCCCCTAATGAGCTTCGACGGAAAGCTCGTAATCCCAAAGGGCATGATCAGGCTGCCCATACAGACAAGCCTAGAGGTGGTGGAGGTGAACTTTGTAGTGGTGGACACATACTCCCCCTACACGGCCATCGTAAGAAGGCCCTGGCTACACACCTTAGGGGGCGTAGCCTCCTCCTTGCACCAGAAGGTGAAATTCCCATCAGGGGATCAGGTTCTAGACATCCGAGGTTGCCAGCCCACAGCGAGGCAGTGCACGGTGGCTGTCATATCCTATCGGCTTGATGCACAGCCCTCGGCCCCCGCCGAGGAAGGTTTATAGCAATCAAAGACCCTGGTGGCGCCCCCTGATACAGCTGCCGAGGATGCTAAATGTGAGGACCTGCAGAAGGCGGTAATTGACGATGACTCGGAGAAGTTCTTCCAAGTTGGGACCCAGCTGCCTCCCCAAGAGAAGGAGGAGTTACTTGAGTTCCTCAAAAGGAACCTTGACGTGTTCGCATGGGACCCCTGCGATGCCCCTGGGATTGATCCATCCTTTATCTGTCACCACCTTAACGTCAACCCGTCCGTGATCCCCAAGAAGCAGCCACCCCGGCGCCCGTCAAAGGAGCACGCTGATGCAATCAGGGAAGAGGTCAATAAGCTTAAGCGCGCGGGGGCTATCAAAGAAGTCTTTTACCCCGAATGGTTGGCCAACACTGTGGTGGTCAAGAAGAAAAGTGGGAAGTGGAGGGTTTGTGTAGACTTCACAGACCTGAACAAAGCATGCCCAAAGGACCCTTTCCCAATGCCACGAATAGACCAGCTAGTAGATGCGACGGCAGGCCATCCTCAGATGAGTTTCCTAGATGCCTTTCAGGGCTATCATCAGATCCCACTAGCTTTGGAGGACCAAGAGAAGACAGCCTTTGTGACGCCTATTGGGAACTACCACTACAAGGTTATGCCATTTGGCCTGAAAAATGCCGGATCCACCTACCAGAGGATGATGACGAGAATGTTTGAGCCGATGTTGGGCAAGAGCATCGAGGTCTATGTTGACGATATGGTGGTGAAAAGCAAACTGGTGTCCGAACACTTGGGGGACCTCGGCCACACATTTGACATCCTAAGAAAGCACAAGCTCCGCCTTAATGCCTCAAAATGCTCGTTTGGCGTAAGCTCTGACAAGTTTTTGGGATACATGATCACCTACCGCGAGATCGAAGTCGACCCTGACCAAATCAAGGCCATTCATAATTTGAAGCCTCCGCAGAACCCCAAAGAGGTCCAAAAGCTTACTAGGATGATCGCGGCGCTGAACCGATTCATTTCCAGGTCGGCTGACAGGTGCAGGCCCTTCTACCTCCTGATCAACAAGTGGAAAGGATTTGAGTGGTCCGAGGATTGTGTCGTAGCTTTCCAGCAACTCAAGGAGTATCTATCCCGGCCGCCTATCATGTCTAATCCCGAGGCCGACGAGGTCCTATACGCATACCTTGCTGTAGCGCCCCACGCAGTGAGCCTAGTACTGGTACGGGAAGACAATGGCGTTCAAAAGCCAGTTTACTACGTCAGCAAGTCGCTGCACGAAGCGGAGGTCAAATACCTACCCTTAGAGAAAGCCATACTGGCTGTGGTCCACGCCACGAGAAAGCTCCCCCATTACTTCCAAGCTCACACGGTGGTTGTCCTAACCCGATTGCCTTTGAAGTCTGTACTCCGGACCGCTGACTACACAGGAAGAATCGCGAAGTGGAACACAATTCTGGGGGCTTTCGACGTCAAGTACATGCCTCGGACCTCCATAAAAGGCCAGGTTCTGGCAGATTTGACGGCCGAGTTCGCTGAACCAGTCGTAGAAGTGACAGCCGAGGAGAAGAGCTGTGATGAGAAATCAGTTGGGGCAATCTCCATCCCGGAGTCACCATGTTGGAAGGTATATGTTGATGGCGTGGCAAACCAAAGGGGGTCCGGTGTGGGGCTAGTCCTAGTATCACCTGAAGATCATGTCATAGAGAAGTCCCTGAGACTCGGATTCACGGCCACAAACAACGAGGCCGAATATGAGGCATTACTGCAAGGGATGGTCATGGTACAGAAGATGAGAGGAAAGTCGATAGAGATGTTCTCAGACTCGAGATTGGTGGTAGGACAGGTAAAGGGGGAGATGGAGGCCAGAGATTCGAGAATGCAAGAATACCTGAGCCAAGTCAAGCGCTTACAGTTGGAGTTTGACCTCTTCAGCTTGTCCCATATTCCTAGGAGTGGGAACAGCCATGCCGATTCATTAGCCACACTCGCAACCTCCTCGGCAGAGGCTCTACCTCGGATCATACTTGTGGAGCATCTGGAGAGGGCGAGTGAAGTGCCAAAGGGAGCGATCCCCGTCCATCAGGTTGAGATGGGTCCCAGCTGGATGGACCCCATAGTGAGATTCCTCAAAGATGATGTCCTGCCTGAGGAGAGGTCAGAGGCAGAAAAGATACGAAGGAAAACTCCTCGGTTCTGGTTGTCCGAGGATCACAAACTATACAGGCGCCCCTACTCTGGGCCATATCTGCTGTGCGTCCACCCCGAAGCGGCAGAATTCTTGCTCGAAGAGCTGCACGAAGGAATCTGTGGGAGCTACACAGGGGGGAGATCCCTGGCTCACCGAGCCGTCTCACAAGGATACTGGTGGCTGGGGATGCAGCAAGAGGCCCAGAAGTATGTCAAAAAGTGTGACCAGTGCCAAAGGTTCGCCCCAAATATCCATCAGCCAGGAGGGGTCCTCAATCCTTTGTCCAGTCCATGGCCGTTCGCCCAATGGGGCTTGGACATAGTAGGACCTTTCCCCAGAGCACCAGGGAATAAGAAGTATCTGTTGGTGGCTACGGACTACTTCACCAAGTGGGTCGAGGCCGAGCCACTGGCCAACATCAGGGACGTAGACGTAAAGAAATTCCTTTGGAGGAACATTGTTACACGATTCGGGGTCCCTCATACCCTCATCTCGGATAATGGGCTCCAATTCGATAGCAAGGCCTTCAAGAGGTACTGTTGTGAACTTGGGATCACAAACAGATACTCGACGCCAGCCTACCCTCAGGGAAACGGACAGGCCAAGGCTGTCAACAAGGTCATCGTCAATGGGCTTAAGAAAAGATTGGATGATGCCAAGGGAAGATGGGTAGAGGAGCTGCCCCACGTCCTCTGGACGTACCGGACTACGCCTTGGCGATCAACGGGGGAAACACCTTTTGCTATGACTTACGGTGCTGAGGCGGTGATCCCCCTGGAAACAAACTTCCCGACGCTAAGGACGAGCTCCTTCACTCCAGGCAGTAATGATGAACTGCTGGGGTGGAGCCTGGACCTGGTAGACGAACGAAGAGAGCGAGCAACGATCCAGCTAGCCTATTACCAGCAAAATCTCAAACAAGGATATGACGCCAATGTAAAGCTCAGACCACTAGCACCGGGGGACCTGGTGCTGAGAAAAGTCGTAGAAGCTGCCAAGAACCCTTCTTGGGGAAAGCTGGGACCCAACTGGGAGGGGCCCTACCGAATTACCTCAGTAGCAGGGATAGGAGCATACTATTTAGAAGATTTAGATAACAAACCTGTACCTCGTCCATGGAATGTAAATAACCTGAAAAGGTATTACTATTAATGAAGAAGTCTCTTTTGATTCAGATGTTCTGCCTATCAAGATTACATGTCTCGTGTCCTAACGGCGAATATACCTGGGTACTAGACAGAACTAAGGTCTTGCATGGTCCACGGACTCAAACCTATGGGGAAACTAGTTACTTACAGAAGAACAGAAGCGTTAGACAGAACCAAGGTCTTGCATGGTCCTCGGACTCAAACCTATGGGGAAACTAACCACTCAAATATCCCTAGGTACTAGACAGAACCAAGGTCTTGCATAGTCCACGGACTCAAACCTATGGGAAAACTAGTTACTTACAGAAGAACAGAAGCGTTAGACAGAACCAAGGTCTTGCATGGTCCTCAGACTCAAACCTATGGGGAAACTAACCACTCAAATATCCCTGGGTACTAGACAGAACCAAGGTCTTACATTGTCCACGGACTCAAACCTATGGGAAAACTAGTTACTTACAGAAGACTAAGTGTTAGACAGAACCAAGGCACTGCATGGTCCTCGGACTCAGGCCTATGGGGAAACTAACTACTTCAAGACTAAGTGTTAGACAGAACCAAGGCACTGCATGGTCCTCGGACTCAGGCCTATGGGAAAACTAACTACTTCAAGACTAAGTGTTAGACAGAACCAAGGCACTGCATGGTCCTCGGACTCAGGCCTATGGGAAAACTAACTACTTTAGAAGACTAAGTGTTAGACAGAACCAAGGCACTGCATGGTCCTCGGACTCAGGCCTATGGGAAAACTAACTACTTCAAGACTAAGTGTTAGACAGAACCAAGGCACTGCATGGTCCTCGGACTCAGGCCTATGGGGAAACTAACTACTTCGAAGGGATCCTAAGTGTCTACTCGAAGAAATTCTACCTGGTCCTTAGGACACGAAAGGTCCGCCCGAGCATACATGCCCTCTCGTTATAATAATTGATGCCGCGATTAGCCGAGATACAATTGAAGTTAAAATTATACAAAAAAAAAAAGAGAAGAGTGGATAACGCGCAAATGAACAAACAGCCAGCATAAGTCAGAAGAGAAAGTAAGGCTCGCATTACATTAAGTCCAGAAAATTACATGATATGAGTCACATTACAAAAAAAAAAATGCAAAAATAAAGCAAAGCAGGCAGAGGCGCCAAGGAGCCTACTCCTTCTATTTAATTGCCCGTCCCAGTGGATGGCTGGACCATGGCAGCCTTAGGATCTTCTGAGCTCTGACTAAGTGGGATGGCTTGCAGAGGCACGGCAGGAATGGCAACTTCCTCGAAGGAAGAAACCTGGGCATTAGAGGAGGGTTTTGCAACCTGCTAGAGCGCTTCCTCGTTAGGGCCTTCACTCAGTTCAACCGCCCTGGGAGGATCACTCCCTTAAACTGGCCTATCAGTAGGTCCAGCGGCCGAGGCTCCCTCACCTGGAGTAGCAGCAATTTCCTCAGCAGCCTCCTCGGCCTCAGAGCCATCTTGGGCAGCCTCGCGGATGGCAGGGGGGTAGTACACACTCTCCTCCTTCCACAGGTCAGACGAGGCCTCCACCCCAGCTTGTTTGAGGGCTTCACCCCAAGTCTAGGAGCAGTAGCGCCTGCATACCTCAGGGACTTGGGATTTGTAGGCAGCTGCTGTCTCAGTTGCCCCGGTAGCATAAGCTGCCTCCTCAGCTTCCTCCTCAGTGGCCCAAGCCTCCTCCCTACCTTGGTCTGCCTCAAACTTGGCCCTCACAGCTTCCTCTTTGGCCCATTCAGCCACCTTCTTGGCCTCCTCAGCATCAGCCATCTTCTTCGTCAGGCCAGCTATTAGCTCCTCGGCGAGCTTCAGCTGCTCCCCTACCTCACCCAGACGCTTCTTCTAAGTTTCGACCTGCTTCTGGGCACCCTCAAGGCCTGACACTGCGCTGTCCCGAGCCTTGGTAATTGCCTTCAGCTCCTCCCTGGCCTTGGCAAGGTCATCCTCGGAGGTCTTGAGGGTCCGAGTGGCCTTCAAGCGCTTATCACGCTCTGCATCCATGACCTTTCCATGGTCATGGGCCGCCTCCTCCAGCCTATAGGTGGCCTGGACAGCCTGCCAAACAAAACGGATACATAATAAGCCGAGCTCAAAAAAGAAAGGAAGCCAGAAAAAACTGAAGCCAGAAAAATCACAAGTGTTGAGGGTCTTACCATCCCCAAGTATCGCTTGAGGCTGAGGAAGACCTCCATACTCCTCATGGTCCCCAGCTGCACCATGTCAGTAGGAAGCAGCAGGCATCTCTCCACCGCGTCGGCCACGTACGGGCCTTCGCCCTCTCTAAAATCCCTGAGGGAGGAGTCATCCCTCAAGGGACCCCCATGGAGCATTGGGGCGGGGAGCCAGGCCTGAACCTCGGGCTGGGCATCGACCTGTTTGTCCTGGGCCTTGGAGCCTATCTTCAGCTGCTTTGAGGGCCGCCGAGTGTCATCTCCCTCCCGCGTGGGCCCAGATTTGTCTTTGATAGGCCTCTTGCCCTTATCCTTTTTTTGCTTAGGATCAGCAGGCTCGTGCCTGGACGGCGGGTTCGTCTGAGGCGGAGGAGGAGGAGGCCTAGATTGAGTAGAGGCCGACCTGGTCTGAGCAGGATGAGTCTTTGGAGAAGGAGGAGGAAGCTTTGGCTTGGACTTCCCCGGTTGCCCTTCTATTAGGTCGAGCAGACTGGCTTGGGGTTTCTTCTTGTAACCCATCTCAAGCTGAGAAGATGTCTCTGATGCTAGGAGGTCTGCTTCGGTCAGACGAGGATCACCTAAGTCTCCAGAAGGGTCCTCGGACTGGTGGACTTGTTCAAACACGTCAAAATCGTCCTCGGCAGGGCCAAAATCGGCAACTTCCTCTTCCCTCTCTAAGTTCTCTTCCGCGGCCTCTGAGAATGTGTGTTAGGAAGAGGGGCCTGCTAATGTGACACCTTCTGAAGTGGAGGAATCCTCGGGAAACTCGAACCCGTCCTCGGTCACAGTGATTTTCTGCAGCCGAGGATCCTTTGCTCTGATCACATGCTTTGGGGCCGCGAACGATTTTTGGAGCGGGGTGTACCCCAAGATTTTGTGAGCGGCTCTAACTTGATGGTCAGCTTCGTTCTCGAAAACCGCCGCCCTGAGCACCTTCTGCAAATCCTCCCTGTTGATCAGGCTGAAGTGGCGCGTGAAGGCGTGCGGATCTGCAGAAAGAAGACACATTCACGTTAGTAACCAAACAGTGCAAAAAAGAAATGACGCATGAAACAAATTAAAATCTTTGAACCCCCTCCTACTCCCACTGCCCCACCTGGTGTCCCCTTTGTCGTCGGGCAGTGAAGGCCATCGTGCCACCCTCCGGACACGATGAGAAAATCCTCGTTCAGCCCCTTGTTGGACTCAGGGAGGCACTGGATAAGCCGGACCCTGTCGTCCCTCGTCCTCATGTAGTACGACTTGTTCTTCAGGTGTTGAAGGTTGTAACAGTAGTTCACGTCGTGATGGGTCAACCTTAGCCCCATCTTCTCGTTCAGAGCGTCCACACAACCCAGAATTCTGAAGATGTTGGAGGCGCACTGGGTGGGGGTTAACCGGAAGTATGTAAGGTAACCCCTCGTCACCGGCCCCATGGGGATCCTCATGCCACCTTCGAGGAAGGCGATGATGGGAATCACCACCTCGCCCTCCTGCCTTCGAAGGAGCCACTCCCCTTCCTCACAATACCTCAAGCCCACGTTGGCCGGTATCTTATAATCGGCGATGAATTTCTCCATCGCCTCCTTAGTGTAGACGTACTTCTTAAGCCCACCCATCCCAAATGACGCCTAAGAAAGCTAAAGAAAGAGCAAATAAAAGAGAAGGAGGAGTAGATAGGAAGAAAGCTCAGAGAGGGATAGAGCGACTTACAGAAATGAGGAGAAGCTCCTCAGACAGGCTTTTTATGCTGGAGATGTTGGTGGAAATTTGGCTGGACTCAGAATAAAGGCACAAGAGCTCTTGATTGCGAATGAAAAAAGGGGAAAGCGGTTCGAATGGGTATTTATACCTCAGATCGAAGAGTCGCGCGAGTTTTCCCGCCCATAAATGCTAGGCGAATCCCCACCGTTAGATTGTCATCTGCCCGTTGAACGTGGGGAGCACAGAGCCGCCTGAATTTAATGAAGGACACGTTACGCTCACCAAAGCATCAGTAACGCACCTTGGGCAGATGAAAAGGCTCTAACACTGACGTGGGACAAGACTCGATTGGACACGGAGCAGGTCCAAGGATGTCAAAATCCTCATTTCCGCCCGAGGATGCGGACAGCAAGATTTTGAGGGGCTATTGTGGGGCCAGAAAGAGTCAGGCAACCCCGGCCCACTTCGAGCCAGGCCCAAAGGCCCACGCCGAGGACGCGTCCAAGGTCCGAGGACGAAAGTGTAAAGCTCAGTTGCCTAGGAAACAGTGCCGAGGATGATAACGTCCTCGGACCTCCGAGATCTGAAAGTGGACGAGCGGCCCACCATCAAGGGGAGTCTCCCCGAGCATCCAAGGAGCAAAAAGCAAGTACCAAGCACCAGCGAAGGAAGCATGGTGGAGGAGCAAGTCCCAAATGAACTGTCATCTCCACATTTAATGCCCTCAACTAACGCCCTGGCCGCATTAATGAGGATAAGACCCCTGAACAGTGCCGTCTTGGACGCTGCAACCCACAGGAAGGATGGGAATGCGGCTGATGGGACAGGCTCTCAAGTGGTGGCCTGGCTGATCAACAAATGTAGGGCTAGGATCAACTGAGAGAGATGTATATAATGTAAGAAGTCCCTCTTGAAAAGGGGGACGGACGGAAAAACCAAAGAGAAGAAATACTGTAGAGACTTGTGTTCTCTCAAACCTTGTAACCATTCCTTAAAGAAATAATAATAACTCCAAGCTCTGAAAGGCCAGTCCGAGGAGCATTACTGTGCATCCCAGTTAACGTTTAAGTTATTTAGCACTCACGTGTAACCATGCATGGCCCCTGCATTCCTCACTAGGGCCTAGCTCTTGAACCCATTCTCTATAAATTCATTGCAGGGTTAGCTGGGCTTGGGTCCACTCTCTCAACCCGTAGAAGTGCCCGAAACCGGTCCCTACACAATGAATTAAGACAAATCCTAAATCATGAGAAAAACATGATTGAACTCATATCTAGAATCCCATCTTAGTCAATTGATATGAAGCAAGAACAATTTAAATCATTAAAGAATAACTATTGTGGGAAAAATCAAATCACATAAATATTATTGATAATCCTTAACAAGGTTTCATCCTCAACCCTAATTATAAATTTAGCTACTCATAGTAATTGAAAGAAAACACAAAAATAAAATACTAAACATTAAACTAGAAAAATAAAATAGAGAAAGAAATAGTCACAATGCTATCATGGAGAAAAGCTACAGAGAAGCCACATGCGGCACTGCCTCTTGCTCCAATTTTCTGTTTTGCATCACAGCCCTAGCACTAGCCTCAGTCCCCTGAATTTTGCCCTAAAAAGCCTTTAAATAGGTCAAGGAATCCTATTACAAGTTGAATTCCCGTTTGGAGAAAATCCCAGATTTTTAGGCTTCACTTAACCGACTATTTTGGCCCATTTAATGTCAGAATTCGGGCTCTTGGTAAACTACAAAGTTGTAGCCCTTTAATTTAACTTTCCAGCCCAACTTGAATCATCTCGATTGGACATCTGAGCCGAAAGTTATGCCAAAAATACTAACTGATGTGCAGGCTGGAATCCTAATCCGAATTGGACTTGAATTTGGTGCAAATTTCCTTTGATTCCTTACTCCAATTGGACTTAAATTTAATATTCATGCCTGGCTGGATGTAAGTTGGCTTGATTCAATTGGCCTAGCCCCACTTTGCATGTAAAGCCCTTGTTACCTACAACACAAAGATATTACATAATCAGTCACAAAATAACATAAAAGTAAAGCTAAATATGTAAATATGTAAGTATTTTATTGTATATATTTCATGCACATCAAGCCCTCTACTAGGAACTCTGCTAGAGATCTCCTTGGTGCCCTCCAAACCACATTTCCCTAAGTTTCCCCATTTGAGTTCATGTGTTTGGTTCATGAACCAGAAAGTACATGTTTTTGGCATAATAATGAACTATTTCAAGCTATTCCAGAAGCTTCCATGTCTGTTCATTGTTGCCCCATAATTCCTTGACTTATTGTGTTAAAGAAGAGAGAGAGAGAATGGCTGGCTGTAGCTCCATAGTTTTGTGTCTTGTCAACACAACTTTATGTCACATCAATAATCATGAAAATCAGCTTGCCAAAGAAGGGTGTAAGCTCAGCTAGACATGTGTCCTCTTTTGCTTTGATTTGACAAGCTAAAAATGATGGTAATGGGCTCCAGTTGTCAGCTTAGCTGTGCTGAAACTTGACTGGTGGTTAGTCTAACCATTTCAGTTGCTCAAGTGATCCTTGGTTGCTGGGATTAGCACATGGGCTAGGCTATCCCAATTGGGCCTTGTTGTTGGGCTTCTTTGGGCTTGTTCATCCCTACAAAATGAATAGTTTTGCCATGGGTGACATACATGGGCTTTCATAGCTAGAGTTTCTTATGGAAAAATAAGTATAGTTCCATGATTTTTGTAGAAAAAGTAGTTCTAAAATATGAGTAATGTATCATAAGTAGTTTATGCTTCCCATAAGTTAGGGACTTTAGTACCTGAAAATATGTTTTTGTCAAGGAATAGTTTTGGGCTTTGAGCATAATGTAATTGTTTTTGCCAAATGGTATTTGGGCTTTAATAGAATAGTTGTTTGCCCAATAGTTTTGGGTTTTTATTTTTTTTATAAAAGATGCCAAAATAATATTGGGCTTTTGTGAATAGTTGGGCTTTTGTAAGTAGTTGCCAAAATAATATTGGGCTTTAGTAAGTAGTTGCCAAAATAATATTGAGCTTTTATAAATAGAAGCCAAAATTTTTATTTGGGTTTTTATAAATAGGTGTCAAAATATTATTTGGGCTTTATGAATAGGTGCCAAAATATTATTTGGGCTTTTTGAGATTTTGTAAAAATACTATCATGTAGCAACGGACTTAGTAAGAGTGTTGTGTAGCAACAGGCTCTTAGAGGTGCCATGTAACAATGGGCTTTTAGAGGTGCCGTGTAGCAACGGGTTTTAGGGTGCCGTATAGCAATGGGCTTTTAGAGGTGTCGTGCAACAACGGGTTTTAGGGTGCCGTGTAGCAACGGGCCTTAAGGTGCAGTGTAGCAACGGACTTTAGAGTGCCGTGTAGCAACAGACTTTAGGGTGCCGTGTAGCGATGGGCTTTGTAAAAGGGTTTTGTTGAGCTTTTTGGGTTTTGCCCACAAGGTAAATGAGTTTGGGCCTTTTTGTGGAGATAGTATAATTTTGTGGCTCAATTTTGGTAATGGTATGATAAGTATTTGTGTGAAAACCCAAGTTGGATAATACGTGGGATATAATGGGTAATATTTGTGAGAGGGCACAAGGCAATTTATGGGGCTTATATGGGAAATATTTGTCGGAGCCAAAGTTGGGTAATAATAGGGAGAATATTTGGGTAATATGTGGGAAGTATGTAGGAAATATTTGTGTGGGTCCAAAATAGTTTATGGGCTTGTATGGGTATTTTAGTGATTGGGCTAATGAGATTAGGACCCGAAAATTTGTACCTTAACACATACCTATCACAAACTGTTGTTATAGTCCAGAGTTTCTTTTCCATGAATTTGGTGAGATCATAGGAAAACAAACCAAATTTCTCATGCATATATATTCACTTTATAATCTAGCAAATAAATAAAAGAGTTATATTAAAGATGATAATTGGAGGAGAGGAAAAGAAACAACAAAACTAACCCCGCCCACTCCTCTTTTATTCAAACATGAACCACAAAAAATTAATTAACCTCCACTCTTGCACAGTAAATGTTGAATATTGTGGAAATTAAACAAACACCAAAACTACAACTTTATACTAGAATTACAACTTTTCATGCAAATTGAAAAATAAGGACTCCTAAATAGAAAAGCTACTAGCTTAATACAACACAATGACTCCAACTTAACCATCCAGTTTTGAGAGATAAGAAGTTGCTACAACGATTTTACATTTAGGGTTTGTGGAGCATAATTTTTTTTTTTTTTTTTGGGATAAAAAATCCATATGTATTCCATGGTAGTTTTTGTATTTGTATGACTTTCACATCTTTAGGACTCTTGAGCCACATCTCAACATTGCCATTCCATGATTTTTTTTTTTTTTCATAAAGAAGGCTTTGCGTTTGAGCCATGAGAAAACAAAAGAGAGAAATAGATAGGGGTAGCATAAAGAGAGGAGTGATTGTGCGAAAGAAGACTAGAGTGAGAGAGAAAAAAAAATCAGAATTTTCTTTTTAAATAATGCTGACGCGAAAATTTGTGGAGCTTAGCAAAAAGTAGAAGGCTTCGGTTTTATAATAATAATAAAATTTATAATTTATCATAAAAAAAAAATGTTTATGCACCACTTTTGTAAGGAGAAAAGAAAAGAAAAAGAGTTTTGCCCCATTGGTAATAGACGTGCCTGCATTATTAATCAGTTTTTGATAAATCATAGTTGGGTTGGGGGATTAATTGAATTATAAGTTTGGCATGCCTGCACTAATAAGTACTATCATAACATATATAATATAGTTTAAAAAAATTATAGTTGTTCGATGGATTAAATAATTTTGAAGAGTCTTAGACGACAAGTTTGATAGTTAGCATGCTCGAGTAAGGCGTTCAAGAATTACGGGTTCAATCTTATAAATACATTTTATTTATTTATTTTTAAATTAAGGATTCAATATTGTTAGGATTTTTCTTTTATTTTGAGAAGAAAAACCTCAAACTTTCATTAAAAAAACTTATTAGTCATGATCGGCAATAAGAACATCATGAGGGTGTGAAGGAATATCTTTCGTATATACTGATAAACTTCTAACATTTTTTGGATGTTTAACTAGGCTGGCTATGAGCTATGTAGTTGTTTAATTTATGTATATGAGAAAAAGAAATATTATTGAGGGCATCTATAGTGGACTAAACAGAAGTAAGAAGGTGAGTAAAGGAGGCAAATGACTCATCTTCACTTTTAAAGGCTTTGATCATGATTACCACCTGAGAATCTCCTTTCATGGATAATCTCACTTTTAAAGGCTTGATAGAAATACCCATTGTTTTAGACTTTTAGCCTACTCACCTTTTAATCCCAAAAATGAATATTTGAGATATTGAAACCAAGAATCCATATCCAATGAGTTTCACTACATTCAAACCTTCAGGATCCTTTTTTAGTGCTAGAGGCTCAAGTTCTATGTGAATAAAGATTTCATGGAGGAAATCACTACATAATAAATCCAGAGGTTTTGGGATTATTGCGATAGAAAGGCAAGCAATATGTTTGCAGAGAAGTTTTCCTTTGGTTTTCCATTTTGTAGCAAAATCACCATGCCATATTCTTTAGTGCTTAACATTGGCTGAAGCCCACTTAGAGCAGTGAGTTGTACAGTTCAACCTTCACTCAAATCAATAAAATTTGTAAGAGAGGGAAACAATCAACAAGAGAGGGCTCTGCTCGAGGATAAAAATAAAGAAGAAAAGACTGATGTTATAAAATAGATAAGCAAATGTCTCCCCGCAAGCTTGCCTGAGGAGGCCAATGTTATACAGAAGGTTGCATTGTTCACTCCCTTCTCTCAATGTTCTTCTTGTTTCTTTTTCTTCTCCCTTGATACTTGTGTTTGGATATTTTTCTATGAAAACCATCTTTTTCTTATATACCCCCCCTCCTTTGCATCCTGACCTTCCATCTTTACCTCCCCCATTTATCTTTGTGACACTTGTCCCTTTAAACATCTGAAGAAGGTACTAGATGGAGTTTGCTTAGCTGTGAATTACAATGTTCAGGTCATTTCCTCTGTTCAGATCACTTTCTCATCAATATGACTGATAAAGCTGTTACCCACCATTTAATGCGGAGGCAACATGCTACATCTCTCTGGAATCTTCCCCTACTCCTCATGATTCTCTTATCTCAGCCAATCCTTCCCACCTAAAGCTCCTAAAAGCCTTTTGCCTCTTCATCTCCCTTTCTCGGGTGAACTCCCTCCTTGGGCATGTGATGCCCCAATACCAACGTTACAGCCCAACAATCCCTTCTTCAGTCCTTGGGCCCCCACAATTGGTATATTGCTTATTTTCAAATTGTCGCGATTAATCATTAAAATATAGGGGTCTTAAGCTTAGATTTTTTCTTCTTCTAAATATTATCTTAATTAAGTACTTAAATCAAGGTCTGATATTGCAAACATAATTGAATGTAATTCGCAAATGACTAAATAATTAATAGAAACTAAATGCGTAATTGAATTAAATCGATAAAAAATAATAAAGTATAAAACTAAATCAAGCAAAAAACTAAAATACTGCAAATAAACCTACGTGCCAAAACAACTAAAATTAAGATAATTTTAAACTAATAGATGAGATTGCAAAGATAAAGTTAGAAGTCTTTTTCTTATTTCAATGACCAAAATGCCCCAAACATCGAAAAGGATTAAAATATACATCTCGACATTGCTAAAATGAGCAAAATGCCCTAAAATCCTCTAGAATGAGCAAAACAACTTGAAAACAACCAAAATACCCCCAAAATCTAAAAAATCGAGTGTATTTTGGCTTAGTTTAGGGTTATTTTGGTCATTTTCAGAGGTTTCAAGAGTATTTTGCTTTATGTTTTTTTGTAATATACCATGAAGATCATGCCAAAATCATAAAACATGTTAAATGCTTTTCATGCAAAATATGGCCACATTTTTATGAGGATTTTTCATATACACATAATTTTTTAAATATAATTTTTTTTTTTTTAAACTTGTAAATTTTTAATAGCATCGTTTCTATCAAATACCTCAATTTATAGTGAGGAGTTCTCTTATTCTAAATTTTAATTGAATAACATTTATATTTTGATAATTTTTTCATTTAAAAATCTAATTTTCTTGCCTTTTGAGATGCAAGATTACTACTACTTATGTTTTTGTGTTCAACTTCAACTAAGATTTTATTTTCAACTAGTAATATCACCAATTCTATCTTAAATATGATTTTATTAACTTTAATTTTAAATAACTTTTTTCTGCAAATGCTACTGTATGATGTGTTGTTAGTTATAATTTATAAGCATTAATTAGAAAGAGCAAGATACTGTTAGTTAATATTTCTCCCTAATTGCATTAAAAAAATCTAGTCTTTTTACATAACTTATATGTTAATTAGACTATTTTCATTTATTTTCATATTTAAAATTTTAATTCTAAAAATAAGTCTAAATAATCAATATTATTATAAGAGTTTGAATTTGGTAAGGATGAGATGTAAATTAGCATTTTATATAAAATTCAATACATCTTATCACACCTAATAACATTTCAATAAATTTCTAATTTGATTGGATTTATATATGGGTGTTAGAATTAATTGGGCGTGGTTGTGTTTATTCTTAAATCTGTGATAAGATAATGTAATATATTGAGATTGGAAGGGTAAAACATGAGTTTTACATCATGTACTTACAGAATCTCCAGGTATTGAATAATAAATTTTTTGAAAAAAAAAATTATTAATTCTAATTTTAATTTTAATAGAGAGAGAAAGAAAGATTAAAATTTTAGTGAGATTGAAAATTTTTAAAAATAATTTTTATTCATTACAATTTTTGACTTTAATTAAAATTACTCTTTTTTTATTATTATTATATTTTATTTTAGTGGGCCAACTTTTCCATTTAGGCCCTTAGGCCTTTGCCTAAATGGCCTAAGTGACCCACCCGTGATAGAATACTAATTCCTTTATTATTTCTTTGATATTTCGGTTCCCTATTCCATCTATAATTCATACTAAGGCTTCTACACAATATAAAAAGAGACTTCAAGCCCAAGTCTCTAAAAGATAGTTTCTTACTTGTAAAGATAGACTCTCTCGCGATCTCTCTTAAACACACATACACAAACATGGCCGATTCCGCTTCTGGGTCAGGGTGTAGCTGTTTTCGGCTTTTTGACTTCAGACAGAAGCAAAGCAACGACAATGAAAGCAAACATATTTTGCAGCAAAAAGGAGAACACAATAAGCAGGTTACAGGAGTATTGGCCGGGCTGAAGTGGAATACTTTTATGAGAAAGTTCAGCCGATTCGGTATTAACAAGAACAAGAAAGAGAAGAACAGGTTTCAGTATGATCCGCGGAGTTACGCGCTTAATTTTGATGATCGTTTTGATAACGACGAAGACGCTTTGGTTATTAGTTTTACGTCGAGGTTTGCTGCTCCTATGCGTGATCATGAAGAACAGCGGAGAACCGAGTCAGGAAAGTGATAGATTTTGCATGGAAAATTATACGGATTCTTTCTGGGTATCTGGGATAGTTCCTTGTTCATTACGACAATGAAAGCACATTCTTTTGCCGCAAAAAGAGAACACAGAGAGACATGGTGGCTGAATATACTGAATCAGTTTACAGAAGTTTCGGCTGGCCGGCGCAAGTGGAGGACTAATGTGAGAAAAAGTTCAGCGGATTTGTATCAGTGGTTTTGATAGTGAGGAAGATGGTTTGGTTCTTGATTTTACGGCATTGAGATTTATATCTGATATAATTCCTTGTTTATAATGATATTTATATTTGGGTTAGTTCAATGTATTAATTGTATGCGACAATTTGAAGTGAGACCTTGATTAATTTTTTTTTTTTTTTCCTTTTTAGAGTCAAATATTTTATTAGTAATTATAAAATTTAATAGATAAAACAATACAATTAATACAACTTCGTTTCTTTCTTAAAAAAAAATTACAACTTCATTTAACCGTAAAAATATCTAAACAAATACTAAACAATTATGATAGAAAACTTTAATGAAATTATATTTTCGATATCTATAAATATATTTTGATTAAAAGATTTATGGATAAATTTCTTAAATAGTTCCTATTTTTTACACTATGTGTTGGTCTTTATCCTTTCTTTTTTTGATACCATTGAATAGAATATACAAAATTATATATAGTTAATTAGTTACTGTTAGAGATATATATTAGACATATATTAGCCCAATGTAATAGGCACAAGCCCAATCCTGCTTGTACTAGTAGTCTAGGGTTTAGTCGTCTATATATACTCGTGTTAGGGTTTATTGTAACACATGTTATTGTACTACACTCTTATACAATAAAGATGTAGCCCTTAAGGGATTCCTCCGTGGATATAGGCCGTCAAGGCTGAACCACGTAACCCTCGTGTTCTCGATGTTCCTATTCTATGTTTCCTCTTCCGCATCCACTCTAGCATATACAACATGGTATAACACATTGCGTTGTTGTTAATAATACATTTAACATGGTATCAGAGCCAAACTTTGTTCTTGGCATCAAACAAACATCTCTACACAGCAAAGAAGATTCAGGCACAGATTCACAGTGCCCCCCGCTTAACTTCAGATCTAGACCTCACGACATCATGTAGCCGCCATGGCTCACTGCTGTGTCCAGATCCTCAAGCCCAAGCAATCCGTGCCTCTCCCTGTCAGATCTGTGCAAATCAAGCCTTCACCTGACGAAATCAACCACACATACGTGCTCCTCGGCCTCCCGTGGGGAAAACCCAGAAATCCGGTCATCCGAAACCCAGCCACGCGCCTCCACGCGCCGCAGTTTTCTCCGGTAAATCTCCACGCGCCGCCTCAGATTCCTGACTTCCAGGTCGTCTTATTGGTACACGCGCCGCCCTGACGACCTCCTCGTCCACCGATCTACAGAACTTGAGATTCCGGCCATCATCTGAGATTACACGTGCCTCCACGCGCCTCCCTAGCTTCTGGCTTCTCTTCCACGCGCCGGTGACACTCACACGCGCTGAAAACTGTAGCTGATGTCATGCATGACGTCAGCAAACAAAGCCACATCAGCCCTAGACACGTCATCAGCCACGTCAGCAGTGTCGCCTCGTCAGCACCACGTCACCTAGCTGACCGTTGACCCGAACCGACCCGACCCGGACCACCCGGATCTGACCCGTGAGCACTGACCGTTGACTTTGACTAGGACTCTTTGACTTTTGCGTTAACTTTGACCAAAAGTTAAAGTTAACCAGTCCTAGTTAAAGTCAACGGTCAGTGCTCACGGAGCATAGGAGACCAAAAGTGATGGATTGGCATCTTAGTGGCCTGATCAGCTATATAGCACACTTGACCAAGGACCAAGTTAGATACAAAAATCAGCCTATATGAAAGTCAACTCTGTTGCAAGGACAGGAGGTCTGAAACCACAGTCTGTTCCTGCCAGTGAGGAGCTCTTTCTAGATTAGTGACTTGGACTAATCTTCTGCTGTTACATAAAACCAAAATCCGCTGATAATAATTGCTTCCATCAATGCTTCTGATGAGTTGCACTCGAGGCAGTTTTAGCAGCCCAACTGACAGCACCTGTGAAGATAATGTTTCCCTGCAAATTTCTGGCTTCATATGCATAAGCACACCTATTTCCTTTTTTCCTCTTTATCCCTGCAATTTTGATGAGAATCTGCCAATGCGTCTTTATCCTTTCAATGCCATGTCAAACGCAACAAAATTTACTTTCAACTTCAACGGTCAACTCATATTTAAAATAAAATAAAATTTCTTAAAAAAAAAAAAAACTCCAAATTTGAAGCAGGGGCGGAGCCACATTGTCCCTTGGGGGGGCCGTGGCCCCTGCAAAAAAAAAAAAAAAATCCATTAAATTGTGTAAGAAAAATGATTGGGCCCCCCAATGTTAGACATCCGGCCCCCCCATATTTCCACTATTCTCACATCTTTAGTTTTAGGCCTCTATTCTCTCAACTAAAAGCCTTTAGTTTTAGGCCTCTATTCTCACAGCTTTAGTTTTAGGCCTCACAACTTTAGTTTTAGGCCTCTATTCCCAGCTAAAAACCTTCAGTTTTAGGCCTCTATTCTCCCAGCTTTAATTTTAGGCCTCTTATACTCCAAATAAAACAAAAAACTGGCCCACTTACATTTAAATACTCAAAATCCAAACACAAAAACAACAAAATTTCACTTTCTCCATCTCAAAAACCCACCCACGGAATCCCTATTCTCTTTATTTTTATTTATTTTTTTATTTTTTTGTCTTCTGTGATACACTTTCACTTCCCACTGGTACTGCCTATCAGCCCCCAAAACTCACCATCAGTCCTCCAGTTTGGAAAAAAAAAAAAAAATCCTGACCAATTTTTTCTTTCTTCTTGCTTTCTAAAACAAATAACTCAGCATATTTTATTGTCAAATTTCAGGATTTGGAACTTGGTGACTGCCTGGTGAGTTTTCTTCTCTTATTTAAGCACTAGACCTTCATCTCTTTAGACTCTTTTTACTGCTTAGCTCAGCCTTCCTCTCAAACTCAGTCCTCATGATCCCAAAAAAAAAAAAAACTAACCATTATTTTCTTTCTTCTTGCTTTCTTAAAATAAATCATTCAGAGCAGGGGCGTAGCCAGAGGGTGAGTTTTCAGTTTCCACTTCATCTCTTTTTAGTGTTTTTTTTTTTTCTCAACTATCTACACTTAAATATTCACATGCTCTTTAATTTTTCATAGATTTTTAGAGAAATATATGGTTGAAGGCATGGGCATGGGGAGGTTGTTTGTGATGAGTCTTGAAAGAAGATAAAGTTTGCACTTTGTGAAGATAAAGTTTCTAAGGTAATTTTTTTTTTATTAACTATTTTTGATTAGTTAGATATCATGTGGCAGTGGGTGTTGTTAAATTGTTTGGTTTATGTTGTGTACTTGTATGTTTAATTTTTGCTTTTGTTTGAGGGGTTATTCTTAATTAAAAAAAATTAAAATACAGGAAAATTTGAATAATATGAATGATGATGGGTTGACTGTTTAAATTATAGTGGAAATTTTATTTTTTTTCTTGAGTATGAATAACATCCATATAATTAAGTAAAAATTTCTAATTAAGTTTTTATTTTTTAAGTTCTTTTCAGGTTAATTTTTGAGTCATATTCTTAAAGCTAAAAGAATTATAAGCAAACGAAAAACAATTGATGCATTCTTAAAGAAAAAATATGTTAGCAATTCAAAATTTAGGGCACCTGTGGCTGTAGAAATATATGTTGATACTTCAATGCCTAATGAATACCCCTCCAAATGTTCAAGAATTCAATCTGAAAAGATAGATCGTGATCTAGGATCACGTAAACAAATATGTGAATTTCCTATCAACAAACAAGATGAAATCCGACAAGCTTATCTCAAAGAAGGTCTGTATCAACCTAAATCTATAGACTATCCATACATCGTCGTTGAAAATCGGCCCCCCCATGTAAAAAATCCTGACTACGCCCCTGATTTTAAGAGATAGGAAAGTTGTTTTGTTACATAGCAGGTATTCCTTTTCTTTACGAGTTCCTTTAATTACACATGACATCAACATGGATCCATTAGTCTTGCAAGAGTTCCAAGCTCCCTGGCCTTGAGCACTAGTATTAGGTGTGCCAAATGTTAAATATTTGATATTTAGCACACCAAACACCAAAAAGAATCACATATTTCAAATTTTAAAATTTTTAGCATGGGTGAACAATACCGTTCTAAATTTGGAACGGTACTAATCACAATCACAAATAGTAAATTTTTATTTTTTTATTATACTTTCTCTCCTCTGACTTATTGTTCACAATTTGTAAAATTTTTATTGTTTTGAATTGGGATGAGTTTTAATTAAATATTATTTTAATGTATGGAATTGAATAATATAACATGTGATGTTTGGTGTATTGTAAAATAACGTACTAAAATAATAAAGTAGGCTTTTTTATTTTATTGTTTTGAATTGGGATGAGTTTTAAGTAAATATTATTTTAATGTGTTGTATATATTATTTTAATGTATGGAATTGAATAATAGAACATGTGATGTTTGGTGTATTGTAAAATAACGTACTAAAATAATAAAATAGGTTTTTTTATACGTAAAAATGACATATACTTTTGCAACGGCTGATGCTGATGCTCTTACTTTTGATGAATCCAAACTGATGTAGAATCACTCCTTTTTGCCCTCCAATCCACTGCTCCTGATTCTCTTCCCATGGCTGCTTGCCTCCCTTTTGCCTTTCGTGAGCTTGGTTCACCTTGTGAGAGAAGAATTGACCTACCGCTTTGAACTTGATGCTTGTTTCAAATACAAGCTTTGGCTGAGTTCTCTCTGAATTGTTTCGGCTCTCAACATGGAAATTTCAGCAACTCTGCCATGCATTTTACCGTTGGATTTTTGTTGAACTCACTTCTTTGCTTCTCATGTGTTAACACAGCCTCTCACGTGGGGCTTTGTGTGGCTTTGAGCCAGGCCTCATGGGCTGGGCTTGTCTCTCTTCTTTCTTATTTTCTTTCCCTTTGTGTATTGGCCTAATTAGTTTTATAACCAAGATCTGAACCAAACCAAATCCTTGTGGCTTGCTTTGACCATTGGTGTGGAATGCAGGCTTGGGTAATTTGTTGTCCCAAAAAATACCTATAACAGAGTTTGAGTCAAGTTTGATATACTGCGTGTCCTCGACTAAGGTGTTCAAGGATTGAGATTTGAGGGTTCAGTATTGTTAGGCTTTAAAATTTTCCCCCTAAAGAATATCGCTCGAGCTAGAAATTGTGTTTTTAAGGGTGTTTGGATAAATTATTGCAAAATAATGTTTTGGGTTTAAAATAAGCGTTTGTAAAAAATTTATGAGGTGTTGCTATTGTGAAACGGAGTTTTGGGTTTCAAAAACACGCTTTTAGGCTCCCAAAATACTTAACCAAATGGACCCTAATTCTGTTGATGAAGATTTGCTCTGTGTTTCGGCTTTGCACAAACAGAAGTATAATTTACACATAGGCAGAGCCAGGGACAGAGCCACCATTGGACTAGGGGGGCAATGCCCCCCTCCCCCCACTAATTTTTTAAATATTATTATATATATGTGTACTAATTTTAGCAATTTTTTTCCTATAAAATTACATTTTGTTTCCCTTAAAACTTTTTAACATTTTTACAAACTGTTCTGGTAACAAATTCTTATTAGTTCGCATATGAGCCCACCCCTCACATCATTTTTTTACTTACCAGTAACCGCTTATCACATCAATAATTTATAAAAATGTTTGTAACTCTAGCATTTTTATCATTTTAGTGACCATAAAAAAATTTATAGATCTAAAAATTTTTAAAGAGGCAAGATTGGGTTTTTTGAGTCTTCCTAGTCACATTTGTATAAGCTCATTCACAAAAAGAGCATGGTGTTAATCCTTTTTTTGGCAGAGAGGGATTTTGTGTTAATGTGTTATAAGCTTTGCTCCACCATTTTTCGTGCAGCAATAAGAGAGTTTGGCTCTGTTACTCCTGAGCCGTATTTTGAAAAGTGGAGAGAGCATTCTTGATTAAGCGCCCAGCCAAATGTTAAGTGCAAACTACAAACAAGTAAAGCATTCAACCAATAGATTTTTCTCACACGGCCAAGAGAGCATTTTTTTAAAGCATCCTAACCTTTCTCTCTCTGGATTTTGTTCTTAATCTCATGCCTTATTTTGCATCTCCATGGTAAAACAAAGATCATTAAAGAACCCATACCAAGTGCTTGATAGTAATACCCAGTATTTAGTCCACTCATCTTTCAATCCCAATGTGAGTATTTGGAGATTGAAACCACGGTCCAAATCTAGTAAGTTTCACTGCAGTCAATTCTTCGGGGGAGATTTCTTGAAGTTATTGGAAGAGATCATTTAATAAGGATAAAAATTCTAAAGGTTCTGAGATAGCTGCGGCAGGAAGACAAGCCAAACATTTGCAAAGAAGTTTTTATTTGATTTTCAACTTTGTAAGTGACGGACTTAGGAGGGCAGAGTATAAGTAAAATAAAAATAATGAAACTTCAAATAAGTATCTATTTAATATTAATTAGTCTTATCACATGTGTTTTGGGCGTGTGATGAGACTTTTATTTTTTGGGTTTATATGGAGGTGGGAAAAAAACAATTTATTAATAAAAAAAATGGTACATTTGTGGAAAAAAAAAAATTTCAAAAGAAAATTTTGCATTAGTACTTGACAATTAACGTGAGAGAGAAATGTGGAAGCCAGAGAAAAAACTTTTTTTTTTTTGTTTAGCTAAAAATTAGGAGTTTTTAAATTACTAATTTTATATGTCTAACCCTATGATTTAAGTCTTAGAAAATGATGAATTTTAAGATATTTTAGGTATCTAAATTGAAGATTCTAAACAGAAGAAGCCCTTTAAATAGTAGTATAGATAAACTATCAATGAAGACAAATATACAAAATCATTGTTTCATAATACATTATAACGCAATCATTTACTAACAAAGACAAAGACATGAAACACTATTGTTTCTTACTACATTAGAGCATTTGCATAAGTTCATTCAAAATTTTGTGCCTATTTTAGCATAATAACTTAATAGTCTACTTTAATTTTATTTTATTTGTATATTTACTTTTCAAAATAGCTCACATCAGATTATTTATTTTATACTACATTTCATCATAGTACTATTTCCTTATTGATTTTTTATTATTATCTCAAATCATTACTCTCTTTGTCAGCCAAAAATCATTGCCCTCAATTCAAATAATTTCTAGAACATTCATATACATAGCTACAATAATTGTGTGAATTTTCTCAATTAATCTCAAAATATACTCACATCAGTCTATGTATCATTGTACAAAAATATATTTTTACTGTAATAATTGTGTAAATTTGCAAAAATACATTTGTGCTAAAGTAATTGTGTAAATTTACATAGTTATAATAGCACAAATGTATTTTTGCACAATAATAAACAGATTGATGTGAGTGTATTTTGAGGTTGCCAAATACTATTACAATAAAATCAATGTAAAATTGTAAGTTAAGGACCTAAATTTTTTGAAATAAGCAGTCCAAATATAAAATTTACATATATATATATATATATATATATATATTTATTCCCCCCCCACCACACCCATCCCCCCCCCCCCCCCCCCCTCTTTGAGACTAGGGGGGCCCGAGCCCCTTGGTCCCCACCTAGTTTCATCCCGTTTGTAATCAAATCACTATCTTATATTCTTTACCGCTTTATTTGATTTGGTATGTTTATATTAATAAGTTGGGTTAATGTTTAAGAGTAAAATAAAGTAACAAGGAGTAAAATAAAGTAACAAGTCAAAAAAAAGAAGTTTCTTTTTGACTTCTAGTTATTTATCCGATTATAAAAATCAACAAATAGCGTTAAAATGCACAACCCCAATAGTTGTTTCTCACTCTCTCTTGCATTTTCTCTCTAGGATTCTTTCTTATGGCCATTGAGAAAACTATTTGGCAAATTATTACTTTGATTTAGCTTTTTGAAGATTGGTCTATGTCCCCCTCAAAAGCTTCAAAAGACTAATTTTATTGAAAAAATTTCAGGAAAAGAAAGTTGTAAAGAGAGAAAGGCTGGTTAAGCCATAAGGAGAAGGAGAGGATTCTGGAGAAAAAGACCGAAAAAATATTATTAAAAAAAAAATTGAAAAGTAGAGTTTATTGATGCCCTTTAAGAGATGGGTAATTCTACGAAAAAAATTGGAAACATTTTTTATAACAGTTGAAATAGTAAGTTTTTATTAGTTCTCATTTTGGTTTATCACTAACATCACTTTTTTTTTATCTACCACTAACAATTTGCCATATCAGTTAAGTGGGTCAGTGGAAGGAAAAATAATTAGTTATTGTATTTAACTAGTAAGTTGCTCGTGCGATACATGGATAATATTGTAATATTTTATATAAGATAGTGTAGGAAAATTTTGTACATATATTATAACATAATTGTTATAAAACTTTGTTAGTAATGGATTCATCATAAGAAGCAATAATTATAAATTGTACACACATAACCATTATAATTATTCAGTTCAAGGAATGAGGGAAAAAAAAAAAAAAACTTTGGAGGAATATTGTAGAATAAAAGTTGATACAGAGTGTGTTTCTCACTTTCTCCTTATTAATTTCTAAAGCAAAATATACATCACAAACACTCACAATCAATCACAACTTTTACAAAATCCATAAGTCCACGACATCCGACCTTAACATCAAAATTGTAATTGCCTTGTCACTTAATATATATAAAATGCAAACCCACTTCCTTGGTTGTAGCCAACTCATATAAGTTAAGATTAAATGGGACAGTAGCGTTAGAGTTAGGTAGGCTTCGTCGAAAGATTGAAGGTGTTGGGGACGTTTTGCGACAAGGGCCGAAAATGCGAGAATGGCCCAAATCTTCCCTTGGATTCTTTAAAAGTGTTTTTTGTGGAGAATCAGGCCCAAAATTCCAAATGTATAATGAACAAAAGGCTAATGGTGCTTTGACAAGAGAGAATCAAAATGCTAATAACAAAAGTGTAGAAAAAGTGTAAAAACATAACAGGTCTGAAACTTCGACCCACAGTCACCGAGAAGAGGAAAATGAGAGAGGTTGTGAGGAAGAGAGGAAAGGTTCCCCTGTACCCATATTTCCACCCCTAAGGTTCAGAATTGTGAGAATGTTTCCTGGCTCAGTGGGTTTTTGCTCTCAAGTTTCAGCTCTATAGGAAAAACGTGGTTCAACAGGTGTGAAACTTCGACCCATAGTTACCGAGAAGAGAAAATTGAGAGAGGTCGTAAGGAAGAGAGGGAAGGTTCCCTTGTACCCATATTTCCACTCCTAAGGTTCGGAATTGTGAGATTGTCAAGTGGTTGAATGAGTTTTTACTCTGAAGTTTCAGGTCTCTAGGTAGAACGTGGTTAGTTGATTTTGAATCTAATTGGGGCTTTTTGTATTGGACTTGGGGTGCTCTAAGTGACTGGTTTTTGGTCAATAGAAGAGACTTTGAACCCCAAGGTCTCAATCAAAGAGTTTATGGTCAGATTTGCTTTAATTAGGTAAGAGAGTTGGCTTGCTTTTTACATAATCTGGGAAATGGAGTGACCTAAATTCATGGGCTGATGTTTCCTAGACATGGCAGGTCCTTGGAGATTGCATTTGGGTGGCTGAGTGAGCTAGGTTGTTTAGCCTTTTTCTTAGAGTTAGTTGTGTTTTGGTGTGGAAAATGGAGCTGGGTTGAAAATTAGGGGCACAGTCACCCAGAGCATAAAAGCTCTTTTGAGGTGGAAATTTTGGATACAAGACCTCTTCCATGAGCCTGAGGTGCTACCAGTGTCCCTTGCCCACTTGGTAGCACGCATGGACTGGGCTCATGCAAAAGGTCCGAAAGGAACCGACCCATACACTCCAAACCACACTTCCTCAATTTCTCCCATAAGTCACATGAGCTTGGGCCATGCTTAAAAGAATAAAATAATATGTAATACATGAATTGAGACCATAAGGAAGTTGGGCTTGGTCGAATTGGACTTATAAAAAATGTGTCACAAAAATGAGTATAAACAGAAGGTAAATGACATTATTTTTTGTATATGTATATTTGACATATGATGACATAATGGCTATGTGCAGAGAGATATATATATAAAAGAGTAGAAGTACAAGAGGTGAAAATTATAAATTGAAATGCAAAGAGTTTTATGTGTATGTATGAGGGAATAAAAGTATTGAAACATTGTACCAAAAGAAACAAATAATACTCATTTTTTAATTTAAAAAGTTTTGAAACATTGAACCAAATAAAACAAAAAAGTTAATATTTAATTTGTTCTTATCTTTGATATGACATTTGAGAATATTCCAATTCTCTTTGGAAAAAATGCGTCACTTAGCAAAACTTCATGCTTTCCTATATGAGATCTTTGCTTATATATATATACCTTGGTTGCTGCATGCCTTGGCCTTGGAAGCATATCCATGGGGGCTACCTTGGCCTTGCCTACTACATGCCCTAGCCTTGGCAATATGCCCATGGGGGGCTACCTTGGCCTTGCCTGTCTGCCCATAGGGGCCTTGGCCTTGCCTGCTGCATGCCCATAGGGGGCTACCTTGGCCTTGCCTGCCTGCCCATCCATATATGTATATATATATATATATATATATATATATAAGGGAAGAAAAATATTGAAATATTGAACCAAAAGAAACAAATAATATTCATTTTTTTAATTTAAAAAGTTTTGAAACATTGAACCAAATAAAACAAAAAGCTAATATTTAATTTGTTCTTATCTTTGATATAATACTTGAGAATATTCCAATTCTCTTTGGAAAGAATGCACCTTTATATATATATATATATATATATATATATTGATTTGTGTGCCTAATGTTTAAATTGTTGTGAAAATGTGATTTTTCACTAATTTTTATAATCAATTCCATGTTTTTATACTTAGTATTCTCAAAATCCTTCTCCTCTCTCTCGTGAATACAAATCCTCTGTATCACATTTTGTATTCCACTTTATGTTCCACCAATTATAGTTTTGCATGTGTTTATTTTTTTTCATTTTAAATTTTGGCTATTTTATTAGAAAAGTTAAAAAAATATATATGGCAAGTTGTGATTGGTGGAACATAAAGTGAAATACAAAAAATAGTACAGAAGATTTATATTTTTCTCTCGTGTGTGTTAAAATTCTTAGTATTTTCAACCAAAAAAAAAAATTCACCTTTTTATATTTCTATTTTTTTGAGTAAAACGTTTTTATATTTCTTAATTTGTTTAATTTTTGCATATAAACCAAGCGATGGTCTTGTCAAAGAATCATTAGCAGCATCCAAACACAGAAAACGTGTTTGTATGAAAAACGCGTACAAGTAAAACCCTTATTTCTTTGATATTTCCTTTCCTATTCCTTCTATACTTCCAATTTCTCCACAATAAAAAGGAATCTTCATTTTCTACTTTCATCATCAAAAAGACTCTCTCTCTCATACACACGCATGGCTGCCCTTCATGAAAAACCATTAAAGGAGAATGAAGAAGGAGAAGATATGAATAACTATGATGAAGAAACCTGTTCCGCATCTGGGTGTGGCTGTTTTCGGCTTTTCGGGTTCAGACAGAGGCGAAGCAACGACAATGAAAGCAAATATCTTTTGCAGCAAAATGGAGAACACAGAGAGACATGGTGGAAGAATCATCTGAACAAGGTTAAGCAGGTTACAGAGGTATTGGCCGGGCCCAAGTGGAAGACTTTCTTGAGAAAGTTCAGCAGATTTGGTATTAACAAGAACAAGAAAGAGAAGAACAGGTTTCAGTATGATCCAGAGAGTTATGCTCTTAACTTTGATCGAGGTCTTGATAGTGAGGATGATGCCTTGGTTCTTGATTTTACGTCCAAATTTGCTGCTCCTATTCATGATCATGAACAGCCACGAACTGGATCCGGAAAGTGATGATTTTGCGTGGAGATTTTTTTTTTTTTTTTTTTATATGATTCACGTCTCTTTGTACTTACTTTTTTCCATGTATAGAATATAATGTTATTTCGTAATAATCATTCATGAGTCTCTCTCTCAAAAAAAAAAATTTCATGAGTCTCTCTTTTATTGGAATTCAGTCTATGTAGAGAAATTTTGCGTGTTTGATATTGCCATCTTTCTATTCCGTAAAATCTCATGCTACATATCTACAAATTTGCTAAAAACTAGAGACAGTTCCTTGTTAAAGATGTAATTATGCCGCACTTGTTGAAAAGGGAAAAGAAAAAGTTTATACCCATTGGGGAATAGACGTGCCTGCACAGCTGCACATCAGTTTTTGATAACTCAATAGTTGGGTGGGGAAGAGTAATGCATACAAAAAAGTTGTATAAACAAAAAATTTGAGTCGGTAAAATCTGAGTACACCACTTATATATCATTTTTACTTATCACTAATAGTGCCGGCTCTACTGTATAAGATGTAGTCTCCTAAGGCCCTAAGTAGAAAAAAGGCCCTCAAATTTTAACTAATATGATTATTTCTTTAATTAATTAAGCTCAAATATTAGCCAGCAAATAAAATAATATTTTTTTTATCAAATGAAAAAAAAAGAAAAAAAAAGAGAAAAATGTTACGTCCACAATATTTTTCACAAGATATATAATTTCTACGTGGTTTATGTTAATTAGTAATAATTTTGCCTTTAAAACAAGATATATAATTTAAATAATATTTTTTTTAAAGTTATATTTAAATATATAAAAGACCTCAATTTCAGTTTTCACCATAAGTTCCCAAATATATTAGGCCACCTCTGATCGCTAATAATTTACCACATTAGCATTTTTACCTACCAACACCATTAGTAATCTGCCAAAATGTCAAATTTTTTTGACAAATTTGTTTTGTGAGTAGACTTTCTCAGGTGGGGAATTTTTAGAGTTAGGCGTGACTACACCATCAATACTATGGTAAAATCTATAACAATGATAGATTGTAGAAAAAGAAGGAAGGTTGTTCAATGGATTAAATAATTTTGATGACTTTCTGTGAGTTTGAGTTTGAGTCAAGTTTGGTGGATAGCGCGTTCTTGTGTAATGTAATGTGTTCGAGGATTGAAGAGGGTTTCTACATTGTTCTGATTTGATGTTGATATGGGACCGTGTGGCTTGAATTTTCCAAGCCCAAATCGGTCAAGCTTGACTGAATTCCAAATTTCTAATTGGAAGAGGAATTCTCCTTTGCCGACTGAGTATATAACACTATAATATACACACGTGTGTTATTATATATGGCACAGTGTGTTCCAAACCTAGCAGGGGTAAGCCATATAGAGAACACTAGCTTGTGTATTTATTCAATTACCGATTGTCTAGAAAGCTTAAACTATTAGAAAATGATAAATTTAATCACTTAACCATAATTCTAAGTGAGATCAAACTCCATTTTTCATAATGACACTCTTGCTCATGTGTGAGATCAAACTCTCTTTCCTTTTAATAGGTGAGGACCAACACGTAGGATTTTTTAATATTTTAAATGGGAGATAGAGCTAAGACAGGAATCGAATTCAATATCTCTTATTCTGATACCATGTTAAATTACCGATTGTACATTCCTTTCTTTTTAATAGGTGAGGGCCAACACATGAGATTTTTTAATATTTTAAATGAGATTTTTTTAATATTGTAAATGGGAAATAGAGCGAAGTCAGGGATCGAATTCAAGATCTCTTGTTCTGATACCATGTTAAATTAACAATTGTCCCAAAAGCTTAAATTATTAAGAAATTGTGAGTTTAATCACTTAACCATAATTCTAACAATATTTGAGGTGTTGAGCCATTTTTTGCAAAAAGGCATTTCGTGTTTCAAGCTTTGCTCTAGCATTTTTTTGGTGCAGCAAACAAGAGTTTGGTTCTTTTGCTCCTAAGCCGTAAATGAAAAGCAAAGAGAGCATATCTTAGATTAAGCCCTTAGCCGAATGTGAAGATCAAATAAGTAAAGAACCCAACCAATTGATCTTTCACAAAAATCCAAGAGAGCATTTTGTTAAGTTTCCTAACCTTTTCTCTCTATGGATTTTGTTCTTGATCTTATGCCTTATTTTGCATCCCCATGATAGAATACCCATTGTTTTAGTCCACTCACCATTCAATCCCAAAGTGAGTTTTTGAGAGATTGAAACTACAGAGTCCATATCTAGTAAGTTTTACTTCAGTTAAACCTTCAAGAAAATTCCCTAGAAAAGTGCCAAAGCTTCAAGAAAATTCCTTAGAAAAGTGCCAAGGTTTGGCTTTTGGGAGTGAGGAGTTTGTGGGGGAGTTAATAAGGATTCTAGAGCTTCTAGGACTACTAGTCTTCTACGGTAGGAACACAAGTATGGCATGATTTTTTCACTTTGTAACCAATTATCACTTGTTATTTTTGCGAGTTTTTTTTTTTTTTTTTGGATGCTGAATTTGTTATTTTGCCAGTTTAATCACGTAGGGGTCTTAAGCATACATTTTGTAAAAATATTATCTTAATCAAGGACATAAACCAAGGCGTGACATTGCAAACGTAATTAAATGTGATTTGAGAATGATTAAATAATTGATTGTTTTTTAAGGCGTGCTTCTTTCCAAATTGCACCTTTATGGAGGCTAAACACTCAAGTAGCAGCTCTCATGCGTGGAATAGCATCTTGCAGGGAAGGGAGGTATTACTTAGGGGCTGTCAATGGAGAATTGGGAATGGGAAGGCTGTAAGTATATGGCAAGACCACTGGCTGCCAAGAAAAAACATGCCACAAGTTCAATCACCTAGTGTGGAATCAATGGCTAATGCAAAAGTGGAGATCTTGATTAAGGAAGACACAAGGCAGTGGGATCATGGTTTGATAGAAGGAATGTTCGCCCCTGAAGACACTGAGTTGATCAAATCAATTCCACTCTCAAGGTGCAAGGCAGAAGAGACCTTATTTTGGCCATTCACTAGCAACGGACTTTACATAAGTAAGTTTGGATACAGATTCTTGAAGGCTGAAGTATAGACCGACTGGGATGAAGATCAGATGGCGCATGACAAGGTTTTGTGGCAGACACTTTGGTCTCTTCATGTACCAAACAAAATCAAGAATTTGGTGTGGAGGGCATGCAGGAACTCGTTGCCAACTAAGGATAATTTGGTGAGGCAACCTATCATCGAGAACCCGACATGTGACCGCTGCAAACAGGTACCCGAATAAGCTCTTCATGCTCTTTGGACTTGCAGCGAACTGGTCATGGTGTGGGAAGAAGAACCATTTTGACATTGCCGAAGAAGACACACATTTGTGGATTTTAAGGAATTGCTTTCATGGCTCATTACAAATGATCACAATTTGGAGATGTTCTCAACTTCGGTGTGGTTAATTTGGACTCAAAGGAACCAAGTGCGTATGAGCCAACCAAACATAAGTGTCCATCAGATTCCGTCGCAAAGGAGCGTGTGGCTGAGTTTGCAATGACCTAACTTGCACCTTCCATCACTCGGCCTAACCTCACTTCATTTCGAGCTAAGTGGCGTCCTCCAAATCTAGAAGTGGTGAAGATAAATTGCGACAGAGCTACTTTCAAGAAGCAAAAAAAATCGGGCATTGGTGTCATGATTCGGGACAACAACGGCTTAGTCATGGCTTCAATGTCTAAACTTCTGCCACAGCAGTACATGCCCCTGGAGATTGAAGCACTGGTAGCCTCAACAACCCTTGAGTTTGCAGCTGAGTTGGGTTTTAGTCGAGCAATACTGGAAACAGATTCTCAGGTGCTATCAAATGCTTTGAGAAATAATAGCCCTTACCTGTCATCCTTTGGTTTATTACTTGAGGATATAAGATGTAATGCGAGTTTGTTTAATCAATTACTTTACTCTCATGTAAAGAGAGAGGGTAATAACGTAGCGCATAATTTAGCAAGACATTCCATTAGTATTTTTGATTTTTCAGTGTGGATGAAGACTGTTCCATCACTTTTTGTTTCTCTTGTACTAGTTGATATTGCTGGTTTTTCTTAATAAAGTTGACCGTATTCCTTCTCAAAAAAAAAAAAAAAAATTAAATCAAAAAATAATAATAATTTATAAGACTAAATTGAGGAAAAAAAAACTCAAAAACTGTAAATAAACCTGCGATAACATGATAAAACAACTCAAATTGAGGAAAATTTAAAACTAAAAGGGGAGTTTACAAGGATAACCTCACAAATGCTCTTAACAACAATTAACATATCATCGACATACAGTAGCAGAAAAATATAAGAATCATCATTAAGTATTCTAACATATACGTAGCAATCATACTCACAAAGGGTATAAACAATCTGAATCACATAAGAATCAAATCTCTTGTACCACTATCTAGAAGATTGCTTAAGCCTATAGAGTGGCTTCTTTAATCTGTAGACAAGATTCTGTGTAGGTTGCTTGAACCCCACTAGTTGTTCCATGAAGGTCTCCTCGTCCAAATTCTCATGAAGGAATGTCGTCCTCATATCCAGTTATTCCAATTCCAAATCTTGATGTAAAGGCCAACGCCATCCTGATAGAAGTTTGCCTGGCCACAAGTAAGAAATACTATTAATAATAATTTATCATCAATGAATTGATAATCGGGGTGAGGGCTTTAAATTTGTGTGTTTCTGTTGAAAGTATCAAGAAGTGCCAATTGAACTACAAAAGTTTTGGTGTGCCTACACTAATTAGTGTTATCATTGTATATATATAATTATATAAGAAGAATATATGAAGGTATTTATATAGAAAGTGATGAGTCCATAAAAACCATTAAGGTTGTCCATCTTAATGGACGATCATTGCGTCATTAGTAGGCCATCAAAGATAGATGAGTAACCGCCCAACACATTCAATAACAACCATCAAAGGTCTTAAACTCTCTCATCAAGACAAAAAACGTTATAATTAAGGTAATAATCACCCTCATTTATGTCCAATAGCTACCTAAGTCATCTATAAAAGGGACAATCTGTCCATTTTCTAAGGTACGTCAAAAACTACTATAAAATACTACAAAACACTATCTATATACGAGATAGACAGGCTGATACTAACTTAAGCATTAGAGGCTCCCCCACCAGGCACAACCTAGTGGTCTCTTCGATCTATCTCTGTTTTATCTTGCAGGTCTTACAAGATCATCTAATGCTCCAGATTGGACGAGTGACCTAACTGACGATTTTGATATCATCAGAAAGAACGAAGGTTGTTCAATGGATGGATAATTTTGACTTGAGTTTTTTGAGTTTGAGTCAAGTTTGATAGTCAGCATTTCAATTGAAAATACTACGACTGTCAATTGAACTATAAGATGGCTGTCAATTGAACTATAAGATGTTTGGTGTGATTGCACGTCAATACTATTAGTAGTAAATTTATAATTATAGAAAAAGAATGAAGGTTGTTCAGTGGATGGAATAATTTTGACTTTTTAAGTTATGTGAGTTTGAGTCAAGTTTGATAGACAGCGTGTTTTCGTGTAAGGAGTTCCAGGAGAGGGTTTCAAGTTTCAACATTCTTATAGGATTTGATGTTGATTTGGGCCAATGTGGCTTGAGTCTCCTTTTAGCTTTTTTATTTTTACTTTTATGTACAGCTTTCTAAAACTTCATATTTTTCTTCATTTTCTTTCTTTTTAAATTTTTTAAGGTACAACTATATTTTACCATATTTTAAGCAAAAAACTAAATAAGCTATTGCCAAACGGACACTAAGAGTCTGTTTGGCATCAGCTTTAATTTTTAGCTTTTAACTTTTATTTTTTATGTACAGCTTTTTTTAAAACCCCACATTTTCCTACTTTTTTTAATTTTTTCCACTTTTTCTCATTTTTTTTAAGGTACCAGTATACTTAAGCACACTTTCAGCAAAATTTTTTTTGTAAAAAGTTAGATAAGTTGTTTCCAAAATGACACTAAATATATAACACAATATACATTATACATAGTCGTGTTATTAATGTGCCAATGTGTGTATTACTTTTAGCAATCGCAACTCACAAGGGGAAATGACAAAGTTTAGCTTTTAGCTTTTAATTTTTATCTCTTAGAGCATTCTCATCAAGAATGCTATAATTCTATAAATGCTATTAATAACAACCAATACATAAAAAACACACTACATCAAACATGTCAAATTCTAAAATTTTTAACACCTAGCTGAGGAGTGTTTTGGCTAAATATTACTAAAATTAAAATATATTTGCGTTATAGGTACTGTTTGAAGTTATTTGTGGAAATGAGGAGAGAGATTGAATTTCGGCAACAGTGTTGCCGAAATTCAACAAAAAGTAGGAGAGAGAATGAGGAAAGAAAAAAGCCTAATGGCAGGAACAGTAAATCATGAATTTCGGCAACAGTGTTGCCGAAATTCATTTGCCCAAATTTCCTATGCTGCCCGGATGTGTGAGAAGTGCAATAATGAGTGGGTGCCCAAAAAAAAAAAAAGTAATTGTGGCAATGGTATTGCCGAAAATGGTAGGGGAAAAAAAAGTGAATGCGGAAGAATTAAAGAAAAATATATAAAGTGTTACGTACACAATATTTTTACAATATTTTTACAACAAATCACAGGTAACTGGTTATTATTAATTCAAATTTAAATTTAACATTGAGATTACTATTTTAATCCAACAATAACAATAAGTACCAACCTGACACTTAGAATTTGTTGTAAAAATATTGTAAAAATTGTGTGCACTTCATTTCTAAAAAAACAAAAAAAAAAAATTTCCCAATTGTGGCAATGGTATTTATTGCCGAAATACCATTGCCACAATTGAAAAAAAAAAAAATTTCCCACAATTTCAGCAACCCACTCATTATTGCACTTCTCACACATCCGGGCAGCATAGGAAATTTGGGCAGATGAATTTCGGCAACACTGTTGCCGAAATTCATGATTTACTGTTCCTGACATTAGGCTTTTCTTTTTCCTCCTTTTTCTCATTCTCTCTCCTACTTTTTGTTGAATTTCGGCAACACTGTTGCCGAAATTCAATCTCTCTCCTCATTTCCACAAATAACTTCAAACAGTACCTATAACGCAAATATGTTTTAATTTTAGCAATATTTAGCCAAAAGACTCCCCAGCTGAGTGCCAAAAATAAATATTACTTTTTAATCCTCACACACGCGTGGCCTCTCCTTGTTTCTCTCTTTCTCACACGTGACGCTGCCTACTTCACTTTTCTTTTCTGCTTCTCCCTCAACCCACACCTCAAGCCATGCCAGAGGAGGCCTCAAGCCTTGCCAGCATGCCTCCTCTCCTTTTCTTTTCTGGTTCTCACTCAACCTATGCCTCAACCCATGCCGCCAACTCTCTTCTCTTCTCCCACGCCTATTCCCCTAAACTCGTGCCCCTCTCTCTCTCTCAATCTTCTCGAAGCTCCGATCCACCCAAAATACCTAGACTCCGAATCAGAACCCGGCAGAGACACCAAATCTCGATGCCACCACTCGGTTTCACCGCCTGTCGTCAACCAATCGATTATGTTCTTCGTGGGTTTGAGTTTGTGAAATTTTTGCTTCGTGGGTCTGAGTTTGTGAAATTTGTTCTTCGTGAGTCTGAGTTTGTGAAATTTTTATGTTCTTCGTGGGTTTGGGTTTGTGAAATTTGTTCTTGGTGGTTCAACAGTTGTTGGTTAGAGTTTTGTGACTTTTTGATTTTGGGTTTGTGATTTGTTTGTGGTTTGATTTTGGGTTTGTGACTTGTTTGTGGTTTTGGTGGTTGGGGTTTGAGGTTGTGGGCAGTGGTGACTATGGCAGTGGGTGTGGGTGTGGGTGTAGGTTGTGGTGGTTGGTGGCAGTGGCAGTGGCAATGGGTGTGGGCAATGGCAGTGGGTTACGGTTTTGCAATGGCTTGCGTTTTCTGCTAGTGGGTGGTGGCTTGGGTTTTCTGATAATGGTGGTGGCTGGCGGTGGCCGTGAGCGGTGGGTTGGGTGTTTTTGTTTGGGAGAAAAGATATACACAGAGAAAGACAGAGGAAGAAAGAAAGAGAAAGAGGAGAAATTATAGAGTCATTTGGTGGATCACGTCACTTGTCCACCATTCCACTAAAAAACTTTCATTTGTTTAAAATTGCTGAGTCAGTAATTAATTTTTGTTTAAAAAAAATTTTAACTAACAATTTTAAACAAGTGGCAGTTTTTTAGTGGAATGGTGGATCACATCACTTGCCCACCATGTGGATCTTATAATTTCTCAAGAAGTAGATGCATTGACAATAAGAAAAAAATTAAAAAATAATAAAGAAATAATATTTTATCGAAGTGTTAAAAAATATAAGATGTTTGATGTTGGGAATAATATGATGTTTGATGTTGGGAATAATATAAAGTGGAGTGTTAAAATATTTATTAAAAAAAAAAGTAGTGTTTTGAGATGTTAAATGTTATATTTTTTAGCATTCTTGATGTGAATGCTCTTATATACAGTTTTTTTAAAATCTAATGTTTTTCCACTTTTTTTCCCACTTTTTTCGAGGTACAAGTATATTTAAACACACTTTCAACAAAAAGTTAGATAAGTTGTTCCCAAAATGACATGAAATATATAACACAATATACATAGTCGTGTTATTAATGTGGCACTGTGTGTGTTACTTTTAGCAGTCGCAACTCTCAAGGGGAAATGACAAAGTTTAGCTTTTAGCTTGAGTTGTAACTAATGGCTACACTTCCACTTAATATCTTTTTCTTGGATATGAATTTTGAGAATTTCACCATTCGATTATATTTTCTTCTTATATCATCCATGATTGCGAAATTTCCAAAAAATCAAAGATCATTTGTTATATCATCAATCAAATGTTTAAATTTCAAATTTTTGTACTTTAAAACTATGCATAAAAAGTAGTTTTATGAATTAAATAGTAAATATCATCCGATTAACACAAAATTTGATATACGTATTAAGAACATAAAGAACCTTCAATCTAACATTTAAATTTCCAAAATATGTAGCTATTCTAAAAATATTGTGTGAAGTTGTAGTCATTAGTTACAAGTCTACAACCAAATTTGTAGCCAAACTTTGTCTTAGAAAAAATAATAAGAGAATTTCAGCCACGTAAGAGAAAAAAAGTTGCGGGTTTCTTAGTTTTGTGACTATCTCCTTATTTTCTATAAAACAAAGTTTAGTTACAAACTTAGTTGTATCCAATGGCTACAACTCTATTCAATATCTTTTCATTTCATGTGAATTTTGACAAAATAACCATTGGATTATATTTTCTTCTTATATTCCCTATACTTGTAAAATTTCTAGAAGATCAATAACTATGTTATCAATCAAATGTTTAAATTTAAAATTTTATAGTATAAAATTATGCATAAATAATAAGTTTATGATTCGACTAGTAAATAACATTCAATTAAGAGCCCATATGTCATTCTCATAAAGGGTGTATATGCCCGGCTCATACAACATTTTCTCCCTTCGAGCACATACATGGTTATAGTATATCAATTGTAGTATATCATGTGTTTTGATATATATACATATATATATATATATATATATATATATATAGGCAAATTACAACTTACCCACCTATGGTTTGCCCCGAATTTAAGTTGCCTACCCATGATTTGAAATTTGACACTTTACCCACCTGAGCTATGCTCCGTTAGGCTTCTGTAACTTGCCTCTTCGTTTTATGTTAAAAAAACACATTTAGATACAAAAATATAACATAAAAAGGATTTTTTTTTTTAAACTAGGGTTTAAAATTTTACAAAAGATGGATGAACATCGCATAAAAAAATAAAATTCAAACATATACAAATTAAATATCAGAACTTCTCTTAAAAAAAGTTCTAATCAAAAACACTAAGCCTTTCATGACAAACCCATCAAAATGAAGCAAACTTCCGGTGTTAGCCTAAAGAGAAACCAAAAAATATAAATAAAATTGAAAACATAGCATGAATCTTGGCTGGGGTTTTGACAGAGAGAGAGAGAGAGCTTGAACTTCAATAAAACATGACAAGGCACTAGGGACTAGATGATATCTGGGTAAGATGATAAAAATGAAGAAGTCAATATATTTTCTACACTTTTGGCTAATCTTGATTAGGATTAGGATTCGGAAATAGCGATCTTGATTGCTAGGGTGTGGAGTCCTCTCCGGAGGAGTATTTAATTTTAATGCCCACAGCTCTTTCCAATCTTCTCATCTTACGATTTGGAAATTTGAGAATGTTGGACAGTAAGGGGTTTCAACACCTTACCTCTACATTCCTAAACCCCTTACCTCTACATTCCTCACATACCCTTCATAGACATTGATGAAGAAATCAATCAATATTTGAGCCAAAAAGTGTAGACAAGATCCAACCCATATGCTATTTGGGGTAAGATGATGTAGTGTGAAATTTTTTCTTTAAACCCTAAATTTTTTATTTGTTCTATGTTATGTTTCTGTATTAAAATGTGTTTTTTAACTAAAAATGGAAAGGTGGGTTATGGAAATCTAACAGAACATAGTTTAGGTAAGTAAAATGTCAAATCACATATGAGTAAACTGTAATTAACCCCATAATATATAACAAATTGTGATTGATAACTGACAGAGGAATTTTATTCCTAACGTTAGGAGTGCTTTACCAAGGATTATATAGATGTGGCGTTATGCTGGCCTTAAAAAAGATCAATGGTAAGGATTTTTACCTAGAAGTTACCAAATGAGGGATGGAAAGACGGGCACTTTCTCCTTAACAAGTCAAACTATATTCACAAGTCACAACTACTTTAAATATTTTCGTATTTTCCTTTTAAGTTTTTTGAAGGCTTTGGCCAATATTTATTTCTATATCCAGAAATCTTCTCTACCTTCCAACTTGGTCTAGACCATCCGAACTACTCTGCTCCATGAGTATATTGTTCTGTTTAACAAAAATGTCTTAAAGTGAGAGTAAATTTTCTCTCTTGTATTTGCCATCTGTAAGGTTGAATTTTATCAACCATCTTGTTGGCTTTATTCCGTGCCAATTTGCTTGTAATTTAGCACTTAGTAACCCTGTATTTAGGTGGGATTCATGTAAGGGTAGTGTGTGAGAGAGTGTGAAGAAATGCTCAACATTGTGCAAAGAAGCAGGGACTCGCGGCTGACTCGTGACTGGCAAGCCGCCAAACTGCAGCACATGTGAGAAGCATGCGGGGAGGTGAAGGGTCACGCCAGCTGTCGCACTACAGGACAAAAGTCCCAGGCTGGCCAGGCCGTTATCTCGCAGCTTGAACTCGCGACTTAGACCAATCGCGAGGCCAAGCTGCCAACTGGCCCTGTTTGGCAAAAACTGTCTCTTCGTATTCCAAAACACACACCACTATATATAGACCCTTATACCCACGAAATGTAGAGAGCTTCCAGAGAGAATTTTGAGAGAGAAACCCAAGAGAAAAACAAGATTGTCTCATCCCTAATCTTCACTAAGAGACTCTTCAAATTCCTCTACTCTCTTCCTCTCCATTGATACATCCTTGAGAGGTTTTTGACCAAATCCTTTTCTCACCACACCCACATTTGTGAGAAGGTCTTTTGGTGCCAAGGGAAGCAGTTTGGAAGGGACCAATGGTCATTGGTTGATGCTATGGGCTATAGGGGAATCCGGTAAGCTAGAGAAGAAAAAGGTTCGGCGTAATCTCGTTGGAGCAAGAAGCTTGGAGGGCTTAGGTACCTGGGTAGATTAGGCTTGGAGGGTCTATTGTTGTTCATGTATTCCAACTACATTTGTTAGTGGATTATTTACCGCTTGGAGAGCGGCGGAGAGGTTTTACACCGAGGGCTTCGGTTTCCTCTTCGATAACACATCGTGTGTTGTCCTTGTGTTTGCATCTCTCTTCCTTTATCTTTGCCTTTTAATTTTTGTTGTGGATGTGTTTTTAATTGGCTTAAATTGTTTATCAATTCTGTGTTTGGTTTATGTTCATGTTCCGCACATTAATTGTTTAATAATAAGCTTGAATTGATAATTTGTAATTTGGGGTCTAAACGTTCATAGTATTTTCAACGCTATTCGAACTTTCACCATCTTCATCTAATTGATACCAGAAGATGAAAAAATAATCATTTTCTTAAACAATTTCTTCTTTTGAAATTTTTTATATTGATCAAATCCTAATTCAAACTGTTGCACCTCACATCAATTGTTTGAATAGAACCAGTACTATTATAAACAGCTATGCAATAAAAGGAGACTCAAGCATGTCATTGGTTAGAAACTCAGTGTGAAATGTCAAGTGTCAACCATGATGTCCAATGAGGCTATATTAGGCACAATTACGTACCAGACACAATTTGCTGAAAGAACTCAAACAGGGACTCATTTTCGTCTGAAGATTTCAGATTTTAACAATCTTAGTGACAAAGAAAAGAGAGAAACTATCTGAGAAATTTACGTGGTTCAGCAATATATTAATATTTATGGAAGCGAGCAGTTAAGAATTTCATTATATAAAAATTAGAGTTCACAACAAATTTATACAAATCCTAAGAAACCCTAACTCGATATATTGAATTTTCTAACATACCCTTACCATATAGTGGGGCTTCACCCCCCACATTCCATTTCTCCTTGTCCTTGAAGACTTCAAACTAAAGATCAATGCTACTTTCACAAACAAAATATGAACCCCTATCTTTAACATTTTCTCTAACCTAATTACAGAAGTGCACTGAAAACTTATCATATCTCTTGTTATTATTGTTTCAAACCGTCGTCAATATTGAGATGGTTATATGGGTTGGACTTCTTGTGCTCCAAATAAATGAGTGGCACATTAGAGCACGCACATGGCTTATGCAAAATAGCATTTTAGCCTAAATAGGCCTAATGAACCCCCCAAAAATCACCCACATTGGATTAACAATCATTTAGCCAAATTACCATTAGCTATAGTGCTTCTCTAAAAAGAGAGAACACTGTATTAACAATCAATTAGCCAAAATTCCAATAGTTAATAGTGTTTCTCAACCCATATGGATCTCATTGCTAGATTCTTTGATCCTATTTGGACGATAAATATGTGGTGACTAGGCCGAGTCATTTCATTGTGGTTGAGAGTAGTGGTATTGGTGGGTTTCGTCAGTGAGGGTTACCGGTGAGGGTTTTGTCAGTGATTTTGTGTGTTGAATGGTGATTTGGGCATGAATGATGAAATGAAAATTGGGGTTCTAAGAAAAATATTGTGAAATTGAGCAACGTGAAATTAGATTTGGGAAAGAGAAAGGAGAGATATGAGTAATAAAAAAAATATGGAAATAACATTTTTATATAATAAAGAAAGAAATAGATAATAAGACATGGAGTTTATTTAAAAGTACGTAGGTTAAATAGAAAAAGTAACTTCTCACCTACAAATTTCTCAAAAAAATTTGCCTAATCATACGAATGCTCTAATAGTATACTAAATCAACAACAAATTTTGTTGGGTATACAAGAATAAGTGAAAGTCTCACATGAAAGAAAAATAATAAACTTGAGGAATCAATGACATAATTGGATAGATAAAGTTTTTTGGTATATCGCAATATCTCATTTTAAGGCCTGACTACAGGCTCTTAAAAGTTCTTCAAATTATGCTCCTGCGCACACTCATTTGTTTTACAGCAAAGTTTTTAGCTAGATACCAATAGACATAGAATAGTACGAAATATATAATGAGAAGATTTTACTATATATATCCATAACTTCTGTATTATCTTTTGAGCTTAGTTATGCACCCATAATCTATAACCATAATAATTCACAAATGTAGACGCCAAAAGCAGAAATAATAAGTAGAGTCACCTGGTATAGAATATGCTATCTAGATCCACACGCAGGTGGTACAAAAAGGCTATCCAGATGGATTTCTTCCAGTCCTGTATGCTTCAAGTTCTTACATATGATTGTGGTACAGAGATCAAATGTAAAGCATACTCGTCATCGACTGGAACCAATCAGTGGTGGGTCAAATACTCATAGGTATCAAGTGGCAGGTTTAGACTAATCAATATGAACAAAATAAAGATCTTTAAGGAGTCTTGTAATCTTCACAATGGTGTGCTTCAACACTAAACTTCCAAAAAGATTTGACACAAGGATATACAAAGTAGTTTTCAATTTGTCCAGTTACAAGCACTGCTTGCTGGTTTCACCTGCATTAATTCTTTCTAAATTACAATTGGCAAAAATCTTGAAGTGAAATTGATCTTTAACAAGCAAAAAAATATGTTTATCATCAGCTTACCTCTTGCGTTTGCTCTTCAAAACATTAGAAGATGATGGGTTAGTATGCCAATTCCTTTTCCTTTGATTAATGAACCAGTTATTTATTTGCTTTAATTGCAAGCCTGTTTCCTGCACCAACCTTGCTTTGTCTTCCTCCTAAAGACAATATTAACAAGTAAATACGTGCTCGTGGAGCCATTTTCAAAACATTTAGCCAAAATGATAAGAGGAGATTGTGTCAAACCTACCGTGGGGTATGGCCACTTAGAATGTGATTGCCACCAAGATTTTAAGAGCGAGGTGGTGTCACCTGGCAGTTTTCCTGCTCTTCTCTTACGTAGAATTTCCTCTCTGATGTCTACAATCTTCTCCTTGTAACCCTGAAAAGCAAGAAGCTTATGAGCTACTTATCTGTTTGGCAATATACTGATATAGTAATGAAGCGTATGCATTCTTACCTGTTTTAGCTCATGCTTCAATTCTTGCCTTACACGCTCCATCAAGGACCTCTCACTTTCAGTTGGGATGAGAGGACCAAATCCCATGCTGTCAGGTCCATCCAGACTTCCATCATACAAGTTGGTGTCACTATCTGCTTGGTCATCTTCGTCATCAGACATTGTAGCACCTGTGCCTTCACCTGGAGATACACCTGTTCACACATTATCCATATTTGAATTAGCCACTTTAACCTGTTCTAGAATATACAAAAACAAAAAAGGGAGATAGAGTGAAAAAAGGGGTAAGATCTTCATCACTCCATCTACTGTATGCAGAGAAGCTAGAGGTGAAGACCCCAGAGCGAAATCAACTTTTGGGCCATATATTTTCAGGTTAGAAGTGCAAGAGAGTTTAGGTTCCCCAGATAATAACGATGCTAATAAACATAGTGAGAAAACTAATTTATAACAGAGGGATCAGGATTGAATAAAAAAGTGAATCAGATTATTCACTAGCAGATAACCCACAATTGAAGAATCCCCAAATAACAAGTATAATATCTTCAAATTATTTAACCAATTTTCAGTAAAAAATTGTATGCTTGCATCCAAATGGACACTGAATTGATAATCACAAGCCTTACCCTAAAACAAAACCCAATCTTGATCCAAAATGAACGTAGCAAAATATTGAAGGAAGACTATAAAAGTAACTATAATAATAGATATCTCATAAACAAATCTAAAATAAATAAATAAAGGAATGACAATAGCTGAACCTTAATACTCTAGTAAGAATGTAAGCATCAACTCGTTGACATCTGTGAAGCTGACATTGAAACAATGGGATACTTCCGATCATATGGATCAAGGTCACATAACTAGTTATAAGCGAAGTACAGTGCTAACTTATTCTTGTCATGACAATAATGACAACAAGGTAATAGATGTTAAGCTAAATTAAACAGAGAGCTCGTATAACAGACCTTTATTAAACAAAAGTTATACAAATAGTACCCTCTTCCCTTTAAAAGGGGAGGCTGGATTCAGCCTATAGGATAGGGGGGGTTGGGGCTGGGGGAGGGCTAAACTCATTTTGTGGCTCACTACTGCCAATGAATAACAGAAGAAATTATTTAAACAAATCTCAAAATTGAAAGATAATCATATAAAGAATTCTTCCAAACATCTAAAGCCAATTGGGATGTGATATTTCTTTGCATATGGATACATTTGCCAATCCAAAGTTCCTCATCATATAAAGAAAGAGCAGAACAATACGATCAAGTGTAACAGACATGATAGAAGGCAGGTCCATTTGTCTTACCATTATAGTTCGTATACTAAATATTGGGAGTATTAGTCAACAAATATAAAAATTTGGAAACTAAATAAAAACTTTAACAAGATGTAACAAATTTTGTACAAGCATATATACACTAATGTCTCAGTTTTCTTTCTACTATGTAAGACATGAGACATCAAGCCATATCAGATAAGGGGAGGGGGGGTGAGGTTGTTAGTTACCTGTTAAGCTTTGTAGAGACTGCTCAAGCTCCCAACAAGCCATTACTGCTTCCATGGCATGACCGCGGACATGTTGTTGCAATTGTTCTTTAAAGGAACAGAGCAATAGAACATAATGTGTCTACATCAGAAGGAACAAAGAAAAAGAGAGAAAAGAAAAAAGGAAATTCAGATGAAAAAAAACCAATCACCATACTGGATATGTTTAAGTTCAATAAAATCACTAAAAGCATGGGTAACGAGATAGTAGTGGATCCATAGAAAAAGAACTTTGCATTTTACCACATCCCAAAACTTTACCATTAATCACAGTGATGATTTTAGCAATTGATATCCATTTAATTATGGTATTTTATTTCAAGTTGTACTTGGATAAATATAGACCAAAATATCAATTAATTTGATTTGAGTCCTAGAATAGGTCGATCTTATGTTATCCATCTAAGGGGGCGGCAATGAATACAATAATAAACTGGTGGAAGTACATAAGGCAAATAAGACTTTCAAGAGTGATTAGAAGAAGGCCATTTGTTGCACTTACTAGTAGCATAAAATTTAAGACAGTCATTCTTTGGCTGGTCGGTAAGGCCAAGGTTTCCATGTCAAAAGTCAATATAATTTAAAGTATTATCCTATTCCCATATTGGAAGGAATAACATCTGAAACCAACTTAGTTTTTGGGAAAATATATTAGTTTTAATTGATGCTTAGTCATTCCATTATGTATCATCACTTTAATAAGGTTGTCTCTTTGGTTTTGCGTGTCATAGTTTTGGCTTTGTCTGAGGACCTTAACATCATAACTGTATACACTCTTACTTAAGGAATAAGGATAGCACACAAGAAATTTAGGAATCCAAAAGAGATTAAATAGACATCATTTTCAAAGTTTTCAATAGAAATTGCTCGTCTAAGCATCAATTCCTTGAAAAATGACATGCCTTTTTATGGTCGTGTTATCAATAAGGATAACTCGAGCTTCAAAAATATCTAAGAATTTTAAAAGATTACTTCTCAAAAAAATTAATTTAAGGATATAATTTTCCTTAGAATAAAGTTCCTCCAAGTGATGACTCTATAAGTATCCACATGTACTTTTAAGTTTTAATCACTTAATATAATTTAATAAGTCATCAAATTAAAATATACCTTGATGGTTTGGAGAAGATTTCTCCAACCTAGAACTTTGTCTTTCATTTAAGAGCCCAAAAGAGAAAAAAGAATAAATATAATTATAAGATTGACATCCATTGCAGCATAAATTCATCCAGCTCAAGTCACCTTCACACAGGTGCTAATGGAGGAAATGGACATCTACATCAACAAAATAACTAGCAAAACTATTATGGTGGTGCTTCATGACAGATCATATTTGGACAAGATATATAGCAAGGAGGACTGAGTCATGAATGACCCAAAACAAGTGGAAAGAGATTCTTCAAAGCACTCCAAACTTAAAGTTACAATTATTATTGTACTCTGAACAGCATGATTCCTACCTCTGATGCCACTTCTGCATTCATTCTGATTCGCATCACAACCCAAAAGTTTGGTACTACCCATCTAATATTTAATTTATTTACTTTCTACTTTCTAAAATCATACAAGATTTTTTGTTTAAAAAAAAGAAAAGAAAACTGACACATAATCCTTTAATTGTCTGAATAAGGACAATGCCAACAGGGCTCTCTGTCTCTCTCTACCATTCCCAATACCCATCTCAAATTGGATGGACTTTTATTATGTTAATAAACAATTAACAACACCACCCAGAAAAATATAATAAAAAAAACAAGGCTTCAAATTTTGATTTTAACACATATAATCAATTTCCAAAAACAACTAAAATGAAAAAAAAAAAATCAAATTTTGATGCACTTAAATCAACCCCAAATCAAAATATGAATTTAGCTTCAGTAACAACAAATTAGTCATCTAAAAATCCTCAACAAATTAGTCGGAGTTGGTTATAAATATTCTTTCCGACCATCTATTTTACCTGAAATCATACTCTTCGTTTACATTTTTTATTACAAAATTTTTTAAAATTCAATCCACAAACCATTAACATAAAAAAAGACTAACATAGAAACCGAGACAACACTAAACCTCCACCCAAAAAAAGAAGAAGAAGAAAAAAAAGTCAACTTTTTTCAATACAGCAATTACCAAGAAGAGAGTAACTAACAAAAAAACAAACGAACTAACCATAAACTGATCGAGCTCTTTCTGGTCCACCGCGCCGTTGCCGAGCACCGAGTACTTCGCCACCACGCGCTGCGACTGTTCGAGCTGTGCGTCGATCTTCGGCAGCTGGTCCACCGGCGTGGCGATCCTCAGACACGCCACGTGTGCCGATAAGAGCTGCTCGTACAGTGGGTGCGTCACTATATCCCCTTTGTACTTCGCACTCTCCCACTCCCACCTCTCTTCTCTTTCACAATCTTCACTCTCCGTCCGGTTCCGATCGCCGCCGCCGCCACGGTGGTTCGTGCTCCCCGCATGTACGTCGTCGTTTCCGTCGTGAAGCACCGAAGAAGAAGAATTGTTGTTGTTGTTATTACTGCTCTGTTGCCGCAAAATCGCGTTGCTAAGCCAAGTGGGCGCCCCGGATCCTCCTCCGCCGGATGACACGTCGACAACGGCGCCGGACAACCGTTGCTGCTGCTGATGCTGGTGGTGGTGGTGGTGGTGTTGTTGTTGTTGTTGGTGGTGGTGGTGGTGGTGGTCAGTGAAAGACTCGAAAGACATTTCGTGATCGTGAAACGCCATTTATAGTTTCAGTTTTATATATAAGTAAAGAGTAGAAGTGTGTGTATTTATATAAGAAAACGTGGTTTGGAGTTGCGGGTTAAAGAGGTCATGGGTGGTGGTTGAAACTTGAAGAAGCTGTTGCTGTTGTTTGTTTAAGAAAGAGAGAAAGAAAGGTTTGGAAAAGAGCTTTTGAGGGGGGGGTGGGGGGTGAAGACTTTTCGAGGATGAGATCGATTGACACGAGGGATGATCAGACGGTGGAGAGTGATTGGGAAACGTGGCGGGGATTGTGGTGTGTGATGCGATGTTATTGGAGATTGTGTAATGAGACAAAGATTGATCGTTTTATTTGTTTTTGATTGATGGTCTACGTGACATGGGGGATGAGCCATATGTGAGATGAGAGAGTTTTTTATGACAAGTTTTACACTTTTTACACTTTTCGACGCCACATTTTTACAACATGTTTTTGGGTTATCTTGACAGGTGTTTTTAGGGTAATAAATAATAAATTATGTTAGACAAATTTTGACATCACATGGAACATATAAAAAATTATAAAAAAATTGATTGTTCCATTATTTTTTCATAAAATATTTTTATAAATAGTTATTAAATTAATGTCTTTAGAAAATTTGCTAATATTTTCTTTTATTTTTTTTTAGAAATTTTTAATTTATAGCATCTGCTTCTATAATTGTGCTCTTTATCATCAAACTAAGACACCGATTGATTTTTGGTGTAGACAGAAATTAAATATCAAATTTTTTATTCAACCAACATTTTTACAATATTTTCACAACAAATTATAGGTGAAAACTTGTTATTAGTTCTAATTTGAATCTATCACTAAAATTATTATTTTACTCACTTAGTAACAACTAATAACAATCTAGCATTATCACCATGCACTCTTGACGTGATGGTCACTTCACAAGTATAAGTGCTCGTGGGGTGTGGGGAGGTAAATGCTGGGGTTCAAGTCTCTAGGGTGAGTTTCACACATATACATTTAGATTAGATTAGAGTGAAATTTCTATCTTATATAAAAAAAATATTAATAATAATAACAATCTATCACTTATAATTTTATGATTTATTGTAAAAGTGCGGTGGAAATGCTTATGTTTGTTTTGTTTTTATTTTTACTGTGGGTTTCTTGGTTGATAAGGAAACCGACGTCCTTTGGGCTTTCCCAATTCCTTTTTATGATTTGTTGTTGCTTGTTGGGAGTGTGAATGGTTACTACCATCTTAATTAACAAGTATTTTTCCTTCTAGGTTATAGCTCATCCTTGAATCGACCCATCAACATGACTTTTATTTATTTATTCTTTTTTTTTTTGAGAGATAGTTTCAACCTATAGCGTCCGCTCCTGATAATTGCTCTTTATTATCAGACCAAGACACCAATCAGTTTTTGGTGTAGGCGGGGATTGAACCCCAGATCTCTTATACAACCATCAGAGACTTTACCAGTTGAGCTAACTGGAACCCACTTTATTTATTTATTCTTAGAACAAAATAATATTATCTAAATAGGTGAACAAATTAGGTGGTACTCACGGATCCTCAACATCTAGGATAGAACGTTTCAAGTATTCGCTAGACTTAAATTGACCCATTCTCTCTCAATGCTATATTAATCGAGTGACTCTTTCTCATATATTTTTAAAGCAAATTCTTAATTTTGAATCCAATTTGCTTGTACTTCCAATTATCCATCTTAATATATTTTTTTTCAACTATACTTATTTTATGAACATGAACACGTTTTTCAACAATCTAACACTCAATAATGTAGAGCATAACTAATTTTATAGCAATCTTGTAAAAAATTTCATTTTAATTTAATAAGTTTACGATCATATAATACTCTTGATATGCTTCTCTCTTTCATTCACATATTTTTATGTTACTATTCACCTCCTATTCATTGTCTTTATTATTATAAATGATTGAAACTTAATATCAAAAGTTATCGCTCTTTATTGTCTCTAAAGAATTAAATCTTATACTCATTTCAAACATCAACTCATGTTTAATTCCATCCATTAAAATTATATCATTTACAAAAAGCATTTACTAATGGATCACATCATGAAACAAATATCTTGCATCACAAAATCAAAGGTGTGAATAATCTCATCGAAGTGTTGCTTGTTCTATTTGAAGACAATAATTTATTATTACACAAATTGTATCATTGGAAGGAAGTGGGGATTGGTGTTGTTGCTGTAACTTGTAACTTTGAAAGATCGATCGATGTTTATTAATGATCGACGACGACAGTTCTGTGGAGACAACTGCAGAGATCCAATAACTCTCGATCTCAATATATCTTTTTTATTTTTTTTATAATAATAATGAGTGTTGATATTTTAGTCGACGTGGACGCCGACAGCAACTTCGACCTCGACCTCGACCCCCCAGTACGTAAGCCACTTGTCCTGCCCAAGTTTCATGGACCACTTGGGACTTCGCGCCACATTCATCATCAAATCGTATTTGTACAACTGTCAAGGTCACAGCCTAAAACGAAGGGACCACTCTATAGCTAGTTTCTTTCTGCCACAGACCACGACGACAGAGTCATAGACTACAGGTAACGGCGGCTGAAGTCACGGTCACAGACAGAGTGAGTGAGTGAGTGAGGTTTTAGAGAGAGAAAGATCACGCGCGCGCCTGTTGGTGGTCCCCACGTATAATAAAGCCGAAAGTGCGTTTGGGTGTAGGGGGAGGGAGAGTCGGTGGTCCCCAGTCGGAGTAGACAGACTAGTCCGGGGGACCCCATTTTTGAGCGACTGTTGCATGATTTTTGTTGTACCGACACGTGTTTTGACGTACAAATGGTCCCCCTAATGCTGCTTCCTCTGTCTTGCCGTTAGCCTCACGGCAGTTCCTAATTTATCTCTCATGACTCATCATTAGGCGCTTTAGGCAAACAACATTTTTATTTTATTTTATTTTAAAAAAAATTTAATAAACGTGACAGGATAGAAATAGGAATGTAAAACAAACAAGTTTGACAAAAAGTAAAATGCTTAAGTTTTGCTTGATCTTGAGCACCTCAGAATGTGTAAAAGTTTAAGATCGGTCTTGCTTAACTTGACTCATTTGTCAAGTTGAGTTAGAGCTCAAAATCCAATCCAAGTAATATATTAATTCTAATCAAGTTTGTATTAAATCCTTTTGGTTTGAATTTGTAGTCTCAAATCTCAACTATCGTTTCTCAAAAAAAAAAAAATCTCAACTATCAATTAATCAAAAGTTTAGTATATATAAGTGTATTTTTCAATTTTGTATCAAACTTATTACCAAACTCATTAACAAGCCTAGGCTCAACTCTTTCTTTTCTTTCTTTTTTTCTTTTTTCTCTTTTTTCTTGAGCCTTATTGTTCATGAATTTGTTTATGAACAATTTTTTCACTTGACTTTGAATCATTTATTAAACAAGTCTAAAACTAAAATTCAAACTTGGTTTGTTTATAGACAAATAAACATTAATACACTTTTTATCTAAAGAAGCCCAAGATTCATTTACAACCTAAATAGGAAAAAAAAAAAAAAAAAAGGTTTACAACTTCTTTTTTTTAAAGATTAGTAAGGTTGTATATCGGACTTGTGGATAATACAATAATGCCAATAGTAAATCTAGAAGTGATATTAGCTTAATTAAAATGTAAAAACACTCTTTAAGATTTGGGTCAGTTGCAAAAACATGCTCCTAAGGTTTCATTTCTTCATTATTACTCCATAAGGTTTTTATATCTATTGAATTAACTTTTGGGACTAAATTCTGTTAGCTTTTACTACTTTAATAAATTTTTATTATTTTTGAAAATATGAGAAAAATATTCTATACATAACTTTGTTTTTAAGTATGCTTGTACTGAGGGTTTTTTTCCCCTCACCATTATTGTTTGTCCCTATAAATTCCTCACTGAATGTGTCCTAGTGTTTTAATAAGAAGTTCATAGTAAACTCAATATGGAAATGGAGAAACAAGACGTCTAAATTCTATTCCATTTACAAACTTCATAACTCATTTAATTAAGTAATATTCATTAAATTTGATGTGTATTTGATAGGGCTTATAATTCAGCTTATTTGACTTATTAGGTATAGGATTTTTTTATTTTTTTTTAAATTTCTATGTTATAGTTTATTCAAAATTCATTAATTAAACGGCTTGTACTTGAACCCTATTTTTAGGACTTAAATTTTGAAAAAGAAAAAAATAAGGCGAATATGCCACATAATTTAAGTTATACTAGATAGATATTTAAGAAAAAAAACTAAAATATCATTTTGGTCTCTAAACTTTATCAAGAGTTTGTTTTTCTTTTCTAAACTATGAAAAAGTTCGTTTTTGTTCCTAAATTATTGAAAATATTTCACTTCTATCCTTAAACTTTAAAAATGATATATTTTTATCCCTAAACTATTGAACAAAAAAATCCCTTTTTTGTCTCTAAATTGTTGAAATTAAAAAAAAAAAAAAAATCTTTACAAAGTTTAGGAATGAAAAAATAATTTTTAAAGTTTAAGGACAAAAAAACAAACTTTTGTTTAAGTTTAGGGACCAAAATAATATTTTACCCTAAGAAAAAAGTTTAGTTCCAAACCTATTTAGAGCTATCTTGCTCTAACTTACTATGTGGTAATCAAAGAGGCCATTAGTATGTAGTTTTAGTCTTATGACTTTTTTAATAAATCATGTGATTTGTTTAAATAATACATATGAATAGTCTTATAAACCTCCACGTATTGGTTTGGAAAAGATAATTTCAAACATTTTTGGATCCAATCTTTTTTTGACACTTAATAAACTAACTCCTTAATAATGAATTTTTTTTTTTTGGATAATTTGATAATTGAGAGAATGAGTACGAACCAATTAAACTAAAAATCTCTTGAAAATCACTGAGTTTTTATTAGTCAAAATAAGTAAATGAATTTTTTTTTTTTTTAAAGTAAATGAAATTAAGAAAGAAAATAATTATGAGTGTTTAGTCACATCTTGGAGGGTGATCTTATCCCTACTGAATTTATGGTAGTTTTGGTATTCTTCTTTGTGACTGGTTTGCAAAATGTATTGCGAGTGGTTGAGTTTGTTGTATTTTAGAGACAACTTTTAAATGATTTCTTTGCATTAATAATTTATTGAGTGGGTGTAAATTTGTTCAACAGAATGACAAGGTCCATGTCTAAATCTCTGACTCACCTCTTTACAAACCATTTAAGAGTTCTTTGAGATAAAGACAAAATTTCTTCTATTCTCATACATTGATACATACTGTACATTAATTTATCTATAACATTATAAATTTGAGATTTTTTCTTATGCCTACTTTCAAATATCTCAAAATATCCTCCCTTGTAGTTAAAACTAACATTTATGAATTCCCATCACCAAAAGAAATAAAACTAACATCAAACAAACTTTCGATTAAAAAAAAAAAAAAAACGTAAATGCTAAATTTCAAATTTCTAAAATATTTTTACCCAAAAAAATTCTAAAATATTGGTATCTATTTTGTTGAAAATAATGTAACTTGTTTTTTGTTAACTTGTTGTTAATTAAAGCAATATTGTTAACTTCTCACTATGTGACTTAGCAACTAATTTATTTGAAATCTAAAATTAGCAAAAAAATGGTTCACTAACGAATGTCTTTAGACCATTCGTTAATTTTTCCCAATTATCAATATAGCTATATATACTCATGGCATAGGTGTAATTTTACATGAGATATTTTTAAGAATGCGCAAATTTTTTGAAAAGAAATATAATTTTTGTATCAAAATTTTTGCATTTAACGGAATATACTAATGATAGAGGACAATTTGTCAATTACCAATCAATCAAGGAGGACATTGCCTGGTTTCATAATTTAGTGAGGACTTGAATTGACCCAAATAATTAAGATGGAAAATTACAATTAACCCAAACACACTTTTTTTTTTTTTTTTTTTTGGTTGAGAAGAAACAAATTATTCTTTGTAGGACTGATACTGGCATTTTCAGCACGACAATTATACTTTAATTAAAATACTCTTGGTGCGTCTTGATTCAGTACCCGTTTGGCCTCAGCGTTCACGTTTTGGATCTGTGCGTTTTCCTTTTTTTTTTTTTTTTTTTTTTTCGTGTGAACAGTAAAATTACTGTGTAAAGGACAAAAATTACTGTTCACTCACTATTTTTTACTGTTCACGCAATAAAAAATATTAAAAATGGGTCCCGCGGTACTATTCACACATTTAAAAATTATTTTACTACAGTGTTTTCAGTTTTCAGTTTTCAGTTTTCAGTTTCAGCAACAATAAGTTCAATCCAAACGGGTTACTCATCATATTCTATTATATATGTGTGTGTGTCATGTTTACTAGTGCCCTTAGAGCAATTGATAATAAATCATTATAGAAAATTTTTTACACTACTTTAATAGAAAATATAAAAAATCGTAAAAAATTAATTATTTTTTCATTTTCTATAAAATATTTCTAAAAATAATTTCTAAACCAATATTTTTAGTCTTAGATATCCATTAACATTTCCATATATATATATATAATGAGAATGTTACATATATTTTCTTCTAAAAAAAAAAGTTTGATCAAGAGGATTCATAAATTAGGGGCCGTTTGGTAACGTTATTCTAGTAACGTTGTTTCTATTTTTTAAAATATGTGTAAGTAAAAAGTGTGTGAAAATACGAGTAATGTTGTTTAAAAATTAAAAAGTATTACTTAAAATCACATACCAAACAGCCCTTAATGTCTTACCATGCATGTGATTTGTTGAATTGTGACCCACCCATCAATTCTTATGACTTTCATGCCTATAACGTGGTTGCTGCCTACTAGGTAGGATGCATTTATTGGAAAATTTCAAAGTTGCAGTTTCTTAAATTACTATAATTTTGAGAGGCTATTCCCAATTATGATGCAGTTGGTGGAGACCTCTGTGTTGTGCAGCGACCAATTGGCCAATGGCCATTTGAAACGTTTTGAAATGAAATGAGTTTTAAAAATGGATTTTTGAAATAGTTTTGTTTTTGACTTTTTGGCTACACAAACAAACAGAACTAAACCATGTGTTTATTTTGAACGAAAAATGTAAAAACGAGACCTTCTAGAATTTCAGATGTTTTGAATTCTAACTGAAAATGCAAGTCGACAAAAAAAATTTCTATATCAACAGAGAACAAGTCTACTAGGGTTAGAAAAACTCTCCTAATTGAGTATCTATTAACTTTTTTTCAAATAATCTTCTTGCTCACACTAATTGTTTCTCACCTCTTTTTGTGCAGATTTCAAATTTGGGGGTTTGTTTTCGAATTTGAGGCTCCCTAATGATCTAAAATAGAAAATGTTTTTCTATTTGGAGTCTATTTTTGTGAATGAAAGTGTTTGTTTATAAATGATTTTTCGTGTAAGTCAAATAACAGAAAATGTTTTACTCATTTTCAAGATCACAACCAAACACCAAAAAAGAAATCAATTTTTCAAATTATTTTTTTATTTAAAAAAGGCCATTTTATAGGAAAAAATTGTTTGTTGAAACAAATATAGAGTTCCAAAAATACAAAAGCTCCTCCCCAAAGCATTTAAAATCTTTTGGGAGTAGTGAAAAGCCTCTTTTAGCATAATGACACTTATTATGGCTCAATTGAACTCTCCTATATGAGAAAGTTCAAGTTCACTATAGCATACAAACATATCATATGCTCTTGTCACAACTACCAGCCAGTGAGGTGAGAAAATGGGTCGATGTTTCCTCACCATGAAATTCCTATCACTTTGCGCGCGTATGATATGACCTTTGACCATATCATAAGGTGGAGGAACGATGTCTACTATTTTAGCATGATGCCTATGCCTATAGCTCTTACTATGAGTGATCAAAGGATGTTCAGTCCAATGTAATTTTTTTTTTTTTTTTGAAAGGCAGTCCAATGTAATTAGATAAGCAATAACAAGCTACTTTGTCTCTTTAGTCTTTAGGGGTTAGAGCACTCCCATCCAGCTTGATGCGATTTTATTCAAATTTGGTCTAAAAAGCATTAACTCATTTGTAGATACTCTTACATCAGATTTAATATTCTATTTTTAAAATTTTATTTTATTCATTATTCATTGTTTTTCTCTCTCTTACCCATTGATTTTTTCTTCCTCTCTCCATCTCTCTTCCTAGATCAACACCTTCACATACAACCCAAATAAACTGTGGCCAACGTCCTTCACCGTGAGCTTTGTTGTGACCAAAGTCAAGAGAAAGAGAGCTCCGATCTCCAAGAGAGATCGCTTCACCATGAACCCCAGTATTTTCGATTTTGTGATGCATAATCTACACAGAGAGAGAGAGAGAGAGAGATTATTATAAAATTTGTTTGTTTATAAATAGTGCCTCAATAATAAATGGAGAAAGTATACCATGCATGCAACATCTCTCATAGTAGGTGGGTCTCACACATTAGTGGGTCCACCTGTTGATGTGTGGGACCCACCTACTATGAGAGAGATATTGTATATACCCACTGTGGATATAAGTTTTCCAATAAGTGTAGTGAGGTATTGTCATTGTTAAAATTTTTGGGTAAACTATTGAGCATGATGCAAAGCACTTTTAAGGGAGATTTGCTAATTGTAAGCAAACTCTTTGCGCTTAATGCTCTTGCACCATGATAGTTTCAATGGAATTCAACTAGTATCCGCATGTGCATGTTTGGCTTATCTTTCACACGGACCAAATGAGAGAGACAGGCTTGAGATAGTGTGCCTTCCATTGTGGTGGGAATCAATGGGTGGAGTTCAAATTTTCAAAATGAAGTTTCATACATATATACACTTAAATTAGATTAAAGTAAAATTTCTATTTTGTAAAAAAAAAATGGTTAATGCTATTCCGGTACAAGTATGATTATTGATTACACATGAGGTTTTCTGTGAAAATCTAGAATTATGAACTCAAAGTTGTTGACTTTGAAGTGTAACTATTTATACTTTAATTTCCTTTAATTGCAAACTGGTTTCAAGATCTAACATATGTTGAAAAAAAAAAAAAAAAGTTCTAACATATGTAAAAAAAATAAAGGCTCTAACATAGGAGTCCGTTTGGTAAAAAATTTCTAGTAACGTTGGATGTATTTTTTGAAAACATGTGTGGGTGAAAAAATGTGTGAAAAAATGTATAATGTTATTTAAATACTGAAAACTGTTGTTTAAACAATAGTAACAAGCGGACCCTAATCTTGCAAATAGAAATCCCGAAAAGTATCCTCATTCTATTTAAGAGTAATACTACAAATACAAATTATTTTACAACATTTTTTCCTTCCATTTAATTAGACCCTCCCTAGTTTTTAAGATTTTCATGTATGGTTTATGAAGATCTTCTAAGATAATTGATAACTTGATGACCAAAACAAGCTAAATTTAGACTGAGCTTATCACTCTCTCACTTCTGTCATATCGGACCCATACCACTTCAATCCAAAATGGTATTTGATTGAATCGAGGGTCCACTTTCAAAAGGCCCTAGTGTGATAGGAATACCGAATATTGAAAGAGGAGGCAGTTTCATTCAAGAACATCATTATTAAGCTAGTTTGGGCTACTATTACCTATGGAGGCAAAGAAATGAAAGATGTCACGGTAGTATAGGATTAAATAAAGTGAGAAGAAATCCTGAAAACAATCATGATTGATGTCAGGTGTAGGTTACTGCATAAGAAGAAATTCATGAAAACTCTATCCAAAGTGAAGGGCATTAAGCATGTGCTGCATGTGGAGATATTGCCTACCACTGTTGTCCATGTTCAGTTGCTTTCAATCCAAGTTTGTTAGGTAAAAAGAATGCTGTTGTTGACTTCTTGTGAAGTACAGTTTAGATTTTTGCAGCAACGCTGCTTTGTACTTTGGATTGTTTTATGAGCTGTAGTTCTTTGTTTTTTGTTTGAATAAAATTCTCACTTTTTTTAAGGGAAGTGTGTAACACCAATATCATCCTGTAATTTGCAAATTTAATTTCCTTCCTAATGTTGCAAAACATGTGGATAGGTGTACATTGAATCAATTGCAATTAAGGTAGAAACAGTACGGATATATAAAGCGATTGATGATTGATGAAGCCATTAGAATGGATGGTCCGAATTCAATTACCTAGCAAAATGCAGGGCAGAGCATTAAAACATGTATATAATGCTAATTTAACATAATGAAAAATTATGGCTTGTGCTGAACTGCTAATCCGATTATTTAAAATAAATAGGTGAAAGCCATTTGTTAAGTTTCTACTTTGACAGGATTGAAGGGTATGAGGAATTTTCTTTTGGCCTTAAAAAAGGGTATAAGGATATAGCTTCTACTCTTTAAATTTATTTTGAGGCCATAGATTCCTCAAGGAAAAGTGTAAAAAAAAAGAGGGTAGCGTCTCTTTCAATACCGTGTGAGCGTCTCCACACGTGGACCAGACATAAGGGTGTTTTGAACCTTGGGCTTAGGTTTACCTCACCCCACCTATTGGTAAGACTCGAACCCAAGCGCTTATGGCGAAGAATCTGAGCTCATACCAAACATTGACAAGCTTCAATGGTGTCCAACATATTTTTGATTGAGAAATATTAGCACATAAATTATTCAATATGCAATTTAGGTGATAATTTGTGACTGGAATAACATCATTAATTTATACTAATTATATTATGTACCAATTATAATAGGTCATATCATTAACAACAATCATTTTTTGATCCATTAGGTAAGCCCCCACCTTAGCTTGGTTAGTCAGGCACTTGATGATTATATAGCAGACAGTTGCGCTACGAATGGCCCAACTCAACTGAACTCATGTCTGTATATTATTGAGATTTTACTCCACCTCATTGGGCCTATACCAAGTCTGTAGAAATGGGATGAGTTTTAAAAGTTAAAACTTTGGTCATTCAGCCTTCTGAACACCAAGCTTGGTAGGGTACTAATCAAGAAGCAAACTTGGAAGTATAAAGCAAAGCCTCAGAAGCCACCTATGACCTATAGTCTGAAAGTCTTAAACTTGTCTTCACCCATAAACTTAAAAGATTATTTACACATTTCCAAAAATGCCATAACATGATAGAAGATTAAAAAGAAATTCCCAGTCAATGAGATCGGTGATTAAAACATGTTCGTGCATAATGGCACTTTGTTGAATATGTAAGTAAATAAACTACCTCTTCTCTATTAGACTTTTTCATTGTAACTGGCAAAACATTAGCATGATGTCTGAGCTACAAACGTACTCTATAAATCACAATTCACCTCCAAGTTCCATTTAATAGGCACTGCATATGAATTGCATTCAGGAAATTAAAGAATTTTGAACTGTGGTCTCCTTTTTCTTAATGAATTAAACCGAGTACAAAAATCTTCCTTTTTTGTTTCCATTCAGGAAGAATAGATATACGTACAAGAAAAGTAACAAGTAGATACAAGAAGGACCTTGAATTAGTGAATAATGGTTTTAAGGTAGAGTAGGAGAAAGGGAAGGCTTAGCCACTTTGAGCTCTCCACAGTCACTGATATATACAGTCTTAAGAGGCCTGTTCCATATTGCACGAGCATTTTGGGCTCTTTCATCTCCGAGAAATTTGGCCAAGTCATTGAATTGGCGAATTCGTTCCCCTGGTTTGTATGTAGGGATGGAGGCTATGGCTGCCACAATATCCAAACCTGACATACAGTTCAGCTGAGAGGTTAGTCATGCACTAGATGATAATACAGTAGAAATTCTTTTATTTACAATTTGTTGCTTTGAAGATCCTTTGCATGTTTGTGTTTCTGCTTGTGCCACTGACTTAATTTTGGTTTTTAATTTTAAGCCCAAAAATGAAATCTCATTACATCAGAATTTTTTTAATTTGTTGTCCAATTACAAAAGTTCAATGCATAACAGATGAGAGATCTGTAGATGCATGAAATTATATGTAATGATGGGGAAGGTGTTTATCTATATGCAGGGTGCACTACATTCCAGATATCAACTCTTACATGCTACAAGCTGCCATGTACTAGTGAACCAGAAAGCTAGAATCACCAAATCTAGGAGTTTGTCACTGCAATCTTAGATACACAAGTTTTTTCACAAATCATTGAGATGAAAGTTATGATTGGTACATCACTTTCACACGGGCATACCACTAACATCACTTTTATTGTACATCAATCACAACATGTCACTTTGTTAGTTATGAGAAATTTTTTGAATTGTTGGGTGTAGTATTTATTGTTTGTAGTATCAGGGTATTTATGCTACGTATACTAGTAATACTATAAGCCAAAGACAGAATTTTAATGTCTTAGCACCACAAAGAAGATCATTGATGCACTCCATACAGTCCACAAAAGGTGATAAGAGGCACAAAACCATTTTTCACATAAACCCATCATGCCTCATTAGACAAATATTACAAAAGAGCTCTTCAAACTTCTATATACTCATTGAACTTCTGAGGAGGACAAAAGAGACACCAAAACTGAGAAATGCATGCGATATTTGTTCCAAAAACAGACTTTTGAGACAGATGCCTTAAATAAAGTATTGATTTAATTAACACATGGGAAATGCTAAAACTATTACCAATTTTACTACAAAAGACTTACAAACTGATATGACAATGAAAGCGATTAGTGCTACATAAATAAATGTATACATTTTTATTCTTTGATTGTTGAAACATCACTTATCTCATGAATTTGTAGTTAAGTCCTAGCATCAATCTTAACTTGAATAACTTCACAACCATACAAAGCAAGAGGCAATGGCCTTATATAACATTCCAGTGAATCGGTATGGTAATGTATTATGTATATATAGCTACCCCTACAAAAATAACTAGCCCCTGAATTAAATTCTGTCAATTAATTATCAAAACACGAAGCTTGACCAAACACCAACCATATATCTTTGGTCATATCAAAAGAGTTCATTTCTAATAGACTAGTACAAGAGAATTATTCAAAATCACAATAATGTGCACAAAAACTAACCTTCAAGGACGGTCCCGAAAACAATGTTCTTGTTATCGAGTTGTGGACAAGGACCAGGTCCAGTGGTGATCAAGAACTCAACGTTTCTGTAATTTGGATCGAGCTTAATATCTTCATCATCATCATTCTCAGACAAACAAAGCGAAACAACACCAGCACGCGAGTGCGGGAGCAAGAAAGCTTTGGACTCGACAGCCTCAGTGTTGCGAGGCAAGTCATGAGGTGGGCGAACCTCAGCTTTGTCACGGCGGCCCTGGCGACCAGCGAGGAAGAACTGACCCGGAAAGATTTTGTGGACGAGGGTGTTCTTGTATGAGGAAGAGGAAGTGGAGGAACACATGGACTTGAAGTTGGAGACAGTGAGAGGGACGAGGTGGCCGTAGAGGCCGAGAATGAGGCGGCCTAAGAGGAAGGATTCGGTGCAGAGAGGAGTGGAGGGGTCGGGGGAGAGAGTTGGGTTGGTGTTGGGGAGGAAAGTGGTGGGGCAGAGGCTGAAGTCCATGAAGATACGGTCGGTGATGGTGGTGTCAAGTGGAGGAGAGGCCAAGGCTAGTGAGGGGGGTGGTGGTGGTGATAGAGTGGTTGTGAAGGAGAGTGAAGTGGTGGAGAGGAGGAGGGAGCGGCGGGTGATTATGGGGTTGAAGTGGAGAGGAGGAGGGTGGTGGTTGTGGTGGTGGTGGTGGTGGGAAAGGAGGAGTTGGGGTTGGGGTGTTAAGGAGCGGGCCATGATGGTGGAGTGAACATGTTGTTTTTTGTTTGTGGATGGGAATCATGATGGGAGGGAGGGAAATTGGTTTCTGCTGGAGGATTGAGGTCTACTCATTTACAATTTGGATAGAATATGAGCAGTTCTAAACTTCTAAAAATTACACTTTTTTTTTTTTTTTTTAATTCAAATGCGGCATTGTTTTCATTTTTGGTTTAATTTTTGTCTATAAAATCCAATTCTGTTTTCAAAATATTCTTTTTGTCCATTTCAGTAACTAATACAGTATATGGCTTTAGAGCATTTTTATCTTGTTGCAAAAATTTCTCTCCATTTTAGTATAAGAATTTACTTTTTCTATTTTATATGCTCACCTTTCAAAACATTTCACATCAGATTATTTTACAGTTTACACTACATTTTATTAAAATATCAATTTTTCATAATTTTTTTAATTATTTTTCTTTCTTCACATACAATAACCACCATCCACTCTCTTTTTCATCATCGAGATACATAAAAAAATAATAAACAATTAAATACAAAATGAATAGTATCAATGTAAATTTACATAGTTATTGTACCAAACTTGTAATTTACACAGTTATCTACAAACTGTGTGAGTTATTTTTAAACAAAACTGTGTAAATTCTATTATATACCTACTAATATGAATGCTCTAAGAGATAGGAAAATCAAAAAAGAAAGAATGTCATTTTATTTGCACTTAATAACTAGATCAATCACAAAGATTGACCGAATGCCTATTTTGAACATGAAATCGAATTTGGTGGACAAAAACGAAATCTCAAACTTAAGGGACCAAAATATAAAAAATCAATCTCAAACTTTTAAAGATAAAAAATATCAATTAGTCAAAACAATATCAAACATACAAAAAATTTATTTATTTATTTATTTTTAAAATAACATATAAGATGACACCTTGTGATTGATATAATATAATTTTCATAACTAAAAATAAAAATAAAAATAAAAGGTTAATTTTACTATTTTAGTTCCTCTAGTTAAAAGCTTCTTGTACTTATACCAACCATACAAACCCATGCGTATGACCAACTAGCCAACATCTTCACCAAATCTCATTTGTTAGGTCAACTTTGCGACATCGCATCTAAAACTAAGTTGACTTTCGATAACCCATTTTGAAATTGAGGGGAGTTCAGTTGCGAGAGCACTCAATGCTCATTAAGTTGCGGGCCAAGTCCATCACTCGCATACAAGAGTGTGTATTCAATCCATAAACTTGATGAAGCCAAATCAACTCAACCCGATGCTTTGTGTTGGTTGAAATTTTATTTTGAATTTCGGGACGAGGGTGGGACAGGTGGGTGGCTCGGATTGGAATTTTGATTTTTGCATAGTTTCCTCTGAAGGTACTACCCATTACTGATTACTCTGTCTCAGTAGATAGGGTATCCAATATTTATCATCATATTGTTATGCATGATGAATTGGCTTCTACTTTTATGGAACACAGAATCTGGGTTTATGGGTAATGGATGCAAGCATTTATTAATATCCGGAAATCTAGCCCTGGTGACCCTATGATCTATCACACTTACAAGTTTGGAAGTTGTGCGTTCGGATAGTGACATGCTCAATTACTGCCCAAGTGGTCGTACACCATAATGCAAAGCGGGAGTTTAAGTGGTGCTGGGCAATGACTACACCTACGAACTCCTTTTTTTTCTTAGCAAAAAAAAAGAAGTGATGTTCAGATTTTTCACAGTTCTAAATTATTCCAATTTCAACAAATACCTGCTTTTATCTGAATAAATGAGAACGAATTATCCATTTTTTTTAAAAAAAATGATAGCTTGTGAACTATCGAAAACTTGGAATAAAATGCAGATCAAAGTGACAAAACTTTTGTGCAACCTTTTCTTTTAATTTTTTACTAGTAAAAAATTCATTTAAGAAGGCAAGGAGTGCAATTCTAGTACTTGGCAATATACCATTTCTTTTAAATAATTCAAAGCAGTAATGATTGTACATCTACTTTTCTGTTATATGGAAACTTCCAAGCCATTGTGCAACTGGGTTTTTGTCTTGATTTGGGGGGAGAGAGAGAGAGATGGGATACAGATTTAGGATTAAGGTCAGTTGCAGTTTTGTCTTGATTTGGCTCTGGATCTCATTGTACAAAATGGGGTTTTAACTTAATTTGCTTAGACAAAAATATTTTGGTCAACTTATTTCATTGGATTCAAGTCCTTCTTGTCCTCAATAGCATTTTTTATTGCTGCCAACTTTTTTGATTTTGTATTCTCCTAGTTTGATTTATTCCTCATTCCAAGAATATATCCCTACCTCCAGATGGACATTTGAGAACACATTGTTCTTGTTTTCGTAAGTGATAAAGTGAGCACAAGGGAACAAAAATATAGAATAATGTTAAGGCCAAGTAATTCGTTAAACAAAAGTTTTGATAATAATTATAAAATATGCTTCTCTGTTGTCTGTTTTGTAGACTTTAGTGTTTAGAGAGAGAGAGAGAGAGAGGATGCAACTTTGGAATTGTGGTGGAGTGCCAGCAGTGGTGCTTTGTCTTGGTTTGGTCTTGAACTCTTGTTTAAACTGATGCTTTTAATGTGAGAACAGATTATGCTTGATTCCACAATTAGAGCACTGGGGAACTAAAACATAGAATAATGTTCAGGCTAAATGCTTAATTTAACAAAAGTGGTAATACTAAAAGGTGAAAATATACTATTGGTCCCTAAAATTTAGGTCAAGTTCTCTTTTATTCCCTGAAATTTGAAAAGTTTTTTATAGTCTTCAAAAAATTGAAAACGTACCAAGTTAGTCTTTATGTAGCCTTGCTCTTATAATAGAGTGCCACATGGCTGTTGAATTTAGGCATGTAAGCAAGGATTATAATAGAGGGTGATTATATTGGAATGTGTTCCGTTAATAGGTTTAATAATTGATTTGTTATTATATTGCCACATTAGCAAGAATTATAACAAAGAGTGATTATATTGCCAAGTACCAAAACTATTTCATTTCTAGAGAGTCATTATATTTGGAATGTGCTGGGTAGTCTGGAAATTAATCATGGCAAATTTACTGCTTCACGTCATGTTAGAAATGGGAGAATCAGTACGCAATACTGAGCGCATCATGCAGGTAATGATTCAGACCCACTGAGGAGTCTGAATCATTACCTGCATGATTCACATGATTACTGGTGAACAAAAAGGAGACCATTTTGTACAGTTCACTAAATAACCTATGATTCATGAAACCCAAAAATATGTCATGGACTAGGTTTCAGAACATTCACTTGAATAAGAAAAATGTTACACTGAAATCACCTGGGTAGCATCAGTAATCATGTGAATTATGCAGATAATGATTCAGACCCACTAAGAGGCCACGTGATTACTGGTGCTACCCAGGTGATTTCAGTGTAACATTTTTCTGATTTAAGTGAATGATCTAAAACACTTGTCCATTACATATCTTTGTGTTTCATAAAACATAGGTTTTTTAGTGAACTGTGCAGAATGGTCTATTTTTCGTTCACCATGTTGATTGACTTTTGCTTATAGAAAAATATCTTATATGCATAGGCTTCATTTGGATTAGCAGTAGAATGATATTAAATAGTTTATTTAGCTTATGTACAACTCTATTAATGTTTTACTTTTTAGGAACAAATGTACTTTTGCCTAGCTTATTTTTAAGCACAATAAACCCAATGAAAATAAGCTTTCCCAAACAAACGTGCATCTTTCTCCCAGTTTTCTGCCTGTCTTAGGACACAGTTTGAGTTGCTGGTCTTTCCATTTTGAGGGTTGGCCTTTCTGTATGATGATAAAAGGTAACATTCTTCTTCATCCTAATTCTGTAATTGTTTTGATTTGTAAATAGAACATGCCTAGATTGGTAGATGGGGGGGTAATGTTGGTTATATCACTACTACACTAGAGGTAGCCATTTGTCAACATTTGTAAATATATATACAAATCCTGATCAACTTTCTTTTTTGTGTTGTTGTGTTTCTATCTCTGCATTGAGATAGAAGAAAGAAGAGAACATCTAAAGACAAAAATTCCAGCAATTTTCCTCATTTAGTGAAAATTCTTTTGGAGGAAGAATGAGAGAGGGGGGGGGGACCTGTTGCCTTAATGCGCTGCACCATTGCTTTCATTGTTCTTAATTAAAATAAATGAAAATTTTTGTTCGATACGAAAATATCCTTCATTTATTCAGTTCTTGGTTCTTCATTTTCACTTATTCTCACTAAATATATTTACATTATTAAGAACCTCAGTAGTCTTGCATTTGTCGCAAATAACGTTATCATTATGACATATTGAGTTTGATTTTAATTATTTTTAGACAGCTAGCTGATGCAAAGAGATGATCATTTACCATGAGAAAAAAGGATGCGCCTGTTCTAGGATATCCCATAGGCTATAGCACACATTCACTTGAATCAGCCTATTACTCCAGCCTACACAAATCCCAGGGATGTATTCAACGAGAGGGGAAAGCGGTCACAGGCAACAATTAGTAGTGCGGTTCAGTGGAAGATCAGTGCTCTCTCTTATCTGTGTATGTACTTATGTGTGTGTGTGCGCGTGCCTTTTCTGGGGTGGAGTGTACAAGGCCTGGGAACAAATTCACCTTGGTGCACTGTGAAGTGCTGAATTCCTTTGACACTGAACCAGGGCCTAACAACCAAAGCTTTGTACCGGGCAGTAGCCTAGTGTAGATGTATTCTATACAATGTCAAGTTTGAACGGTGAAGTTTGTTACAATTTATGTGCTTAGCTATAGACAGTCCAGCAAATATATTACAAGCAAAAATTGGAGGTCTGCAAACTTTTAGCAGTATCTGCTCTTTTCAAGTTCAACCCTTATCAAGCTATTAAACCAGTGCTGTATCCAGTTATCAAGTAATTATAAGTTGTTATAAGTTGGTTTATATAACTGAGAGTGGTTAAGGCAGTTAGGTGTAGTTTTCAGCTTAACAAACTTGGTTATTCTTTTATCAGGTGCCCGAGCATTGAGTCTGTATGTATATAAATACATGATGTACTCCCTTCATAATGCAATGCAGAGATTCATATGTTCTCAATCACCTATGACTCTACCTTTATTTCTTATTCTTCAGAATGAGTTTCTTTACACAAACAAGCACCAGACACGTGAATCATATTAATGACTATGTTCCCATGTCTTCATCCTAAAATAAAGTTTGTGTGTTGTATTAGGAGGGTCACTACAAAATTAAATAAGTGTTGTGATCAACAATACAGGGCCATGTGAAATTGAATTAGAATACAATATTGCAGAATTCTGACACACCCCCCCCCCCCACAAAAAAAAAAAAAAAAAAAAAACACAGACATGATTGACAGTAGAAGAAACCTGCGTGCTCATTCTGCAATTTCTGGAAGACAGGAAAACTAAATAATGAGGTACAATAGACTCGCTTCTCATTTCCTAACCTTTTTGTTATAACTTAGCTGTGTCAAGCTTTAAGGATCCGATAAACTCTATTTTCTGTGACAGGGTACAAGAGATGATGGAGCAGAGAGTTTGGGAGCATTTTGTCTGGAGGCTTATTGGCAAAGTAGTTATGCAACAAAGGCAAACGATTTTCCCTAGGAAGTTTCAGGTTTTAATTCTGGTGCCTAAATTAAGCTCAGAAGGATTCTTAAGAAGAGACAAAAAAATAATTTGGCTTGTTCTGTCTTGCTTATTATGGAACTCATTTTAGATGTAGGGTTTTAGTATAGATTACTCTAGTGTTGTATCTTTCCAACTAACTTTTGAGAAGGGATGCAATTTTGTTGTTATGTGAGATATGGGTGCTTATATCTATGCAATGAAGGATCTGTAGGAGTCTCACTGGTCACTTTTAAGACATGAAAAAAAAAAAAAAAAAAAAAGAGTAACATATAATCTGTCTTAACTATGTTTTCGCTTGACCATGATGTTGGTGGTCATTTTATTTTATCATCATGATTGTTGTTGTTCACTTGTTCTTATTTGTGCTGAGCAGTTGGTGGTGCAGGTCTTGGTGGTGGTCTAGGGATTTCATGTATACCCCCTTTGTATTATGAGATTTCAAACCTAGTTTTGCCAATCTAAGAAATAAAAAAGGTTTCAAACCTAGTTGAGTAATTGGCCGTATAGTATGCATATTTGATTATGATGTAAATTGTTTATGTTACCTATGTTTTTAAGTCGAAAAGGAATAGAAGTTAAGTAAGAAAGTTTTGTGGGAATTTGATTCTATGTATATGTCTACTTGGTTGTATTGACGTTAGAAGAAACAAATAGTTCATTGATGTGTACTTATCAAAAAAAAAAAAAAAGTCTGGAAGTAAAATGCATGGCATGTAAGGCTTCTTTTTGTTGCTTTCTTCTTATTTACTGGGATATAAGACAGTCAAATATTAACTCTTCTCATGTAATCTTTAGGAGAAACTTTTTATGTACACCCTGTGTTGTTAGGATTGTATCAATTAATTGTTAGGATTGTATCAATTGATAAAGGTTGTAATTGTTACTGAGAAGTGGGAAGGGGGGTACGGATTGTAATTGTTGTGAAGTTGTTGTAATTGTTAGGAGGACAGCTGGCACTAGTCAGTTAGGTATTCTGAAAGTTAGTTAGAGGGCGGGAAGGATATATAACCAAGAGAGTTGGGCTGTACTGGGTATCAAATAAGCACCATATTAATTCAGTTTCTTTCAGTTTCTTTCTCTATTTCTCTCTGCTCTCGTCTCTCTTCTTCTGGAGGACCAGCTGGCCTCGAATTCAGCTAGAGATTCAACCACCATTTCTGTTCTTATTCAATTCCATTTCTCTGTTCTTATCAATTGGTATCAGAGCATCGTTCCTGAGCTGCCATGACTGAAACAAGAGCTGCGGCCATGAGTACAGTGAATGAAGCTATTGCTTCTCTTCGTACTTCGTCTGATCATCATAACAGAGATATCCAAGAAATGCAAACGATTCAAAGCATTCACACCAGGACAATGAATGAGATGAATCAGAATATCAATTCGATGAATCAGAATATCAATGTAATTTTACAAAAATTGAATTCCATAGATGTGAATCAAGATCCTTCGCAGAGAAATGTGCAATCCAATTCCATTCCAAGTTCTTCAACTTCGTCTTTTGCCAGGTCTGTGAGGTTGGATTTTCCACGATTCTCAGGTAGTGATCCAGCTAATTGGGTTTACAAGGCGAATTAGTATTTTGTGTACTATCAAACTCCTATTACAGAGAAGCTATTGATAGCTTCCTTCCACATGGATTTGGAGGCATTGATTTGGTTCCAGGAAGCAGAGGAGGCCAGGGTGTTCACGGATTGGGAATCTTTGGTACCAGCATTGCATGTGAGATTTGGAACCAGTGCCTACGATGATCCTATGGAGGTTTTGACCAGGATGAGGCAAACTTCAACAGTGGCTGTGTATAAGGCAGAATTTGAAGCTGTATCTAACCGAGTCAAAGGCCTTTCTCCCTTACACAAGCTTAGTTGTTTCCTGAGTGGTTTAAGGGATGAAATAAGGTTACCTGTAAGAATGCTCAACCCTCAGTCCTTGAATGAAGCTTTTGGGTTGGCCAAAATTCAAGAAGAATATGTGTGGAGCAGTAGGAAGAGCATAAGGACTCATCAGGAATCAGGTAACACTTCAATTCTCGGGTTGCCTAAAAGTAATACAATGTTAGACAATAAACCAAAAATACCAGTTAAAAGACTTACTCCGGCTCAAATGGATGATAGGAGGAAGAAAGGGTTGTGTTATAATTGTGATGATAAATGGGGGCCTGGGCATAAGTGCAAGAATGTTAAACTGTTTATGTTAGAGGGAATTGATATAACATCTAAGGTGCAATCTGGAGTTCAGGTTACAGAATTAGATGAGGAGTTTGGCAATATTAAACCAATGGAACAGGAAGAAGATATGGGAATTACATTGTATGCTTTAACTGGGACACCTACACCGGGCACTATGAGGGTTAGAGGTAAGATTAAGAGCAGTGGGTTGGTGTTATTGGTGGACACAGGTAGCACTCACAATTTTGTGGATGCCTTCTTGGTCTCTAGTTTACAGTTACAGGTTGATACTTCAAGAATTTTGGAGGTTAAAGTGGCCAATGGCACTGTGGTAAGAACTCAAGGCTTTTGTAGTAGTGTAACCGTGTGTATCCAAGAAGTGGAATTTTGTGTCCAATTTCATGTGCTAGCATTGGGAGGATGTGATGCTGTGTTGGGCACTCAATGGTTGAGTACCTTGGGTATTATACAATGGGACTTTCAGTTGTTAACTATGAAGTTCCATTACAAGGACCACCAAGTTTTGCTGCAAGGTTTAAGTCCCTCTTCAAGCACTTCCTTCATAGATTGTCATCAGTTACTTAAGGGATCAGTAAGGAAGGGATTGCTGCTTCAAATCTATTCTGCAGTTGAGGAGGTGTTGGATAAGAGTGTACCTGCAGAAGTGGAGTTGTTGTTGCAAGAATTTGGAAGGGTTTTTGAGACTCCTACAGGGTTACCACCTATGAGGGGTCATGAGCACCAGATTTCTCTCATGGAAGGCTCTCAACCAGTATGCCAGAGACCTTATAGATACCCTTTCTATCAGAAAAATGAAATTGAAAACATTGTGAGGGAATTGTTGACTGCTGGGTCCATCAGAAACAGCACTAGTCCTTTTGCTTCACCTGTTTTGCTAGTGAGGAAAGCAGATGGGTCTTGGAGAATGTGCATCGACTATAGGGCATTGAACAACATTACTATAAAGGATAAGTTTCCAATTCCAGTCATTGATGAGCTGTTAGATGAGTTGAATGGAGCAATTGTTTTTTCAAAACTGGATCTAAGGTCCGGTTACCATCAAATCAGGATGAAGGAGGAAGATGTGCCAAAAACAGCATTCAGAACACATGAAGGGCATTATGAGTTTTTGGTAATGCCATTTGGGTTAACCAATGCTCCATCAACCTTTCAATCCTTGATGAACCAGGTTTTTAAGCCTTATCTCAGAAAATTTGTTTTAGTTTTTTTTAATGATATTTTAGTATATAGTACTTCTCTATCTGAACATGTGGACCATCTGAGATCTGTTTTAGAAGTGTTATCCTTACATACACTATATGCTAAGAAGTCTAAGTGCAAATTTGCTTGTAATGAAGTGGAGTATCTAGGCCATGTCATCACTAGTGCAGGGGTTCACACGGATTCTAAGAAGACTGCAGCCATGCAATAGTGGTCTACCCCCAATAATCTTAAGTCTTTGAGAGGGTTTTTGGGGCTCACAAGCTATTATAGAAAATTTGTTAAAGGATATGGACAGATAGCTGCTCCTTTAACTGCTCTATTGAAGAAGGATGCATTTTCTTGGACTGATGAGGCTGATCAAGCTTTCCAGAAATTAAAGGCTGCCATGGTTGAACCACCTGTGCTAGCTCTACCAAATTTTGATATGCCATTTGTCATAGAATGTGATGCCTCAGGTAGGGGTTTGGGGGCTGTGTTGATGCAACAAGGGAGACCTATTGCCTTTCATAGCCAAGCCCTCAAGGGAAGGAACCTGGACTTATCTACCTATGAAAAAGAGTTATTAGCCCTGGTTGTTGCTGTCAAAAGGTGGAGATCTTACTTGATTCATAGGCCTTTTATTGTGAGAACTGATCAACAAAGCCTTAAGTACCTATTAGAGCAGAAAATTGGTACTCCTACTCAACAGAAGTGGTTTGCCAAGTTATTAGGATATGCCTTTGTGGTTCAATACAAAAAAGGTAAAGATAACCTTGTGGCTGATGCCTTGTCCAGAAAAGTTGAACCTGATGATGAATTGAACACTGCTAAACCTCCCATTGATGTTGGTTCTGATAATCTTACTCTTGGGACTGATTTGGATTCTCCAGAAGGGGTTTTGTGTATGATCTCATTTCCTTCTCCAACTTGGCTTAGTGATCTCAAGGCAAGCTATGCCACGGATCCACAGGTGCAGGGCATTATGCAGGCTTTGGGTGCAAGACAAGTTGCTCCTCAAGGTTATTCTCTGCAGAATGGGTTGTTATTGTATAAAGGGAAGGTTTACTTGGGCACTTGTGATGCTTTGAAGAAGGCTGTGTTGCATCAGGTTCATGGCAGTCCATTGGGGGGTCACTCAGGTTTTCTCAAGACCTTGCATAGGGTGAAAAGGGACTACTATTGGCCTGGTTTGAGGACTGATGTGAGGAAGTTGGTAAGAGAGTGTGATACTTGCCAGAGATTAAAAAATGAGACTTGTCACCCAGCTGGTCTTCTGCAACCTTTGCCAATACCCGAAAAGCCTTGGAAGGATGTTAGTATGGATTTTGTTGAGGGGCTGCCTAAATCTCAGTTCAAGGATGTGGTGTTAGTGGTGGTGGATAGGTTCACTAAATTTGTTCACTTTGTACCTTTGTCTCATCCTTACTCTGCAGCCAAAGTAGCTCAACTTTATATGCAATATGTCTTTAAATTGCATGGGATGCCTGCCTCCATTGTGAGTGACAGAGATCCAATCTTTACTTCACACTTTTGGCAAGAATTGATGAGACTTCAAGGGGTTCAGCTTGCCATGTCTACAGCTTATCACCCCCAAACGGATGGCCAAACAGAGGTTGTAAACAAGAGTTTGGAGCATTATCTAAGAGCCTTTGCTGCAGACAAACCAGGATCGTGGGTGGAGTGGTTACCCTTAGCAGAATTTTGGTTCAACACCAATTTCCATGTTTCTCTTAAGATGACACCCTTTGAGGCCTTGTATGGGTTTGCTCCACCAAGACTCTTGGATTATATTCCTGGCACTACTAAGGTGGAGAGTGTGGAGGTGCATTTGAGAGATAGACAACAGCTGATTGCACTATTGAAGCTAAATTTGGTAGCTGCTCAGGAGCGAATGAAGGTCAATGCTGACAAGCATAGAACTATGAGAGAGTTTGCAGTTGGAGATTGGGTTTATCTTAAGCTGCATCCTTACAAACAAATGTCCTTGAGGCAGAAACGTTTGGGAAAGCTATCTCCTAGATTCTATGGTCCTTTCCAGATACTGCAACGGATTGGTACTGTCTCATACAGATTGGACTTGCCACCTGAATCCAAACTGCATCCCACATTCCATGTCTCTTGTTTGAAGCAAAGATTGGGTCAACATGTGGTGCCCTTACCTTCCTTGCCATTGGTGGATTCTGAGGGCATTCTCAAACCTGAACCTGCTGCTGTGTTACAAGAAAGGACTCATCATTTGCGCAACAGATCTGTCACTCAGGTCTTAGTTCAGTGGCAGGGTGAGCGAGTGGAAGATGCTACTTGGGAGAGTCTCTATTTGCTGCAACAACAATTTCCACACCTTGTGGGCAAGGTGTTTTAAAGAGGGGGGTATTGTTAGGATTGTATCAATTGATAAAGGTTGTAATTGTTACTGAGAAGTGGGAAGGGGGGTACGGATTGTAATTGTTGTGAAGTTGTTGTAATTGTTAGGAGGACAGCTGGCACTAGTCAGTTAGGTATTCTGAAAGTTAGTTAGAGGGCGGGAAGGATATATAACCAAGAGAGTTGGGCTGTACTGGGTATCAAATAAGCACCATATTAATTCAGTTTCTTTCAGTTTCTTTCTCTATTTCTCTCTGCTCTCGTCTCTCTTCTTCTGGAGGACCAGCTGGCCTCGAATTCAGCTAGAGATTCAACCACCATTTCTGTTCTTATTCAATTCCATTTCTCTGTTCTTATCATGTGTATGTGATGAGGTTTCTCCTCCCTCTAGTAGAACTTCTTGCTATTAGAAAAATATGAAAAGTAAAAACTATAAAATTGTAATGTTAAGAAAATGTAAAGATGAGAAATGAAACAGATTGGAACTCTTTTTTGGGTGTTACCACTCACCAGTTAGACATCCTCAAACAACTGTTGTGTCTCACTTATCAAAGTCAAATTGTATTTCAACGTATTACAGATTGATTTGAAAAATAAAAAATAAAGAAGAAGATTCAATTTAGAAGTTTGAGTCAATATGTTTTGTTTGATATACAATGTCATGCAAAGGTGCTGGAAATTGCATTATGTTATTATTCCTCAAGTCTAGTTAGAAATTACTATATCTCTCTCTAAGCAATGCTGAATGAGAAATTGGCCTACTAAATATTTGGGTGTTTGTAGGCTGTGCTTTCTTGAATCACTCAAGTCACGTCATCTTATACTTGACTTATCTTGCATGATATGTCATAGAAAAGCTGTGATTAACTGTCTTTTTGTTTTAATTTGCTCGCTGTTAAAATATTGCATTTTTTATGTTGTCAAATGAATTTCAAACAGAAAGCAAGGAAAATGGAAAATACATTTTTTTGGCAGCCAGTGCCATTGGGAGCATATCTTGCCATCAAACATCATTTTCTCTCTTGGAAAAAGAAAAAATAGTTTGCAGTATCTATGTTGCCCTTTTCTCTGTTTGAGGAACAAGTTATATAAAATATAAAAATTATAAATTTAATTCATAATTTAGAATATTTGCTACATTCAAATTTTCAAATAGCATGCTAAGTTGAGAATTAATCTGCACAATCTTTTTTTTTTTTTTTTAATTCTAAATGTGGGGAAAATGAGTTTAGTCGATGTTACTGGGTGCTTCATGCTGATAATGGTTCAGACCTGATGCTATATAAATATAAACTATCCAGGTATTGGGTAGTGTAGAACCTAGCTAATTTGGGGCATGATAGCATTCTGATTACTTAGCTACTCCAAATCCCAACTTTGTACTGAGTACTTCAGAATGGTTCCATTGGGATCACCTAAAGTTGGGGATCATATTGGGTTCTCAAGTGCTTCTTGCTCTCAGCTTTCTGCTAGGTATATAGATTGAAATTAATCTGCTTTATTTCATTTCTACTTTAATTGAGATGAAGGGGTCATATTCCATCCTGATCCTGATTTCAGCATAGTATGGGGGCCAATACTGGTCACCTCATTAATGATTTTTAGGTTTGCCCTATGAAGAAATGCCCCATGTTATTGTGAGTCGGGATGGATGCAAGTGAACAAGTCTTGAGCATGAGATGTTGTACGGTTTCTCCATTGAGCAGGAAAGAAGAAATGTAACTATCTGGAAACCAATCCCTCTTTCCAGATGGAAAAATTTTAGGAATAAGAAGAGGAGACCTAGTGATTTGAGAGAGAGAGAGTGTGTGTGTGTGTCTGTTATCAGAATGCTGCAGGACTGCCATCATATCTCTGGTTCTTGTTCATCTCATTAAGATGTTATTGGCAAATGCAAATGTTGTTCATTATCTGAAAGATATTTGACAAAGCTACTTTTTATGGTTTATATTTTTTTGTTCTCTTTCCTCTCCCTTATATACATATATCTAACCCCTAATTCTATAGTGTTGATATATTAGTTATATTGCCTAAATTTCTTTGTGTTTTCAACATTTTTCCTAAACACAAGATTGTTGAATGACAAATTTGACTTTACCTACCTTATACTTGTAGACAATCTGAATGAAAGGGAAGTTAGGAGATGTACAAAAAATAATGAAAGGGATGTTAGAAAATAGAAAATGTGAAAATTATATCAGCTAAAACTTAAGAACTTTTTGAAGATAAACTGATTCTAGATTAAAACGTCCATAGCTAATAATGCTAGCTGCAACTCTCCACCCTGCCCAAAACCCAGGCAGCTGAAATTCTGAACTAAGTAATAATTTTCCTTAATAGCCAAGCTATAGGTACTGTCACTAAGAAGGGAGAAAGTTAAGTAAATCAATAAATGTGGTTACAGGTTTATGTTTATTTATGTGTTCAGTGCATAAGTGCAGCAGAGAGCACAATGGACAATGCTATATATGCAGGGAATGGAGTCCGGTGAAGTATGTCAGACAGATTGAGTTATAAAAATCAGATTGCCCAAAAACATAAACCCTCTATACTGTGTTAGTTGTACTATCATTGCAAGCAGATTGAACTATAAAAATCAGGAAGCTAGGGCATATGTACTTAAAGTTGAATTGTTAGTCGCATGCAGATAATTTTTTTTAATTCTTAAAAAAAAAAAAAAACAGTGCAGACAATGTTTACATAAAACTTGGGTAGAATGTACAGTTGATGCCAGAGGAAATTGATGCATTCATTCCTCAAGCCTTATCTTGAGGAGCACCGGAGAACTAGAAATAGGAAAACAAAAATATATAAAATAGAAATAGAAAAATATATTTTAACTTTTTCCTATATAAAATAGCTTCTCAGTTCCTAACTCTTTCTTCTGATTGAGCTGTATCAAGCCTCGGACAAATTTGTCCACATTAGTAGCCTCTCCATTTCTGTTCGACAATTCATCAAGAAGAGAGGAGTGAGAAGTGGATTTGGAAGCTGCTATGGACAAGGAGCACTTGGTCTGTGACTGTTTCTTGGGGAATGAAATATTCCTTTGATGGGAACAAGAGTTAGAGGAACCATCTTTCAAATTATGTAGTGCACATTTACAGTAGCGATGATATGGCCTTCGCTCAATCTCCATATCGTGTATTGATATACTTCCTCCAAAGACACACTGAAGCATCATTTAGCTGCTCCAGTGGCCACTCCTCTCTCCTTTTGAATATGCAGTATTTCTGAAGGTATGAATGTGTGTAGATTTGTATACTTGCAAGTATTTATATAGAGCATGGAATTAGCGTATATAGGTGGGAGTACTCTTGGACAGAAAAGTTTGTGCTATGCACCGTTGAACTCGAGAAAAAGTAGTTACACGACTAAAATAAACGTTTTCCTCTAGGAAAGTTTCAGTTTTGGAATGTTGGTCTTTGACTTTTCCTGTGAGAGAGTGACTTAGGAATTGAGGAGACCTTGGTTTGGCTTATTCTTGTTTGCTTGACTTTTGAATCTATTGTAGCAGTGGGATTTTAGGCTTGCATAGATTGCTCCAGTAATACTTTTATAAACCTAACTTGTTTGGAGGATCCTAATTTGTTGCCATATGTGTTGGGGGCGACTCTTTCTATGCAATAAAGTATATCAGTTTAAGCATCATTATTCTAATCAGAAGTAGGAAGCCAAATATTTGTTTTTCTGAATAGACATAATATAGTTCTCTCTCTCTCTCTCTCTCTCTCTACATATATATATATATATATATATTGGTTTTGATATTTTTGCTTACACAAGTTCATTACATGTCCAACCTAGCTGCATGTGTCTTATTTGTTGGTTTAGATAAATAGTTCAAAAGTTTTCAACTTGGCAGATGGAAAGAATGCAAAACAACAATGAATTTTGTTTCTATATAACATTTGACTATTAATCAAGTTTTTTTCTGTTTATTCTGGTATATGGTGTCATGAATTGGTGCTTGAAAATGTGCCAATGAGCTTTGGCTCAAACGGTACTTCCTCCTCCCACAAGAAGAGGAGGAGAGTGATATCATGAGTTTAAAACCAGTTAGTTGTGGGTGTGAACTAGTAAATTAAAAATAATAATAATAATAAAAAATTAAAAAAAAAACAAAAACAAAAACAAAAAAACAACAATGGTGCTTGAAAATGCATTATGATTGTTGAGACATCACACCTCATATAATTGCATTCAGCAAAACTTTCTTTTTTGGTTCATATTTCAGATTGGCTTCATTCCCTATAGTAAGATGAAGTTTCTAACCTAAAAGTGTAAGAACTCAATGGATCCCCCCTTGACCAGCCAAATAATGCTTAATGATAATTACCATAATTAGTTGGTGTTTGTTAAAGACGAGAATAAAATAATAAAGAGAAGCGGAAGCAAGAAAGAGTGAAGAATATAAGGGGAATAAAGCCTTAGCGACTACATCTTTATTGTATATTCAAGTCCATTACAATAAACTAGTGCGTACACAAGGTACAAGCCCCCAATTATACGCATGTATGGGAGGAAGAGCAAAAAGAAGACGGCCCAACCTGTGACCTTATGGATGGAGCCTGCTAGTAATTGGGCTTAAGATTAAGCAAGCCCGAGCATTTAATAATTAGGGTTTCTTTATGCATTTTATTATTAGCTATTTAAGCACTTTTTCTAATTATTATAAGACAATTTTGAGAATTATAAAAAACATGTGTTACTTTTTTTTATTGATGTTGACTCCAAGCAATCCTTAGTTGCTGACTCTTAGGGTTTATTCTTAATTCTATTGTTGTTTATTTGTGCCATTAGGGTTTATTCTTGATTCTATTGTTGTTTATTTGTGCCATTGAAATAGTGCGGTTGTCCTACGTCAGGTTGTCCTACGTCAGTTTTGGTATTAGAGCCAGGTTTTCAGTCCATATAACACAACTGTAGACAACCATTTGAAAGCAAAACCAGTACCTTTCAAGTTTTTGCCCCATGAGATCTTGAACAAGCCCAAACTAGCCCATTGCAGTTCGTATATACTAAGCCATCGGCCCCTTCCAAGCCGGTGACCACCATCCGTGCCTGCCTCTAATCACAGAACCTACAAGCCACCAAAAAATAAAAAAAGGTGACCCACGCAAGCCCATTAGCCACCAGCTGCCAAAACCCACAAATCAACACTCAGCCGCCACAAACCCATCAGCCACCTGCCACCGACACCATCATCACCCTCAATTGCTGCCGCTGAGGACGTCGAACCACTGCCGATGCTAAGACCCAAGACAAGCAGCCGCCACTCTTCCATGCTTCGTGCTGCCACTATCTTCCCCGCCTTTGTGCCGCCACTAGCTGTCAATCCTTAGCTCCAGTTGAAGTCCATCGCAGAGACAACCCTTTTTTTTTTCTTTTGAGTTTTGTTAGTTTTGAGTTCTGTTGTCCCTTTAAGTTTATCGTGTGACTCTTGTATTTTGTTATTTTTCATTTTTAAAAAAAATCAAAAGGAAGGAAAAGAAAGAAAGTATTGTTGCTGTGTCAGCCCATTGCATGTATTGGGCCATTAAGTTGTTTATCCACAAGTCCACTTTATCCAAATAGACCCACTCACTTGAGGAGCCAAGCTCATGACTATCTAGTACAGTAAGTTAGCCATTGACAAGGGTACAATTCTTATTCTCTTTTTGGATTCAATTTTGTCTCATTAAAAAAATATTATCTTTTTATTTTTTATGTGCATATCCTACCATACTCCATTGGCCTACCCATTTTGTGCTCAAGTTAGCTATTCTATTATTTGTTCTTTCTTTTAGTACCCGTTCTAAAATTCAAAATTCAAAATTCAAAAAAAAAAACATAAATCAATTTCTTTGAAATATTTGATTCTCTTTATTAACTGTTGAGCTTTTATTTTGTGGAAGTTTCAATTCATTTGGGGCTATCTCTCAATATTGTGAACACTGTCACTACTTGACTGCAATTTATTCCTTTTGATTCATTAATCTAGTCTCTACATGCACTCTTGCTTGACCTTAATTTTACATTGAGAATTGGTTACTTGAATTTTTGGGAATCTCAACTGCATTCATAAATATAGTGTTCCATGCATCTACATAGTGGTCACATCATGTCAAACTCTGAACATCAATCCACTTCCGAGCCTAAGTCCTCCTTAGAGCAAACCATAGAAGACCTAGCAAAAAGTGTCCATGCTTTACTTGAAAGGTAGAGCGAGTTGAAGCATCTCAAAGAGAGACTATTAACCATGAAGGAGATAACATGCCTAGGCAAAATAACCACGGTTACTTTAATAAGGCTCTAAACTTTGAACATGATCACTATAATCACAATGGCCCTAGGGATTATGATGATAGGATGTCCAAGGAAAAGATAGAAGCACCCACCTTTGATGGCTACCTAAACCTATGGGTTTTCACTGATTGGTTACGTCAAATGGAGAAATTCTTTGACTATTACCATTGGACTAAGAATAAGAAAGTGAGGTATGCCAGGATGAAGTTAATTAGAAAAGCCGACCTTTTCTGGGAGGACCTTGAGGATACCCTTAAGCGACGATGTGAGCCCCTCATTACTGATTGGCTTGAGATGAAGGATGCACTCTCGAGAAATTATCTTCCTCTAACTTATAGGAGCTCCTTCCTTGAGGAATGGGATCGCCTAAAGCAAGGCACTGCTCCTGTGGCTGAATATATAGAGAAATTCAAGGAATTCAAAAGGCGAATTTGAATAGTCAAGGAAGAGGTTGTCACACTCCATAGATTCAAGAAAGGTTTAAATGCTAACCTCCTAGGTGAGATTATCACCCGAGGAGTCACTACCTTAGGAGAAGCATATGACCTTGCTAGGAATTGTGAATTAGCATCCAAATCTATCTTTTGGCGATGTTCTGAGCTCCGGAGTGTTCCTACCAACCCTCAACCTTTTGGTAGAAAATCTAGACTTGCCTTACCCCCTAAGGTCAACCCCAATAGCACCCCAATAGAAAAAGAGGACAAGGGAAAAGGTGTGGTCAATGAGCCTTCAAGATTAGGCTCTCGCCTCCAATGCTTCAAATGCAATGGGGTTGGACATATCGCAGCTAGATGTCCTTCTAGAAACCTTGTCATTCAAGAGAATGATGAAAAGGTAGAAGACGTTGAGGAGCTGGTGTATGATCCAAATGTTGAAGAAATCCAAGATGTTGAGGCAAAATGGGAAGATGATCCTAGCTACCTCGCGTGCATTAAAGACATCTCTCCCCAGGTTGATGACTTCAAGGACATCTTTGGTGTCCCTAGAGTGAATGTGGTAAGGTGTGCTTTGGCAAAGCAGGGAGACACTGATGATTAGCGAAGGAGTGTCATCTTCCAAACTTACACCATGTGTGGGACAAAACTTGCAAGGTTATTATAGATAGTGGAAGTTGCATTAATGCGGTGTCCTTTAACGTTGTTTCCTGCCTAGGCTTGAAATTGATCTCACACCTTAACCCATATAAAGTTTCTTGGGTAGATACTTCCTCCATAGCCATAAAAGAAAGATGTATTGTCCCACTTCAATTCCTCACCTACAAGGCTGAAATATGGTGTGTCGTAATTCCTATGGCTGTAGGGCATATTATCTTAGGTAGACCTTGGCTTTGTGATTTGGATGTCACCCTTCATGGGCAATCCAATTCTTGCTCATTTGTGTTTGAAGGTAAGAAAATTGTGCTCAATCCTTTGAAACCTAAGCCAACCGACATGAGCAAGAAGACAGAAGCACCAAAGGTGAAAGGCTTGAACATCATAAGCCCAAAGACATTTGAAAGGGTAGTAGTTCAAGAATCTGTTGTGTTTTCCTTAGTTGCCAGGGAACTTCAAGGAGAGACCCGTAAGGAGTAACCTGAAGAAGTGAAGTTAGTGCTCCAGAAATTTAAGGATGTTTTCCCTGAGGAACTCCCCGATCATTTACCGCCCATGTGTGACAAACAACACGCCATAGATTTTGTGCTCAGAGCAACCCTACCAAACTTGCCTCACTATAGGATGAGCCCTACAGAGCATGCCGAGTTGCAAAGGCAAGTAGAAGAACTACTTAAAAAGGGTTTTGTTCGTAAAGTATGAGTCCTTGTGTAGTTCCTGCACTCTTGACTCCAAAGAAAGATGGAACTTGGAGGATGTGTGTTGATAGTCGTGTCATCAACAAATCATTGTGAAATATCATTTTCCTATCCCTCGGTTGGATGACATGTTGGATATGATGGTTGGAGCAACAATCTTCTCAAAGATAGACTTGAAAAGTGGCTATCATCAAATTAGGGTTCGTTCTGGTGATGAGTGGAAAACTTCCTTCAAGACGAAAGATGGTTTATATGAGTGGATGGTCATGTCTTTTGGATTGTCCAATGCTCCTAGTACCTTTATGAGAGTGATGACTCAAGTGCTCAAGCCTTTTATGGGGAAATTCTTGGTTGTGTACTTTGATGACATCCTCATCTATAACAAATCTAGGGAGCAACACTTAGACCACCTAACTCAAGTTTATACTACCCTTAGGAATGAGAGTTTATATGGCAACCTTCAAAAGTGCTCTTTCTTTACCGATAAATTCGTCTTCCTAGGCTTCATAGTATCTTCTGAGGGAGTTTCTGCCAACCCCCAAAAGGTTCAAGCAATTGTGAATTGGCCCAAACCCAAAAATATCCATGAATTCGAAGCTTTCATGGGCTCGCTTCCTTTTATCGCCGATTCATCAAAGGGTTTAGTACCATTATGTCCCCCATCACTGACTGCATGAAACAAGGGGAGTTTATTTGGACAAAAGCTGTTGCAAAGGCTTTTAATAAGGTAAAACAAAAGATGACTGAGGCACCTGTCATGCGTTTCCCTGATTTTACCAAGCCTTTTGAAGTGGAATGTGATGCCTCAGGTATTGGTATAAGGGGAGTACTTAGTCAAGAGCGCCACCCAATTGCTTATTTTAGTGAGAAATTAAATGATGCTAAGCAAAAGTACTCCACATATGACAAAGAATTTTATGCCATTATTCGAGCTCTTTGGCATTGGCGCCATTACCTGTTGCCTCGAGAATTTGTTTTCTACTATGATCATGAAGCTTTGCGCTATCTCCATTCCCAAAAGAAGCTGAATTTTAGACATGGTAGTTGGGTTGAATTTCTGCAATGCTACTCCTTTGTGGTGAAACATAGGGTGGGAGTTGAGAATAAGGCTGCTGATGCACTAAGTCGAAGGGTGTCTTTGCTATCAATCATGAGTGTTAAGGTTACTGGGTTTGAACGACTCAAGGATGACTATGAGTCATGCCCAAATTTTGGGGAGCCCTACACTAGCCTAAGTAATGCCTCACGGCCAATCCTGGATGATTATACCCTTCAAAATGGTTACTTGTTCAAAGCCAATAAGTTATGTATCCCTCGGTCTTCAGCGAGAGATTTCCTAGTTTGGGAGATACATGCGGGAGGCCTTGTAGGTCATTTTGGCCGAGACAAAACAATTGAGGAAGTGGAGCGTCAATTCTATTGGCCTGGTCTTAAAAGGGGCGTTGCCAAGATAGTTGGTCAATGCCGTACATGTCAACTAGCCAAACATCACAAGCAAAACACTGGCATGTACAACCCTCTACCTATGCCAGATCGCCCGTGGCAGGATGTGAGTATGGACTTTGTGTTAGACTTGCCCTGCACCTTTAGGAAGCACGATTCTATTCTAGTAGTTGTTGATCGCTTCTCTAAGATGGCTCATTTCCTACCATGTTCTAAGACCTCTAATGCTTCTAAGATTGCAAAGCTTTACTTTGATGAGATTGTCAAACTTTATGGTCTTCCCAAAACCATAGTTTTGATAGGGATGTTCACTTTATGAGCTATTTTTGGAAAACTTTGTGGCATTTAGTAGGCACCAAATTGAAATTTTCCACGGCATTTCATTCTCAAACTGATGGTCAAACTGAGGTGGTTAATCGTAGTCTAGGCAACCTCCTTCAGTGTCTAGTGGGTGAAGACAATTGGAATTGGGATTCAATTCTTCCTACAGCCCAACTTGCATATAATAGCTCTGCCAATAGGTCTATAGGTGCTAGTCCTTTTGAGGTTGTGCATGGGTATACACCTAGGAAGCCCTTAGATCTTTTGCCCATGTTCCCACATGTTAGAATTTCTGAATCTGCTAAGGCATTTGCATGACATATTCATGATTTGCATAATGAGATTCGCAAAAAAAATTCAGGTAAGTAATTCTCAATATAAAATTCATGCTAACACTCATTGGCGTCATGCAGAGTTTCAGGTAGGGGATTATGTCATGATTCAGATTCGACCTAAACGGTTTCCCTCTGGGACCGTTAAGAAATTGTAGGCTCGTGGTGCCAAACCATTCAAGGTATTGAAACGAATGGGCCTAAATGCATATGTCATTGTCCTTCTTCATGATTATGGTATTAGCTCCTCCTTTAATATAGAGGATCTAGTTACTTATAAAAGTCCCACAATTGTTCCGAATACCCCTTTTGATGAGCCTTTGCTTAATCCTATTGATGCCCCTATCCCTACCCCTTTACCCTTAAATCTGCCTTATGCACATAAAGAATCTATTGATGCTATTTTAGATGAACAAATTGTTTCTACCAAGGATGGAGAAGTTCACCGTTTCCTAGTTCGGTGGCGAGGGCGACCAGATTCTAATTGCACATGGATTACTCGAGATGAGCTACATTGACTGGATCCTGACTTGCTTGAGTACTATTAGAGCTCTTCAGATTTCCACTCGACGGGGTCAAGTTCTTCTCACCCGGGGGGAGTTGGTGCAGACACAAGGTACAAGCCCCCAATTATACGCATGTATGGGAGGAATAGTAAAAAAGAAGATGGCCCAACCTGTGGCCTTATGGATGGAGCCTGCTAATAATTGGGCTTGAGATTAAGCAAGCCCGAGCATTTAATAATTAGAGTTTCTTTATGCATTTTATTGTTAGCTATTTAAGCACTTTTTCTGATTATCGTAAGACAATTTTGAGAATTATAAAAAACGTGTGTTTCTTTTTTTACTGGTGCCGATTCCAGTTTTGCTTGTTGTTGACTCCTAGGGTTTATTCTTGATTCTATTGTAGTTTATTTGTGCCATTGAAATAGTGTAGTTGTCCTACGTCATAAACCCTATTATATATAGAGACTAGAAGTGGGCCTCTTGGGCATTACATCAACATAAAACCAATACTTTAACAGTGTTAAATAATATAACAACTTAATTTGAATCTTAGAAAAATTTTAAATGAATATTGTAGCTCATATAGGTAGTGATAGGAATGCAGTGTGTATTTCATACTTTTGGGTTTTCCCATTGTCACCTTATGGTTGACTCTCCAAATTTGATATATTTATCCATGTTTGCTATACGAACAAGAATAATTTTAATGAAGAAAATTGCTGGGGAATATCAAACGTGCAGCTACATTTGTAGGTTAAGATTTCTAATGGAATTGATTAACTTTGAGCTTGAAATTTAAATTTTATTCACTCTTTTAAGCAGCTGTCAGGATTTTCTGAGATTTCTAATGGAATTAATTAACTTTGTGCTTGTAATTTCTTCTATTCACTCTAAGCAGCTGTCAGAATATAGGAATATTTGAGCCCTCTTCTTCTTAATCTTTTTTTTTTTTTTGGGGGGGGGGGGGGGGAGTGGGGATTGGGTGGTTGGTTAAGTGTGGGGATATGCTGAAGCTGTTATCGTATTATTGTTTCTCAAATGTAGGTAGAACTTGCTCTTAGGAGTTGAGAAATAAGAAATTCGCCAACTCATCTACCTGCTGGCTTCCAAGCCATGCTTCAGATTGCATACAAGGTGTATTTTTGTGACAGGTAACTCATATCACATCATATGATTTTTTTATTAAATACAGTTATCTGTTGCTTTATTGGGATGATCATTTTTTCTTTCTTGACAGTTTATATCTTAATCCTTGTTTAAATGATTAAATCACTCTCTGGAAGTAGTAAGCAAATTGAATAAATATTTTTTAAGGAGCCAGTTGCATTAAAGGTCGATATTACAAGATTAATCATCGTTGTCTTGCATGATAATTAGATCAAAGGGAAAAAAAAATACTGGGACAGTGTGACTGCGATATTTCTCACTGCCATTGTATAATTGAATGACATATCTAGTGTACTCAATTTAATGAGGGAGAGATTAAAGTGTATGTGAATCATAAGATAAGAGCAAGGTGAACGAAGTGGAGAAGCACGTTAGGAGTATTGAGTGATCATAGAATTCTTTTTTAATTTATGAGAAAATTTTATAAGATTATTATAAGACCAGCTTTGCTCTATGCTCTATGATGGACCTCATAACTATGCAATTTGAGAGAACTTAAATGAAAAAGAAAAAGAAATTGTGGATTTACTCTTAAGTAAAGTAGCTTAGTTCACTGGCTAGCTCAAACCTGACCCTTATTCTCACCATATATCCGTTGCAGTTTGAAATCTGTGCACAAAAAGTGCTCGCTTCCCAAATAAAGGGCCCAATATGTGAAGTTTGGTACATTTCAATACCCAATCTATAGGTATTTTCATTATTCATACATGAATAAAAATGACAAAGGAGATTGCCTTGTATGCGTTTTCTGTATACAATGCAATCAAAGATGCATTTCCTGATGAGAAATAGTGGTATTGTTTGGCAGCCAAGCTAGGCATTTCCATAGGATTAAACGAAAAACAATAAGTAAAACATGGAGGTTAGAGTCTTTTTGAGGCAAGCTTGGAATTATGCTTAATGAGTCTCCGTGACTCCTCTCCGTCTCTAATTTACTTAGCATAAAAGTCAATGAGCTTTGGTTCAAATGGTACTCCCTTTCCTTGTGAGTATGGTTGAAGATGGGATCATGGGTTCACGACCCAATAGGCTTGTGTAATTACCATTAATAAATTTACTTAGAAAAAAAAGAACATAAGGATTTACACACGCACGTGCACATTCAAGCACCCAGCAGAGCATCTGTCTCAACATGTCTTCATCTTAGGAGGTTCCCATGCTGAAACTAAGTCCTTGTCCCATGCCTAGAAATCATACTACCAATGAAAAAGAGAGAAAATAAAGGCAAAGAAAGTTTGGCATATTGCTTCTTTTGTTTTCCATTGAAAGTCAATGGCATGGAACCCATACACTGGTTAGAAAATCAGGACGAGAAGGGTATGTTAACTCAACTTAAATTAGTATATTGTTATTGAGTCGGCATGTTCTCAAAAGAAATAGTGGTAAAACACCATAGCTACATAAACTCTGCAGAATTTACAGTAATGAAGCCAGAAGAAACTACTCTCGAATTCTATTGGAGAATTAGAAATAGAGAAACAAAGCAATAATATAGTTTCTTAGTTCCTAACCTTTTTTCCTAACTCATTTGTATCAAGTCCCCAATAAATTCCTTTCATCCATGTGACCATCAGGGCCGGCTCAATAAGTGATGCAATTGATGCAATCGCCTAAGGCCCTCAAATAAAAGAAGGCCCCCACTTGTAAAAAAAAAAAAAAAAAATTATATATAATATATTTATCTATATATTTTAATTAAAATTTATTTTGAGTAAATTAATTAAAAAATTTTAAGTACTTTTATTGGTCAATAAAATGTATTAAAAATGCCCCATTGTATCCTAAAATGTAGAAGATTAAAAAGGAAAAAAACAAAAATAGTCAAACTTCAGCTAACAAAATTAAATTTTAGGAGACAAATTTATTAACTCATTCTTGAAATATGCTAAAATCAAAATTAATACCAAACAAATTCATTAATAATACAACGTAATTGTCTTAAAATATGCTAAAATAGAGATTATAAATTTCAAAAAAAAAAAAAAAAAAAAATCTCTCATCTCTCTATCTCTCTGCCTCTCCATCTATATTCTTACCTTTCCTTTCTTCATCTTGATTTTTGATCTTTTTCTATAAACTCAGTCTAGTTTGAAATCTTTCTTTGTTGATTCCCTTCAATTCACAGTAATTTCAAAATTGAAAAGGGGCAGCGTGGGCCATGGGCATACCAGAGGTAATCTTCTCCCCCTCTCTATCTTTCCGAAAATTAAGATGAGGAGTCTACTATTTATTCAATTTAAATTATATTTTTTTTTAGTCTATTTCACTGCATGATTGATTGATAGGAGTCATAGGAGAGCACGTTTTATTGCACATAGCCATAGGACAGGTTTGACTTTTGCACAGTTGCACACTGCAGAGCAGCACAAGCTGCACAGTTGCACACTATATAGCAGCACACTGCACACTGCACAGCCCACAGTCATAGGGCAACACGTTTTCTTACTTTATCAATTATTATAAATTATCATACCAATTAATAATTTGATGTGTATCAAAAAGTAAGAAAAAAAAATTTTAAATAAAAAAAATTCAATATATATTATTTGATTAATATTTAAATATAAAAAAGGCACCACTTAAATTTTTTGCCTACCCAAAGTTGTTGAGCCGCCCGTGACCATGTGAAAAGAGTTCCATTGGCTTCTTCTCTGTTTCATACTAAGAGGAGAAGATTGTGAAGAGAATTTGAAAGCTGCTATGTACAGGTTACAATTACTGCATAACTTTTGCAGTGATTGTGAAGGTAATGAAATTTTCCTTTGTAGAGAGTAATCATTGGAGCAAACATTTTCTAACTTGTGCAGTGCACAGCTGCAGTTCCGATGGTAGGGTCTCCTCTCAATCTCCATGTCATGCACTGATATACTTCCATTAAATACACACTGCAGCATCATCTCAGCTGCTCCAATGGCCATTCTTTCCTCTCTCTCTCTCTCTTCCCTCTTTTAACTTCCCTTATTTTGTGTACGTCTTGGTGGGTTTGTGTGTGTTTGAAATTTGAATGTAATTGTGTTGAAACTTTTGCATGCTTGCTATTAAATTAATATAGAGGAAGAAATCAACAATTGTTTTTAGCGTGTGGTAGAAATCTAGAGAAACTTTCGTGCAAGTGCTTCCACGTAGAAGAATTCAAGAAGGGTCTGGAGGGTTTTTGGCAAAGCAGTTACCTAACTAAGACAGACGTGTTTCATTAGGGAAGTAATTCTAGCTATAGAGCCTTGGAAATTATGTTCATAGGCTGTCTTGGCTTGCCTTTTGATTTCATTGTTGAATGTGGTATTTTAGCATAGTTTTCTCCGAAGAAACACACTTTTGACTTACTCTTCTGACCAGAGGTTTACCAAACTTATATGAAGGTAGGCGACCCTTCCCAATTTCCCTGCAACTTAAGATCTTGGTATTGCATTTTGTTTGATGATTTTGATGCTCTGTTTTAAGCTACTAATCTTATACTGTTAAAGAGCATTAAGGACATTCACATGTTTCCTTTTTCCTCTTCTTTGGGGGGATCATGAGTTGGATACTGTGGAGGATTTGATTGATATTAAACATGAAGGTGACCCTATAGCAGTATAACCACTCAAGTCTCGGGATGTCATTACGATTTAATTGACCTTAAACATGAAGGTGACCTATAACGACCCTCAACTCTCAGGATTTCATTGATTTTCTTGAAGTAGAAAAATTTGATTATCTTCAACCTGTAGTTGATGTTGTAAATCAATTGAAGGCCAATAAGAAGAAATTTTATGCTACAGTATATCGAGGACACAAGTTTCAAAACCGGATTGTGCAAGTAATCGAAGTATCTTGGAAAATTTCAATTTCCAAACAAACACTCAAGGACAAGTTTCATTCAAGCGGAGGAGTCTTGATGTATTTCAAGATTTTAAATTTTTATCCTTTGTTAGTTTCGAATTCTTGTGTAATTTTTGTTATTTTAGGATTTTGGATTCTATTTCCTTGATTTTTGGAGTTTTAAGGTTTTTCTAGTCAAATTAAATTCCTATTATTGGTACTATATCAATTAGAATATGTGGAATATTTTTACTTGAAAAATTAGTTTTCTAGAGCCTTTAAATAAACTTGCAATATGTAAAAGGAAAATAAAGTTCAAAATTTATAATTTGATTAATAATATTTTTTAGAAAGGTTTTCTCTTTTTATTTTCTAGTGAATTCTAGAGTCTATCTTGAGGGTTTAAAAGAGTAACCTCTACTATGCTGATCGTTTTGCATTAGGTAATTACAAAGTGGAAAAATCTTGTTACACACTCACTATTGCATACTCTGTACACACTTCTTTTAAAAATATTATTTTAGTCTACATGATAGTGTGTGTATAGTTTGTTAATTAAAATCATGTTTTCAAAACACAATTTTAGTCAACGTGATAGTGTATTTGAAATCGTGTTTTTTAATATAATTTCAATCAACATGAAAGTGTGTGTACTTAATTGAAATCATGTTTTCAAAACATGATTTTAGTCAACGTGACAGTAAGTATGTAATAGCGAGTGTATAATAATCTTACCCTTAGTCTAGGCTTTAATCAAGATGTATAAATATTGCACTCAACTCCCTTTTTATTTGACATGCCCAAACAGGTTCTTTAAATTGTTTATGGTTAAGTTGGCATCACAAGATGAGCTTGGCTACTGGAGCCAACTAGCCAAGGAGATATCGACCATTTGTAGCCTTTTGCTAGCAAGTACCTTATTTTTTCTGTACTGAGTCTGGTACAGAGATCCTTTGCCATTTGGTTTGGATAGTAACTACATGACAATACTACCGAATTGGATTAAGAAATGTTCAGACTTTTTGCCTTTGTCATTTTTTACCATTCTCAAACATGGATGTGCCTTTCTACCCAGTTCTACCTTCCGTCCCATGTGGTCAGCTTTGGCAACTCCATAATCAAAGGAGTTCTTATTCATAATTATTATTTATAGAAAAAACTTTTAATTTATATATTCAATTAAGAGGAAGATAAGCTGGATATCACACTTTAAGATGCTTTTTTTCCTTGTATCTTCCTTCCTTTGATTTTATTTTATTCATTCTTTTTCCCCTAGCATCGAACAAGGGAGCCGCCCACATGTGACACGAATTGATGCCCATCTGACCTGACCATCCCAGCAAGATGTGCAAGCCATTATTTTAAAAAAATGCATCCCTCAAAACCTGATTCTTACAACCATGATGCTCCTTTTATGAACTAAATTTAGGCTTAACTCTTTAAAAAAATCATCCTAATGCACCTAAATTGAACGAACTGCTGCTGCAGTATTATGAATAGGTCACTTGACACTGGAATTAAGAAAATTAAAATAGAAACTTTGATAAAATAAAACTACAAAAAAGTTAATTTAGATTCGGTTTAGATTTTGATGGTGTTTAATAAAGTTTTCCAAAATTGTCATTGGAGATCAAGATTCACAATAGGGTCGAGCTTAATTCGAGTTGGGAATCCAGGTTCCAAAATTCACAAAGAATATGTAGAAGAAAATTTCAATTTGGGTTCTCGATTTTAAAGCAGTACACAGATGCTATTGCGTACACGAAACGAAAGCACCATCTATTCTTCATTTTTTTTCTTGACAAAAGAAGGGAATTTACATATACGTTGCACCATATTTACACTGCAAACCATTCCATCAAACACAAAATCCATTTTTGATTAAACCATTCATAAGATTAGGAACACGAAAACTGTCAGGAATCAAAAAAGTTTAAAACCATTAATTCCACCAACACATATATAAAATTGTCACAAATCTGACTTGAACACCAATTTGTTCTAAAAAAGAGACCATGTTTTTAACAAATTAAATAAATAAAAATCATATCTTGAATGTAACATACTCTTCCTCTAGATCACACGAACCCAACTGGTTCCTCCCAGTACCAACCAAAGCTGGTGAAGTTGAAGGTGAAGAACAGTTAGAAGCTGCCAAGACCAAAGACCCTTCACTCCAAGCCCTCCTTATTGGGTACGACACGTTTTTGCACTTAGGCAATGGATGTGAACATTCTTTACCAGCCTTGTGGAGTGCACAGCCACAGTTTTTATGGTATGGTCTGCGCTCTTTCCCTGTGTCACAGCCAGAAATGCAACCCTCATAGACACATCGGAAAAGTCCATCAGCAGCACCGGTGGCCATTGTCTTCACCACCAACACCACTACTTTTCTCTTTGCGCAACACACCACCGCCTTCTAGAAAATTTTTAAGCTTGTAGAGCAATGGTGGGCATTTATAAAAGTAGTTATTGATGCTTATATAGTGGTAGTGATGGAGTTGTATTAGGCTTTTTCTTTTTGGGGGATTTTAGGTGGTGGGGTCAAAATGTTTTGTTTGCAAGCTGTATTGTGCGGCATTTAAGAGCCGTAGAAGCCGTGTCCGCGTGTCTTGAGGGGTCGGTTATAGAAGTGTAGACTTCGTAAAAATACTAGTAAGATACGTGGCCTTTTGCATGTGTGTTAGGAGAGAAAATAAAGGGGTGTGTAGTTACCGACACGATTCTCATAGACTCTCCCTAGGCAAACGTTTTGGCCTTCTGGGCTGATTTTTTGGTTTTTTTTTTTTTTTTTTTTTTTTTAATTTTTAATTTTCTATATTTTTATTTGCTGAGATTTGTGGGGGATTGTTTAGCATAATTCTTGCATGATTTGATTTGGTAGTCGTCATAATCTTAGTATTTCTTGTAATTATCGAGTGGTGATCGGTTAGGAGTTTCTTTTTTAACTTTTTTTTTTTTTTTTTTAATGGGAAAATGATAGCATTCCACAATAGAGAAAAAGTACAAAGCATATAATAAGGAGGGGGGAGGTAACAATGTGAGCAAATGTTGTAGCCTTGTGGCTTATGATCCATGCCATTGATGCCAAAAATGTGATTACTGGTTCTTCACTTGGTGAGCGATTCGAGTGATAACTCCAGCAAGATCCCAGTGGTATACATAGTATTACCTATTATCATCACGTGATGTGAGATTGATGAGTTCTCATTGGAAACTTCATTTTTTATTTAGCAAAAACTAAAAAAAGGTACGAAGAGATTGTATAATTTTTGGGAGAAAGATGCTCATAAATGTAATATGTAAGTGAATCCCACTCTGAAAATAGAAAAAAAGAAAGGAAAAAAAATATTTATAGGTTCAGTCAAATGAGAGTTAGAGCAAACTTTCTGTCTAAAGTTTACTAAAGTGAGTTAACACACTAGGTTAAGCGTAGCTATAGGCTATGATTACTCAAGTGAAATGTTGTTGTGCAAGGTCAAGAGAAATTTGAGGCATTTCCAGTATGCTCAATGGTTCAGTCAAGTGAAGTGTGCGAGGTTAAGCACAGCTATAGGCTATGATTACTCAAGTGAAATGTTGTTGTGCAAGGTCAAGAGAAATTTGAGGCATTTCCAATGTGTTCAATGGTTCAGTCAAGTGAAGTGTGCATCAAAATCGTTTGAGACTCTAGAATTATTCAGAATTGTGATGAAAAACGTGCCCTAAGTGACCACTAAACTTTTTAACGCATCTAGTATAATAGATTTGACAATATTTTGAAGGTTATAACTTTTGGGACAAGACTTAAATACAGTACTTAGATGTTGTTCCTTAGGTTTTCTCCTTAAGATTCTACTATATGGTTTTTTTCTCATGAAATAGAAATGTATTTTTTAGTTAAATAACCACGTAGTAGAATCTTAAGAGGTGAATCTAAAGAACAACACCTAAAGTACTGCATGTATATAAGTTTTGTCCTAAATTTTCAATGGTGACCTTTCAATAACGTGTTTTCATTTGTCTTGTTGACTGTTCAAATTACTCACCTTCAATTAACTTATTGTCTTATTGAATTATTATGTAAACATTTTTAGTAGTAATATAAAGGGAAGATTACTTTCTTGTATAATATAATTACATTCACATGTCCATGATATAATATTTATCCTCACCACCGGTTTAAGTTATGCATAATTTAAAAAGTTTGTGGTGTATGTTTGTTTTAAAATCTCATTCTATCTCCTTTGTGTGTATGTATGTTTTTCAAAAATAGTAATAGTCAAGAGTATTGTAGTTCAATTGGCACATCTTAACATCTAGGTTCAAATATCTCATTCCTCAATTATCAATTTTATATAAATAATATAATAGTATTTTCATTAATTAAAAATATTGCTGGAGAAGTATGGTGTATCAATTTAGGTTGACAAATGCTAGGATTTCTTCTTCTTCTTTTCTTTCTAACCATTCGGCAATAATGGTAGGTTATATGTCAGGTCAGGTAGTCTCTCTCCAGTTGTCAAAAAATAAAAAAAAAATAAAAAAGAAGAAGAAGAAGAAGAAGGTAGTCTTTCTCTCCGAAAGCAAAACATTAGGGTTGATTTTCGTTATATTTATTACGCAATCTACCCTACATTTTTAGCCACCTTTGGTATTACCAATAAGTTAAGGGAGTAGTTTGGGTCCAGTGTCCAGTAGTGGCATTGGACCCGTTGAGATGGTAACATATGTCTATTTTTGGACACGTGTCACAATATGACCGAGTCCAATGTATTGGAAGCACTAGACCTAATCTAGACCCATAAGTTAATACCCTACCAAGCCTACCCAACCATACAGAACCGAATCCACATGAGAACGTGATCATCTCTATTGTATTTGAAAATTTGAAATTGAAAAAAAAAATTCATAGTTAAGATTTTTTTTTTAATAAAATAATATATAAAGTATTATGACATGACATTTATTACACCTTTAAATTCGAACTCATATTTAATTATTTATTAAAACTATGAAATCGTATGGAAAGAAGTTTGACTTACCTTCGGTACTTTTTAAAAATGAATCTTATTTTATTTTAATGAGAAACTGTCACATCACTCATTCACTAAATAAAATGTGAGGATTAAAATTCATTACCACTTGTCATTATATATTTAAAATAAAATAACATGCCCAGTAAAAATATCATAATACTTCCTATTGTACTATAGCTTTTGTCATCCACACAATCTATAGCTTGGCAAGTGTCAACTGTCCACTAATGTCCTTGGGACTTTGACACATAACATAGTCTTTATTTAGGTCTTCTAAAAGTGTAGCCAGCCAAACGGTGAGTTTAGTTCAGCTTTTTGATATTGTGCTTTTTGAAAAGTAGAGGTTTTAAAAAGTGCAGTATGAAACTAGGCTTTTTGAAAAAGTTAAGTGTTTGGTAAAAATTGTTAAAAAGTGTTTTTTTGAAAAAACTGAAAGTATGTTTGGTAACTATTTTTTTCCCTTATTTTCTATTTCCAAAAATATTTTTTTATTTTTGAGACTAAAAAACTTGTTTGGCAACCCAAAATAGGATAGAAAATAAAAATTGTTCTTAAAACTCAATTTGTGAAGGAAACTGAAAACATGCAAAAAACTGTTTTCAGTTTCTAATTTTCAAAAATCAATGAAAACACGCATTTAATTTAATGAATCTATCTCATTTAATGAGTTAGCATTAGAGTTCAAATCCTAGTAACAACATATTTTAGTTTTTTTTTTTTTCAAAAAACTATTCTTTTAATTTTAACTAACCAAACATATTTTTTATTTCAAAAATACAAGAAAATTGTTTTTTCTTTATATTCCCAAAAACAAGTTTTTGAAAATAGAAAACAAAAACTGTTATCAAACATAACCTGAGTGTTTGGCTAGCACTTATAAAGTGGCAGTTTGAGTGGTAAATTACCAAAAATGACAATGTATATATAAAGGAATTTATTTTATATTTAAATCAACTACTTCATAATACTTAAATCAATTTTTCTTCATTCATTTCTAAAAACTACATTCATAATATTTTTACAACACTTTCACAAAAAAATCATTTGTGATAAATTGATACTGATTTTAATTTGAATGTACTATTAAAATTATTTTTTTCTCTTTCTAAATTATTTTTTTCTCACCAATATTAGCTAATAATAAACTACCACTTAAGATTTATTGTGAAAATATTGTGATAGTGTTTCTCAATTTTAATTTCTTATTCTTTATTTTAATTTTCCCTCTTTTTTTTTTCATCCATATTTCCTTCTTTTTTTCTTCTTTTTTTCCCTCTTTTTTTTTCCTCCACACACGTACCCTTACTCTTTTCTTTTTTTCCTTATTTCCTCTTTTTTCCCTACCACTTCCTCCAAACTCTAGAACATTCCACAAAACTCTCTTTCTTTCTCTTTCTTTTTTTATTTTCTTTCTTCATTTCTCTCTTTTCTCTTACTACTTCGTCTGCAAGTTTCTTTCCCTCTATCCCATCAAAACACACAAACTTAAAGGTCACACACAACCACACCATTTGATTCTCATCAAACGAAGATAGAGAGAGGGGGAAATCGCCAAGAGAGGAAAATCGCCTCTGTCGTTTGCTAATCTACTCTGCCTTCACCGCTGCCTGTCTTCCTCCCCACCGCTACTTGATCTCTTCCCCATTGCCAACGACATGCGGTAGAAATGGGTCAAATCGGTTTTTTTTTTTTTTTTTTTTTTTTTTCATTTTTGGGTTCCTTTGTAAAATTGTGTTATAAGTAAAGGGATAAAATTGGGTTTTTAAGAATAACTAGTGGACAATTTAACTTCTAACGGTAACATGAAACACGCTTCAGCGCTTTTTTGCAATGGAGCTCCTTGCTGCTTTTGTGATTTGGGTTTTTCCTTCACAAATGAAAATACAGCTTTTTAGAAAAAACAACTATTAAAACATTACCAAACATTTTATTTTTTTGGTTTCAAAAAGCACGTTTCAGCTTCTAAAAGCTGAAACAAACGAGCACTACATAGGTGCATTCATTCAATAGCAGAACCAAACTATGGATAGTCCTTGAAAATTCAATAAAGTCCATAATTATTTTATAAAAAAAATTTATATAATTATCGGTATATTCTGTTATAATAAAGTAAAAAGATTTGACACATAAAACAATTTTTTAACTAGCATAATAAGATGCTCCTTAAATATGAGTTATTGACTTATTATGGACTCCAATTAATAAAAAAAATTGGTACGAATTGAATCAATTTATGAAGTGATAAGTTTTTTTTTTTTTTTTTTTTTTTTGAGAAGATATTGAAGTGATAAGTGAAATTTTTGAGAAGATAGTAAAGTGATAAGTGAATATATTTGACATAAATAAAAAAATAAAAATAAAATTTTGATAAGTAACTGTTTTGAAAAGGTGTTATGTCGCTATACTTTTTTTTTTTTTTGATGAACATGTCGCTATACTCTATATATATCCTGTTTAGTAGGCTATATTATTAGACACAAACCGAATCCTATATAAATACAGGGGGGCTTTTCAAAGCCGTGGGTATTTCTGGTCCCCCCAGCTCCGCCAGCACAACTGTGATTGTGAGAGACTAGGGACATTCGTATGTGAGGCTCAAAATATAACACATTTCTAGGAAGATATTTTTTATGTAGTTATGGTATGCCTTTTTTGTTTCCTACTGTTGAATAAAATTTTCAGTTCATAACAAAAAAAAAAAAAAAAAAAAAAATTGTTATGTTATGCTTAGAGAGATTTTTAAGAAGTTACAATTGCTCTACAACCTTTAAATTTAACCCATGATGGATTGGAGAATAGTAACTCTACTAAATGAGAAAGGATATATCCACAATATTTTGAAATACTTTCGTAATAAATTTTAAATGGCTGGTTGTTATTGGTTATTATTGATTGGTAAAAAAAGTAATTTTAATTATATGTTCAAATTAGAACCAATAACAACTCACCACATATGAGTTGTTGTAAAAGTGTTGTGAAAACGTTGTAGACGTAGTACTTCTCATATTGAATACATTATGATATTTGATATTTATAATTGAGAAGTGGCACAATCATAACATTTTCATAACACTTTCACAACAAAAATGATAGATAGTAAGTTGTTACATGTTCTAATTTGAATCAACCATTGAAATTTTTTTTTTTTTTTGCCTACCAATAAAAGCTAGCAACAACAGATGGTAAGTTGTTACATGTTCTAATTTAAATCAATCACTGAAATTATTTTTTTGCCCACCAATAATAGCTAGTAACAACCTACCACATAAAATTTGTTGTGAAAGTGGTGTAAAAATGTTGTGGGCATAGCATTTTTTATTACATTTTCATAACAAATGATAGATAGTAAGTTGTAACGGGTCCTAATTTGAATCCACCACCGAAATTATTTTTTTGCCCACTAATAACAGTCAGTAATAGCCTATTACTTAAAATTTATTGTGAAAATATTGTAAAAATGTTGTGGGCATAACATTTTTCTTTATAATTAGGATATTAAATTCAATAAGGATGTGGTGTAAAACCCAAATTTTATCCCTCCAATTCTAACATGTCATATCATCATATTACATATTAAAGAATAGATACAACCACACTCAATCAATTCTAATATTCATTTGAAAATCCAACTTAATTGTGAGTTTATTAAAATGTTATTATGTTAGAATGTATTGAGTTTTAGTAAAAAACTTATGCGACAATTTTTTATTAGATGGTGTAAAACACGGATTTTACACTCATCTTTACCAAATTCGGATTCAATAATTACAGTTGGTTGGATAATATTCTGAGTGTTTAGATTGCAAGGCTCAATTGACTTGTTGAGAATGGTTGATTAATATGATTGCCTCTCAAGTAGAAAGAAGAGAAACTTTTGTAAGATTACTTCTCTTTGAGAGATATCGGTAACCTAAAACAAAGTAAAGATGTTTTGAGAGGCAAAGATGGGAAGAGTGCTATTGTAGAAGAAAAAGCATACCAAAATACAGTTACCTCTGCTTTTGGTTGTCCACAATTTTCACACCAACTGCACCTAAAATGGATTTTCTACTGCGGAAAGGTAACACTAAGCGAGCTTTACTTGGGCTAGTGAGCCAACTTCCATTACTCAAAGGTCTCAAGGATTCTTGGTAATTACTCATCCAAAAAGAAAAAAAAGTTTGCATATAAGATCACGATACTTGGTTACATGAATTTGGAGCTAACCAATATTAGATTCCATTAGAGTATTAAGAAAGATTGCACAGACAATAAGTGAAGTCGCCAGGTGAAATTAAATGTGGTTGCAACAATCACGAGTTGTTTGAAGGTGAAGAGAGGAAAATCTTACAATTTTATATGCTGAAAATCTCGATCTAGTTGGTGGTGGTGATTCTGGTGGATGCAATTAAATTCAAGTAAATGTTATTCTGCCTAAAGTCAAGGACTCTAGATTCTAGAAAGAGTCAAAACAATGAATTTACTTTTGATTTTTTATATATAAAAAAAAAAAGTACATCTTCTGGTACCAGGAGGTCTCCTAATTAAGCAATCATTCACCACGAGAGTATGCAAATGATTTCAAGCAAACAAACAAATTTAAAAATCACTCACATACACCCCCAAACTCATTATCACACCCTCCATATACTTCGGATACATGGAGATACCATTTAATCTAAAGATTATTGGTGTTATAGCAAATTAGCGATCACTAAAAGCATGATGGACCCAATCTCCCCCCCCCCCCCCCCCCTATATATATATATATATTTTTAAATATTAGAATATATATAAGTACTAATTTTAGCAATCTTATTCTATAAAATTATACTTTGCCCCCTCATAACAATATCATTGATTTTTTTTTTTTAAATATCATTGATTTCTTTAAAATCACTGATAAGGGGAATTTTTAATTAGAAAAATAAAAGAAGTTGTTGATCTCCAAAGACCCGTCAGCTTTATTATGCATACTGAAGACATCACGTAAGATGAAGCCGTTAGTCTCTATGCTGAAGACTTCACACAAGATGCAGCCGTTAAGCTGATGACTTCATCTTACGACCTGATGGCATCTACACCCGGACGGAATGAAAAGCCGTCGAGGAGAAAGCTGAAGACAATAAGCTGAAGGCAGTAAGCTGAAGAGTAAGCTGAAGGCAGTGAGCTGAAAAGTGAGCTGAAGATAGTAAGCTGGAGAGTAAGCTAAAGACAGTAAGTTGAAGGCAGTAAGCTGAAGAGTAAACTGAAGATAGTAAGCTGAAAATAGTAAGCTGAAGGCAGTAAGCTAAAGGCAGTAAGCTGAAGAGTAAGCTGAAGATAGTAAGCTGAAGAGTAAGCTGAAAACAGTAAGCTGAAGACAGTAAGCTGAAAGCAGAAAGCTGAAGAGTAAGCTGAAGAGTAAGTCGAAGACAGTAAGCTGAATACAGTAAGCATAAGAGGAAGCTGATGAGAATGAGCTGAAGAGGATAAGCAAACCTTCATCGGGATCCATTAGTAAGTGACAATGTTAGGGAGTCCACGAAACTCACCCCATAGCCGACGCTAATAAAGTTAAAGAGAGTAGGTGAAGCTGACGACCCTAATGTGGTTTGTCTTGATCACCACGCATGAGTATATAAGGAAATGTCTTGTATCCAACGCTTAGTGTTAGTCTCCTACAAGGAAAGGATTCCACAATATATGCTCATGAGGATTCTTATAAGGAAAATACTTCTAGCACAAGGAAGAGAAGTCAACCCTTTACTACTATAAAAGCCCCAACCCTCACAAACCAAGGTACGCATAATTTACCCTTCTAGCACTCTAGAGTTGTAAGAGATTATAACTTGACCTTCAGAGGGTATTTGGCCGGCACCACACCAGTGCTCTCTGCAGGTTTTCTCCTTTCTATTGTGCAGGTTCTTGTCAGGAGCACGTGAGGACTGTGTGGCTTACTGACGATTTTTCGGCATCATCAGTTGGCGCTGTCTGTGAGAAACGTTTTGTTGCGATCCGTAAGCCATACTATAGTTTCCCGGACAAAAGAGTTGCATGGTGCTCACTCACTCGATGGCAACCACTAACGACGTTTGAGAAGAGGAACCACCCACGACCACTCTAGAGAGACAAGTTCAAACTCTCGTCGCTGCCGTGGAAGGTCTCACCAAACAAAACCACGACCTAGAAGAACAGCTGCGCCAGAAGAATGCAACACCGAATAACCAAAGAAATGATCAAGAAGGAACCAGTGCTGAAAAAAGGAACCAGGAGGGACCTGAAGGCAGCAATGCCCCAAGCCGACAAGAACGACAGGATACCAGCCGTCCCTTCGGCTTAGATACAACACCCCCTTACATGGTCGCAGAGATGTAGATGATAAAGGAAATGATGGACCTTATGATGAATGCCCTCAAAGGACGGGTGTCTAGCGACCTCGACGATTTGGTCTGCCGAACCGATTCGCCTTTCACCACCTCCGTCAACTCTTTCCCCCTTCCACCAAAGTTCCATATGCTGCAGGTGGAAAACTACGACGGAAACAAAGACCCTCTAGATCATTTGGAATCCTTCATGACCCTGATGCACCTTCAGGAGGTACCCGACGAGATCATGTGCAGAGCTTTCCCCACTACGCTGAAGGGTCCCACAAGGATATGGTTTAGAAGGCTGACGCCTAACTCCATCAGTACTTTCAAGGAGCTAAGCGCCCAGTTTGCTTCGCACTTCATCGGGGGACATAGGTATAAGAAGTCTACAGCATGCTTGATAAGCATCAAGCAGCGGGAAGATGAGACGCTAAGGTCTTACATAGCACGCTTTAACAAAGAGGCGCTTTCAATCGATGAAGCTGACAACAAGATACTTGTAGTTGCTTTCACAAATGGGTTGCGGAAGGGTAAGTTCCTCTTTTCACTATACAAGAACGACCCGAAGACTATGTTGGATGTGCTTTACACGGCAACCAAGTACATGAATGCTGAAGACGCGCTTTTGACTCGAGAGAAGAGAGAAAGGCAGGAGGATACGCGACAGGATAGAGGGCGGAAGATGGCAAGAACTGGAGATGCTGGACGGACAGAAGCTACACCACCCGTGGAACACCAAGCACCTACGAAAGTACTACCAGTAAAAAGGATGGCATAAAGAGCGGCCCCCTTTTATTTCTAGTTTACCTTAGTGAATTTTAGCTATACTCTTCAGTTTTTCTATTTTAGTTTTTGCTACAATAACTCTTTTAAAGCCCAAAGGGCAGGTCTTTGTTTTCTTTTTAAGAACTACTTTTTCTATGAATGCATGGTTTATTATAATAAGAGAAGTTTATTTAGACATGGCCAAAGTCGTTTATGGGTGAACGGTCACTACGCTAAGTCACCTACGGGTAGACGCATGGTCAAAGTCGCCTACGAGTGGACGGTCACTATGTTAAGCAACCTACGGGTAAACGCGTGGCCAAAGTCGCCTACGGGTGAACAGTCACTACGTTAAGTCACCTAGGGGTAAACGCATAACCGAAGTCGACTATGGGTGGATGATCACCATACTAAGTCGCCTACAAGTAGACGACCAAAAAGGTGACGAGGCACCAAAATTTAGTCACCTCAATTAGTCCACGACCCCAAGTGGACAACTCACAAGGTGACGAGGTACCAACATAGTCACCTCAATAAGTCCACAAAGTGGACGACCCTATTAAATCCACAAAGTGAGCGACATTGATGAGTCCAAAGTGGACGACCTTACCCTAAGAGAATGAAAAATTATTAAGTCCACAAAGTGGACAAATTTATTACCAAGTCTACAAGGTAGACGAGTTTAATATAAATCCACAAACTTGACCAAAGTCTACAAAGCAAATCAGCCTAAGTTCACAAAGTGGACGGGCATATTACCAAGTCTACGAATTAGATGAGCCTAAGTCCACAAAGCAGACGACCCCTCAAAAATGAATAAACTTATCCACAAAGTGGATGAATGTATGACTTGTCCCGCAAGTGGACGAGTCCATCAAGTAAGAGCAAGCTGACGCCATTATCCACAAATGGACAAATTTGTGAACAAATCCACCAGTCCATAAAAAGGACGCGTTCAAAGAAGAAGATGGTTTGAAACCGTTAAAGAAGACATGTCTAAAAGACACCTTAAGTGGATGGATTTGCCTTAAAGTAACAAGTACGAACGTATCCTAACATACATACAAATGCCAAGGATAGACACACATACCAAATAAAAAGTAACGGGCGTAAAATACTATAAATAAAGTGATGTTTTTACAAGCAAAAGCCCAAAAACAAGTGGGCGTCAAATATTGTCTGAAATTAGCTTACGTTTACAATAAAGAAAGAAAAAAGCTTAAATTCATGAAGCCAGGGGGTCTTGAGGCTTTGCATCACCCTTTGGAAGAAGGGCTTGGATGCCTGGAGCGGAAGGGTCTTCAGCATTTAGGGTCTTTAGCATGAGGGTTTGCCGACGGAGTCAAAGGGACGACGGGCTGGTCCACAATAGGTTGGGCAAGGACGACGCTATCATCTTTTAGGTCTGCCATGGACTTGTTAAGATCGTCAACTTCCTCAAAATTAGTGTTGCCCATGGGTGTTGATTGTAGAGGCTCGTCCAGAAACGGAACCGATCAGTTCGCGCCACGTGCTCAAGCATTTAATAAAGGCGGCTTGAGGTGTCACACATGAGTGACCAATCTGATGATGTTAACTCCATAACCCGTTAGCTAAAGCTGACGAGGTTATGGAGTGGAGGGCAACTGATAAGGGGAATTTTTAATTGGAAAAATAAAAGAAGTTGTTAAAGCTGACGAGGTTATGGAGTGGGGGGCAACTGATAAAGGGAATTTTTAATTGGAAAAATAAAAGAAGTTGTTGATCTCCAAAGACCTGTCAGCTTTATTATGCATACTGAAGACATCACGCAAGATGAAGCTGTCAGTCTCTAAGCTGAAGACTTCACACAAGATGAATCTGTCAATCTCTAAGCTGAAGACTTCACACAAAATGCAGCCGTTAAGCTGACGACTTCATCTTACAACCTGATGGCATCTATATCCAGACGAAATGAAAAGCTATCGGGGAGTAAGCTGAAGGCAGTAAGCTGAAGAGTAGACTGAAGATAGTAAGCTAAAGGCAGTAAGCTGAAGAGTAAGCTGAAGAGAGTAAGCTGAAGAGTAAGCTGAAGACAGTAAGCTGAAGGCAGAAAGCTGAATAGTAAGCTGAAGAGTAAGTCGAAGACAGTAAGCTGAATACAGTAAGCATAAGAGGAAGCTGATGAGAACAAGCTGAAGAAGATAAGCAAACCTTCGTCGGGATCCATTAATAAGTGACAATGTTAGGGAGTCCACGAAGCTCACCGCATAGCCGACGTTAATAAAGTTGAAGGGAGTAGGCAAAGCTAACGACCCTAACGTGGTTTGTCTTGATCACCACGCATGAGTATATAAGGAAATGTCTTGTATCCCACGCTTAGTGTTAGTCTCCTACAAGGAAAGGATTCCGCAATATATTCTCATGAGGATTCCTATAAGGAAAAGACTTCTAGCACAAGGAAGAAAGGTCAACCCTTTACTACTATAAAAGCCCCAATACCCTCACAAACCAAGGTACGCATAATTTACCCTCTCTAGCACTCTAGAGTTGTAAGAGATTCTAACTTGACCTTTGGAGGGTATTTGGCCAGCACCACACCAGTGCTCTCTGTAGGTTTTCTCCTTTCTGTTGTGCAAGTTCTTGTCAAGAGCACGCGAGGACCATGTGGCTTACTGACGATTTTTCGGCATCATCAATCACAAACTTTTCTATAACATTTTTACAATTATTGAGGTAGAAAATTCTTATTAGTTTACATTTGAGTCCACTTATACCATTTTTTTACTGTCTAATAAGTAATAACCACTCACTTCATCAGTAATTTGTAAAAAAATTTGTAACACTAGAATTATTCTCTTTTTAAAAACCATAAAAAAAAAATCTATAGATCTAAAATCTAAAACCAAATATACAAGTACAAAAAAAGTAACCCAACAACAAAAATTATCTATAGTAAAGCTAAAAAAATTAAGCCCAATCATCTAATTTTATCTAAAACAAACAACATGACCCTTTCAAAAAAAATTTAAAATAATAATAACTTTGTCCTTACTCAGCAACAACCACAGGCATCAAAGACACATGTAAGGACGCACTTTGGGTCCTAGCCCTAGTGATGGATGAACTTAGGCCCAAAAAGCCCAATACAATGAATTTGTAGAGAGTGGGTTGGAAAACTAGGCTTAAATGAGTTGGACAACAAGTAAAATTGATTCAAATGACAAGAAAAGGAAAATAGATTGATTTAAACTAAAGAAAATCGTCATTGGCAAAGTTCAAGAAGGTCAGTTCATATATATATATATATATATATATATATATATATATCTCAAGTTTGATTACAAATTCAGTTTCTAATTGCTACAATGTTTTTCTCTTAATTTCTCAATCCCCTCTCTCAGAGTCCCTTTTCCATTTTATACTATCTTCCCCTCTCATCTCTACCTTCCATGTGCAGATCAGATTGTAGGTGTTGATCTTTGTCCCATCAGCACCTACCTAAAGTCTTTAAGTAGTAGCTATAAGGTTGAAGGTTACTGTTCAGGTATCACTTTCCTATCAATGCGGCCAGAGAGTTAGCTGCAGAGCATTAAATGTGGTGGTAGCAGCTTTGCCTTGGGATATTTCATGACCATTCTCTGTCCTATTCCTTCCTGATACTTATCCTCACTTATGGAACGATCCAGAATGTTACTCTTGATGGCAGACCACATCCTTTGATCTCGGCTCTGTAGCCGAGGAGGGATTCTTCCTCAAACCACCCTTCTAGACGACCTTAATCAGATTTCACCTCTTCACTTACTAACACGGTTCCTCATGAAAGTGTTTACCCGTCCTCGGATTGGGCTCCTGGACTAATATATACATAAATGTGGGTTTATGGGCCTAACACCCCTACAACACACACATACACACAAAAGCCCCTCAGCAACATAGTCGTCCCATAATTCCAAGCTCTAGCTCCATCCCTAACTAGAAGCCCTTAGATTGTGTACAATTGAAAGCAATTATTAAGATATCCAACTAGATTGATCATGTGCCTCATTCCTTGAATTATTTTTTTAATTTTTTATTAGATGATCAAGACTAGTTAATGGAGGTAAAGCTTGTCATCTCTTAAGGACCGTTTGGATAGAACTTATTTTGCTGAAACTAAAAACTGAAAACTGGAAACACTATAGCAAAATAATTTTTAAATGTGTGAATAGTGTCGTGGGACCCATTTTTAATAAAAAAGTTGCTGAAAAGTGAAGTTTGTGAGACTCGTCAACAATACACGGGTGCACTGTTCACGGAAGAAAAGTCAAAACATGCGGCTGAAGAAAAAAAAAATACGGGGAAGGAAACGTGGACGTGGACGCAAAATAAGTGTATCCAAATGGATACTTAGTGTGAGCAACTGTTTGATTTCTTCAATAAAACACCAACTCTATGTTTAGATGCAGGAAGATGGTAAAAGAAGAGAGGAGAGTAGAGGGAAAGGAGATTGGAACATAATTTGGCCCTAACCATACTTTTAATATAGGATAAAATACATTCAACACCCTTATGATTTGGGCTAAATACTAGCCAAGTCCAAGACATTTTAAAAGTAACCAACCCACTTGGTCCTAAACCCAACTTGGGCACTAAATTGTTACTCATTTTTCTCCACTCTTTTATGGTGATTAGGGACCAAGTTGGTCAGTTTTAAAATGTCTTAAACTTGACTAAAATTAGTCCAAACCTTAGGAGTGTTAACTGTATTTTACCCTTTAATATATTTCGGTCACATTCCTCTCTACTCTACTCTCTTCTCCTCTCCTCTCTCTTCGTCTCCCTCTGTCTAAACATACTCAAACAAACTTCATTGGCTAGTCTAGCCAACACCTTCTTCTTCTTCTTCTAGTTTTCTGTTTGCCCCTCTAAATTATCTTGGTTGTTCATAATGGACCAAGAATTTCCAACTCCCCTCTTGTAAAGAATGTGGGGATGGTGCCATGTAATATAAAGCCATCAGACTATTGAGTTGAAAGTATAAAGCCATGTAAGCCGTTCGGCCCAGCCCATCATGCATTGTCCATTTGGTCCAGCCAGGACATGATACCATTCACCCTTAATGATAAAACTGCAAACTGGGCTAGGTGCAGGTTAGAGGCCTCACTTTCCTAAAAATAAAAAGTAAAAGTTTAAAGGCCCCACATAAAGTGTAATAGGCCCAAGTTCAGTTTGGTTTGTTGTTAATAGTGGACACAGTCTAGGTAGTGCAAGAGCAAGACCCAAAAAACAAATAATAATAAAAAGCCCATAAAGTCCTCTGTTTTTTTTTTTGGTTTTTGGGAAAGATAATAGTGGGGGAGGACTAAATAAAGCTAGAGTTTTTTTTTTTTTTTTTTTTTTTGAGGAAGAAGATTGCAACTTTAAATTAAATCAAGGCTGTTGAATCAGCCAGTACAACCTGGAGAATATCTGGTGGTACTTCATCCATCCAGACATTTACATCGGGCGTCGAAATAGCCTTTCTAGCCAAACTGTGGGCTACATTATTTCCTGTTCGACAAACATGAGTACAACTAAAAAAAGAAAAAGTGCTTGCTATTCGTAATACATCAGAAATCAGGTGTCCGTGTAGAGCAAGAGAAGGACTTGAGTTGGTTAGGTCCTTGTGAATGACTTCGGAATCTCCTTCAAGGATGACTTGACTAATACCAATCTCTGAGGCGAATTCTGCTGCTCTTCTTGCTGCCAAAGCTTCGACCTGTGCGACTGTGGATGGCAGAGGTATTTGCTGTGAAAGGGAGGCCAACACTGCTCCTTCTGAGTTGCGAATGACCACACCTATTCCAGCCCTGCCTTGTTCTTTGAAAAGTGCTCCATCATAGTTGACTTTGAACTTCCCAACGTCAGGTGGCTTCCATCTGGTGTGCTTCCGGTGTAGCTGCTTCGGGAAAACTGGTTGAGCTGAAATGAATTCCCTCCTTCGTTCCCTTGCGAGTTGCAGAACCTGGTTCAGTGGGCACTGAGGCTCATTTACACGAGCCTTATTCCTGCGATTCCATATTGTCCACGCTGTGTATGCCAGCAGCGAAGGGTCTTCGTCTTCCTCCAAAGCTCGACTGAAAATCTCCTCTGCCGTCTTCCCTTGCATTGTTGACAGCCACTGCCACTGTTGATCCGCTGCCCAAACTCCCTGCACATCAGAACAAAAAAATATAGCATGTGAACAGTCCTCCGTTTGCACTTTGCACTGATCACATACTGCATTAGTTGTGATTTTTCTTCGGAGCAAGTTTGCTTTAGTTGGGAGTGCTTCTCTACAGGAACGCCAAACAAAATTTTTGATCTTGTTGGGGATATCCATCTTCCAAAGTTTTTTCCAGCAACCCAGGGAGTGTGATGAGGATTGTTGAGTGGGTTGGCTTGTGCTATTCTCTTCAACAAGGAACCTGTACCCCGAGTTCACAGTGTACTGACCATTAGGTGTGAAAGGCCAAACCAAAGTATCACTTTGGGTATAGGAACTCAGCGGGATGTTTTTTATGACTTCTGCCTCTGCTTCATTGAAACAGTGATCAATAACTTCTTCCCTCCACCTACGGGTAGATTGATTGATCATGACTTCCACAGCAGAATTTTGTTGTCCAAATATCATTGGGGAGGAGACTTTTGGCTGGTTTCTTATTGGCAACCAATTATCACCCCAAATTTTTATCTGCTTTCCATCTCCCACTCTCCATAAAGCCCCCTTCAAAATCAGCTCTCTTCCCTTTAAGATGCTCTTCCAAGCATATGAGGCTGAGACAGAATCTTTCGCATCCAATATTGTGCCATTGGGGAAAAATCTTGCCTTAAACACTCGAAAGAAAAGAGATTTATCATCATGAAGCGATCTCCAAGAGAGTTTAGCCAACATTGCATCATTGAACATGGTAAGATCCTTGAAACCCATTCCTCCCCGATCTTTGTGCTTACACATATCCTCCCATTTCACCCAATGGACTTTCCTCCGTTCACCCCTTTGTCCCCACCAAAACTTTCGAACGAGGGTTTCAATCTCATGGCACAAAGTGGTCGGTAGTTTGAAACAACTCATGGCATACGTGGGTATGGCTTGGATAATAGATTTAATGAGGACCTCCCTTCCTGCCTGTGATAGCACCTTCCCTTCCCATCCTTGTAACCTCTTCCACACCTTTTGTTTTAAATGATCAAAGCTTTCTCTCTTCTTTCTCCCAACCAAAGCCGGTAAACCCAAATAAGCTTCATATTGCTTCAATTCGGTTACACCCATTTCTGCCATTATTTCGGATTGCATGTCCAATGGGGTGGACTTACTGAAAAAGAGTGTTGTCTTTTCCTTGTTTAACTTCTGGCCTGAGAGATTCTCATAGGTTGATAGGATTTCAAGAACCTTTTGGCATTCACTTCTAGTAGCTCTGCAGAAAAGGAGACTATCATCTGCAAAAAGTAAGTGCGTTAATTTTGGACCATTCCTACATATGGATACCCCTCTAATTTCCCCATTATTTGCAGCATTCTGAATGAGCCTGTGAAGACCCTCTGAACACAATAAAAAGAGGTATGGGGAAAGGGGGTCTCCTTGACGGATACCCCTAGAAGGTACAATATGTCCCTGTGGTTCGCCATTTATTAGCAAGGAATAGGAAACAGAGGTAATGCAAGCCATGATAAGAGCAACCCACTTCTCATTGAAACCCATTTGCCTCATAACATCTTTCAGGAATGACCATTCCACCCGGTCATAAGCTTTACTCATGTCAAGCTTGAGGGCCATATAACCTGTGGATCCTGAATTGTGATTTTTCATATAATGTAAGGTTTCAAAAGCAACCAAGATGTTATCTGTAATCAATCTACCTTTGAGGAAAGCACTTTGATGTTCCGAAATAATAAGAGGTAAAACTCTTTTCAATCTATTTGCAAGGGCTTTTGAAAAAATCTTATAAAGCACATTGCATAGACTTATGGGTCGGAACTGAGAGACTTTTTCTGGGTTTTTTATTTTAGGGATCAAGGTAACAAAAGTATGGTTAATAGTTGAAGGCAATGAACCAGAATTTAAATAATTCAAAACTGTTGTTGTGATATCACCTTTAACCAAATCCCAGTAGTTCTGAAAGAAAAGTGGTGGCATACCGTCCGGGCCCGGTGCTTTAAGGGGAGCCATTTGCTTAAGAGCAACTTCCACTTCCCATGCCTGAAAATTTTCTGTGAGGGAGGAGTTCATTTCTTCAGTCACAAGCTGTGGGATGGAGTCCAATACTGTCGGCATACTTTGGAGATTTGTGGAGGTAAATAACTCCTTGTAATACTCAATGAAGACCTCTTTAATTTGTTCAGGCTGTGTACACCACTCCTCTGCCTGATTCCGAATACCTGAGATTGTGTTTCGGCGCTTCCTTAGAGTGGCTCGGCAGTGGAAAAAACGTGTATTTCTATCTCCCTCTTTCAAATACAATGTTCTTGATCTCTGCCTCCACATTCGCTCTTCCTTGTCCATCAATGAGTTTATTTCTTTTTGGATGGCCATCAAACGGATTGCACTGCCTCCTTGTAACGCTTGCTTCTCCACCCGTGCCAACTCTTTCCTTTTTTTTGCCAATTGGTTTCGTACATTACCAAAACGTTCATGACTCCACTTCGTCAATTCCTTCCCACACGTTTCTATCTTCCTCAAGACTTTTGTTTCTTCCGTACCCTCCACTCTTGCTTGCCATACTCCCTCCACTACTTCTCCACATCCCTTGTCAGCCAACCACATCTCCTCAAATCTGAAAAGTTTCTCCCTCTGTTTAAACTCCAAGACTGCTTGCACAATCCATAGCATTTTATGGTCTGAAGTGGTGCTATCCACATGGTGGACTACCGTGCCGGCAAAATTTGAAAACCATTCTTGTGAAGCTACCACTCTGTCCAATCTTTCCCAAACAGAGGATCCATTCTGGCAGTGTCTACTCCATGTGAAAGGAAATCCTTTAAAACCCAAGTCCATAAATCTGCACTCATCGAGGACTTCTCTATACTGTTGCATTTGGTTGTAAGGGCGAAGTCTACCACTTGCCTTTTCAGACTGCTTGACTATCTCGTTAAAATCACCGGCACAAAGCCACGGTAGAGAGCTTCGTCGGTGAAGTTGACGGAGAAGATCCCAGGACTCGAATCTTCTGTGAGTTTCGGGTTCGCTGTAAAAGCCTGTAAACCTCCATGGCTTCTCCGAATTTTTATTGATTGTAGCATCAATGTGATTCAGGGAAGAAGACACCACATCCACTTCAATTCCATTTTTCCAAAAAAGCACTAAACCTCCACCCCTGTTAATTCTTTCAACAAAAAATTTCTGATCAAAATGAATACGATCCTGAACGTAATTTAAATGAGACACCAAATATAATATCATTATCACTAGATTATATCATTTTAAGGCCAAATACTTTTTAATATACTCACTTTTACAAATATAAAGTATTGAGTATAAAATATACAGATACGAGCATTTACATTAAACTATACTAATTTTTTGCTAAATTTAATCCAAAAAAATTACTTCATATATTTTAGTTAGTCTTTTCATCAGATGAGTATGCATCAAAACTCTTTGTTTTTTACTCTATTACTAATTAAATATTATTTTTAATTCTTTTTCTCTCTACTTTTCTAGCCTCTCCCTGTCTTCATCATTGATCCAAAATCACCCATTGCCACCACTCTCACAAACCATGAAATCCCCATCAGCTTAATCATCACAAGTAGCTTAATCATATTCTCATCTAAATTCTCTCTTCCAGCTTATTCTCAATTAATCGAAATGATGACGTCCTAAATCATCAACCCCGTGGTATGATGGGCTTGGAGATATCATAGCCTCATGGTCCTTTGACTTCCTTACAATGCATGAACATGGGGACATGGTGGTAGATGAATACATATGTACATAAATGGCTTGATGCATTTGGGGCTTACGGCAAAAATTGAATTGAGGTCTTTTATATATTTAAATATGACATTTTAAAAAAATATTACTTAAATTCTATTTTTTTTTTTTATATGCAAAATTACTAATTAACATAAATCACGTGTCTATATATATATATATATATATATAATTTTTTAAAGTCTATAGTCACCACAAAAAAAAAAAATTGACAAAATTTTTTAGAATTGTTAATATGGTAGATTGATAGTGGTGAGTAAAAAAATAATATTAGTAATGAACCTAGATAAGAATTAATACAAGTTTACCAACTTAACTGTTGTGAAATTTTGTGTATTACTCTTTTTTTTATAAGTGCTATATTTACAATATTTTTCACAACAAATACTAAGCGTTAAGTTGTTATTGGTTATAATTTGAATTCATAATTGAAATTACTTTTTTATCCAACAATAACATCCTGTAACAACCTACCACTTAAAACTTGTTGTGAAAGTGTTGTGAATGTATTATTTCTTACTCTTTTTTTTTCTTGTTTTTCATTTGATAAAAAAAAATATTATTTTATTTATTAGCTAGTATTTGGGCTTAATCAATATTATTACAAAGAAAGAAATAACCTTATTGGTTAAATTTTGAGGGCATTTTTCTACTTAGGGCCTTAGGCGACCACCTTGTCTGCCTATGCTATAGAGTTGGCCTTGCATATGTAGTGATGGAGATGGTGTTAAGTGAGGTCAAAGATGATGTTGTAAGAGATAGAAGGAAGAGATTAGAGTTTGGGAAGTTTAGGGGAGGAGGGAAAAATAGTACATAATGAGAGAGAGAGAGAAGGTGGCAAAACTATTTTACTAATACCAATTCTCTTCAAAAAAAAAAAAATACCAATTGTTTTGGCTAGCTTCCAATGTTGATCCCTTCTATTGGATTGGCTAGAAAAACTTTAATTGAACTAGTCATACCATTAACAATACTTAAATGAGACTCTTATTAACCATTTCATATAAATCATATATGTGTAAGTTGTAATTGGTATATTTTTTTGTCAAAATTTTATCACTTAATAATGTTTTATTCTATTAAAAAGTTAAAAATCTCATCATTAAATTGCAAATTCTTTTTATTCTTAATATGCACACCAAAATTTCATATTAATTAACTGTTGTGGGTACCTAGGATGTACGGATCTTCGGGCCAAGGGACTTTTGCCTTGTAGCCTTTTACACCGCATCCTCGGCATGTCCTTCAACGTCCTCGGACGGCTTTGCAACGTCCTAGGCATGCATGGCAACGTCCTAGGCATGCTTGGCAACGTCCTCGGACGGTGTCCTAGGAGTCCCACATCGAAGGAAAACCCCCCCACTTGCTGCCTTATAAGCTGTGAAGTGAAGGGAGTAGTGTACCATGTACGGATCTTCGGGCCAAGGGCTTTTTGCCTTGTAGCCTTTTACACCGCATCCTCGGCATGTCCTTCAACGTCCTAGGCCGTCATCGGACGGCTTTGCAACGTCCTAGGCATGCATGGCAACATCCTAGGCATGCTTGGCAACGTCCTCGGACGGTGTCCTAGGAGTCCCACATCGAAGGAAAACCCCCCCACTTGCTGCCTTATAAGCTGTGAAGCGGAGGGAGTAGTGTACCATCAGTTTAGTTATTCGAATAACTATAAACTGATGGTACACTATTCCCTTCGCTTCATAGCTTATAAGGCAGCAAGTGGGGGGGTTTTCCTTCGATGTGAGACTCCTAGGACACCGTCCGAGGACGTTGTCATGCATGCCTAGGACGTTGCAAAGCCGTCCGAGAACGGCCTAGGACGTTGAAGGACATGCCAAGGATGCGGTGTAAAAGGCTACAAGGCAAAAAGCCCTTGGCCCGAAGATCCGTACATCCTAAGTACCCACAACTGTTATTTGGCATCCAATCCGCTAGCTTTGCTTTTGCTTATAATTCTAAAGTAAAAACCTTTTGAAATTTAAAGATTTTTTAGATAATAACTTAGTTATTAATCTTTGATCTTATTTTTTCTTAGTAAAATCAGAAAACTCCAAACTTGTAATAAATCAAGCTGATTGGTGATTAATAACTATTTTATCTAAAATTTTTAAATTAAATTTTTTTTTTTATGTTAGCCAAAAAAAAAAAAAAAAAAATACACGGAAGAGAATTTGTATATGATTAATTGCTGATGACCATGTACCAAAAGATTGTAAAGAGAAGCATGGATACGATAAGTAAAGAACTATAGTATAGGAAGCTTTAACAGTAGCTAGCATAGTATATTCCAAGTCCCACTTTTTTTGGCCAACCCTTCCGAGCTCGGACAAGGACAAGGACCTAGTACCTGGTGGTCCTCCACGTCATCAACTTGAGCCCCACGTAACATCAAACGGTCCAGATCCAACAACAATTGCAATTTCTGTGTGATCAAATCAAAGATTCAACTCCAACGCCTCTTGTCCCTTCGAGGGTTCCACAATCCAAGGTTCTCTCCAAAGTCCAAACTACAATCCGTCACACACACATTGCTTTCTCTTTTTTTTTGTGTAGCCATGGCTGGAGGTAGAAGGCGACCTGCTAAAACCCAAAACAACAAAAGCAATAGCAATAGCAATAGCAACAACAAGGGTAGAAGAAGAGGATCAGAACCTTTCTCTGTTGGAGCTGGTTTGTTCGTTGAAGGTGGCTTGTTATCTGATTGGCAAAATCAAAATCAAAATCAAACCCTTTCTCGAGGTCTTTCTCTCTCCTTAAATTGATCTCTAGCAAATAAAAGTTCTATCTTTGTTTGATTTATTGGCCAGCTTGATGTTTGGTTGCTGGGAAAGCAGAGGAAAGTGTAGGAAAATAGCGGAAATTTTTATTTTTTATTTAGATTAAAGACAAAAAAGAAGATGACTTTAAGGTTAAGTTTGGTGGATGCTGAACTGGGTAATCCGTAGAATTTCTTTTTGGTGTCTTAGATGATAGGAAATGTTATATGGTTACGTGTGTTCCAAATATCCGGTTCTTCCAAGTTTTTGTTTTGGAATTTTGATTGGTTTTTTGAATTGCAGGGAGGAATTCCAATCCGAATAACAAATCTGGATCTGTGTCTGTGTCCAAATCTGGAAGCATTGGTAAAAGCAAAGCTTCTGGTTCTAAAATTGAACCTCCGAAAATGGGTGGGAATGCTATTGGGTACCGATACCCTGCGCTTGACTTTGAGGTATGTTGTATTGAATCAAATGTTACATATGAGTTTAATGTTTTAGAAATTAATTTCCGTTCCAAATGGCTATGTTGGAGATTGAGCAAGAAAGCCTTTCTTTTTAGAATAGAAGACTAATTTTTTAAGTGATTGTCCAGAGCCTTAAGCCCCTTAACTTTCTAATCATATTAGCAAGCGTGCCATATAACTTAAGGAAAGGGAAAATGGGGTAAGGATTGGTTTCCTTGGTTGATTGTGTCCCTAGAATCAAATGATTTTGAAATTTCGTGCATTTTTTTTGGGTGTGTTTTTTTGGGGGGGGGTTGGGACTTGGGAGTTGTTACTTTGTTTATTAAATTCAGTTTCAGTTGTTTTGGTTGTTAATGATGGAGCTCAAATTCTTTAAAAAAGTTTCTGATTTTGTAATCATTTCATTTTGGGGATAGTATTTTGGTTTAATCCTACAAGGCACTAAATTTCCCCTCTCTAAAAAATTATTCTTTAGCTGTAGATAATTCTTAGTTTCTGCAGAAATTGACCAAATACTTTAATCTTCTTTTAAACTAATGTGAATGTTGGTGACGTTTTATGAGCTCTCATCTGTTTGCCACAATGGAATTTCCATACCCTCCTGAATCTTTTCTTTCTAGGGAAAATGTTTTTGGGAATCTTTGTCCATTTAATTGAAGTTTTGGATGTCCTATTTCCTAAAATATTTAACCTGGAACAAATTTTTGTTTAACAGAAGGGCAATAATGGAGATGACAATATAGATGAGTCGCACCCCATTGTTTTAGTGGATTCAAAGGAGAATCAAATTGTCGCTTATGTAGACCAAATGCCATCTTCAGAGGCTCATGATGTGGAACTTACTTATGACTACCATTCAGATTTTGTGTTAGGTGATGGCTCTCATCAAGGCTTGGGATTCCAAGCTGAAACTGAAGGAACCTCATCCTATGAGAAGGAAATTAATGCCGATGAGAACATTAATAATGAGATAGGTCAGATGTCTAAAGAAATTTTGGCCGAGGTATCACCTCCAGGAAAAAATTCGGGATTCTTGTCAATTGGAGGCATGAAATTATACACCCAAGATATATCTGATGAGGAAAGTGATGAAGAAGACAATAGGGAGTCTCTAGATGAGGAAAGCAATGACACTTCTGATCCTGGAGAAGCAGTTGGATCGTCTGAAAGTGATAGCTCTGAAGACTCATCTGATAGTGATTTAGATATTGATGATGAAGTTGCAAAAGATTACTTAGAAGGAATTGGTGGAAGTGACAATGTTTTAAATTCCAAATGGTTGATGGAACAAGTTTTGGATGAGTCAGACGATGATAGTTCTAGCAACGGCTTTGATGAGACTGTAGAGAAGTTGGGTGGAATTGCTCTCCAGGATGCATCTAGGGAATATGGTTTGAAGAAGCCCAAATCAAGGAAGAGATGCTCTAAACCTTCCAAAGAGAATTTGTCATTGGCAATAGATGACCTTATGCTCATAAAAGATCCAAGAACTGTTTCTGCAAAAAAAAAGCATGTTGCTAGGTTTCCTCGATCTTGGCCTCTTGAGGCTCAAAAGAGTAAAACTTCCAGAAACTTTCCTGGTAAATTTTGCTCAAGTCTGTTTTTATCTTGGATGATGCACATTTTTATTTTCTGCTGGGAAATAATCTTTTATTTGTTTTAAGTTCTCAATTCATAATATTTGGAGGCAGGGATGCATGCTGCAATCATACTTTCTAAGAGATCATGATTTAATTTAAATAAAAAAGGGGGTTAGAGGGATACCCCAGAGGTTCTAGCACCTCTTGTAGTGCTTGGGCACTGGGGTATGATCCCCACCAGCCCCGCTCTCCCAATTTTCTTATATAAAAAAAAAAGATATAATTTTCCAAAACTAACCTCTTTAATCTAAACTCAAATAAAGCTAATGGAAAAAACAGTTTTGACTTTTCAAATAAAGGGTAAGTTAGGAATGTTATTAATATTATATCTATTGATTTGTCAAAGAGGACCACATTCTGGGATGTCCAAAAATGAAATTGAGGACGTGTATTTTTCTCCAAAAAAAAAAAAAAAAATTTTGAGGACCAGTAAAAAAGGGATGGAGGGAGTAGTTCTTTATCAAAATGCTGCATTTAATCGGAGTATAGGGATCAGTTAATTATTGAATCTTATCATTGTTGGTGTGTTCATACTTGTGTAGCTTTATGACCAAAGGTTTGCCTATGTGTGTTGTGTGAACATATACATGACTAAAATCCTATAACCTTGTGAAAGTCTGAAACAATCATAGGTTGATGATTTGAAATCCATGGGCAAATGACTGGGTTGGCCAATTTTATTCATATACACAAGGACCTTGTGTATGTAAGATAGTCAGTCTGTTTCAATACACCTCATATATTTCCTCTTTGTTTAAACATCTTGCAAATGCTAGCATGTCTATGATGGTGCCTTGATGCTGTCATCACTTATGTGCTTGAGGCATAAGTTATATTGTTTTATTAAATCTTTAGTAGGTTGACTGGTTCTCATGAAATTATGAGGCATAAAGCTAAAACCTTAGAGAGCTGGCTTCTTGATATTTGACACACCTAATGAAACCAAAAGTAACACAAATCTATAAGGATAAGATAAATAAATAATGTTGTTGATAATGGCCAATTCAAGGAATTATAACTTTTACCAAAATACAAATGATTTTTTGAAATGAATGGGCGATAAGAGCTAGTGGATAATAGTGATCCACATAAAGAGCTTCATTAGCAATGGGATTGGAGAGTTGGTGCTGAATTTAGGCATTGATACATTTCATTTAAAAGAATCATAGAAGATAATCAATACTGTTAAAAGAATTGTATGAATGATAAAGAAACTAGGAAGCAGCATATGAACAGTATGATCATCATCTTAGGAATAAATTAAAGAAATTGATAAGAGTGTCAAAGTTAAGATTAGTCTTTCTGTGCTATACTAAAGAAATATAACCTTTTGGCAAGAGAGCCCCAGAATAATTTTCTTCAAAAAAAATTTCCTGGTAGGTCTAAAGAAATAGTTTTTTGTTCATACACATGCAAACATTGTTATAGTTTTTCTTTTTATTTATTAATGTAAGTTTGGGCTTTCATGTTTTAGTTTCAAATAGCAATCATGGTTTTAGTATGTTTGTAACAATTAGGAATTTTATTTCATAAATTTCTAGCCATGGGTCTACTTTCTTTAAGCTTACATTTGTTCTTTTCTGTTGGTGAAAATTTTCTAAACTATTATTCTGCTCTGTCTACTAAACTAAAGGGTCTTCCTTCAGTTCATACTTCATATTGTAAATTCTTCTACTTACCATTCAGGTGAAAAAAAGAAACATCGTAAAGAAATGATTGCTGTGAAACGTCGGGAGAGAATGCTGCTCCGGGGTGTTGATCTGGAGCAAATTAATTTGGTAAAAGCAAAAAGAAAACTTAATGTTGTTGCCCTTCCTTTTGTTGTTTTCATTTCCAATTAAATTATGGAAAGCATACTAATGCCATTCATTTTCTAAGTAGTTTATAAGGGTGGTTGTTTACTGTTGATTACAGGCATGCTTCATGAAGTTTGGTTAGGTGTTTTATTTTTCACCTTAACATCTCGAATGCAGATTTCTTTTTTTGGCTTTCTTGCAATTATTACCAGTTATATTGAAGTGCAAGTGTCCTTATAAGCTAATTAATCAATTTGATTACTGGATATAAACCTTTTCCTTTTCCTTTTCCAAATTGTACCCTTCTAGTTAGATAGGGATTTCTTAATTTGATATCAATTCTTTTCAGACAATCATACTGTTTATATACTTATGATTTTTCAGTATTACTGACAGCTTAATTGGTTTGAACTGTAGAAACTAGAGTGGATTGTATTGGATGGTGTGGATATGTTTTCTTTTCAACCTATGCATTCTCGTGATTGTTCCCAGGTATATACTTTCTTCACAACCCACCTCCCCCCTTCAAAAAAATAAAAAAAGAAGCGAATATGGCATCACTTTTTTTTTTTTTTTTTGGATAAATAAAGCGCAATCCTAGTATGGATTATGTTTAACGTGCTATTGAATTAATCCTAGGAATCTTAAGAATCTTTCATTGATTTCAAACTGTTTTTGATGTATTAGGTACAACGATTAGCTGCAATATATCGCTTGCGAAGTGACTGCCAAGGTTCTGGAAAGAAAAGGTATATAATGAAATGTGTGTGTGTGTGTGTGTGTGTGTATTTACATATGTATGGAGATATACAGACACATACTTTCTAAATTTGTTTAACATAGAGTTGATTTCAAACTAGCTGTTATTTTTTTTTTCAGATTTGTAACAGTGGTGCGAACACAACATACATGTATGCCATCAGCAAATGATAAAGTTCGCCTGGAAAAGGTTCAGATGTTAATTAAACTGCATACTAAGTATTATGCATTGTTTGTTCCTTTTTTTATTGTCTATGAAGTTGTCTTACATGTTCTTCGAAGAATATAGATTTCTACTGTCTACTTAATCTATGTATCAGCAAACCTAAGATTAGCGGTTTCATTATGAATTGCAGCTGATAGGTGCTGGTGATGAGGATGCTGATTTTGCTGTGACTGATTTCTCAAATTTAAGATCTGCCAATAGGAACAGGGTTAAGAAGACTGCTAAGGGCAGTGGTGAAGCAAGTGAGAAGAAGCGGAGTGGGAAAAAGAGTTCATATGGCAATAAGGTTTCATATGTGGATCAACCCATGTCATTTGTATCAAGTGGTATGATGCAATCAGATGCTGTTGAGATCACAGCAGTTGATTCACAAGAGACAAATGAAAATTGTAAAGATAAAGGTGTAGTTGGCTCGGCAAGTTTAGGTTCATTTGAGGTACACACCAAGGGATTTGGATCTAAAATGATGGCTAAAATGGGGTTTGTCGAAGGTGGAGGGTTAGGAAAGGATGGTCAAGGTATTGCAGAACCCATTGAAGCTATCAAACGCCCTAAATCACTTGGATTGGGTATGGAGTTCTCTGAGTCAACTAGTGACCCAGCTGGGACCAAATCCGACACAGGCAGGACCAAATCCCAAAAGGCCGAAGTCTTCAAATCTGGCGGTGACCCAACAAGAAACAGGTCCCAAAAGATTGGAGCTTCTGGGTCCCAAAGGATTGGAGCTTTTGAACAGCATACGAAGGGATTCGGATCAAAGATGATGGCAAAGATGGGTTTTGTTGAAGGCATGGGCTTGGGCAGAGATTCACAAGGCATACTCAATCCTTTGGGTGCTGTCAGGCGACCAAAATCTCAAGGATTGGGTGCCAAAGGTTAGATATAATTAAAATTGATAGAAAATTAATGTCTCTTAGTTCTCTTAAATTTATTTCTAGTTCCTTGTAAATTAATAGCTAATTATGGCATATTACTTCCATTCTCATCAAATGTGCAAAGATTATTTATTAGTTTCATATTTGTTGCTTCCATGTCTGATAGTCTCCAGCTATCATCTGTTCTTTCAAAGATGATGTGTAATTATTTTATTGTCTAGAGCAAAAATTCTATTATTCAGTTTGATTGGTATTGGTCCTCAGATATCTGACACGTTTTATTCAATTGATTAATAGTATTTTAGCCATCTAGAAAAAATTTTAATGGCTATTCTAGACAGCCCACAGGAATATTCTTCTCCTCCCTTGATGGGACAAAATAATTTTTAAAGCTGTGCAATTGGTTGGTATTGTAACCAATCTGTCCAATTTTGGTTAGCATCATCATAATATGGCTAGGAAATCTAGTAAATAGAACAAGCAGTTGAGACTTGAGATGAAACTATCAAGGTAGAATAAAATTGGATGTTTGCATTCCAAATGAGGGGTGTCAAATGGGTGGGTTTGGGATGGGCATAATTGGGTTGGGTATATAAAACTCATTTACCCATTAAAATTCATTTAACTAATTACTTCTAATCCAAACTTAACCCAACCCAATTATTATGGATAAATCCCAACCCACTCAATTACCCAATTATCAAAATTACCAAAATGCTCCTAAAGTGTAAATGACCAAAGTACTCTAAAATCTTCAAAAATGACCAAAATATCCCAAAACCTCAAAATTACCAAAACAACCACGAAACCTACAAAATGACCAAAATACCCCCGAAATCCAAATAAATGACCAGAATACCCCAAAACCTAAAAACTACCAAAATACTCCCAAAACCCAAAAAAATGACCCAAATACCCCCAAAACATTAAAAGTACCAAAATATCCCTAAAACCCAAAAATGACCAAAATACCCCTAAAACCCAAAAATTACCAAAATACCCTCCAAAACCCAGAAAATGACCAAAATACCCCTAAAACCCAAAAATGACCAAAATACTCCCGAAACCCAAAAAATGATGAAAATACCCTCGAAACATAAAAAATGACCAAAATACTCCTGAAACTCAAAAAATGACCAAAATACCCCTAGAACCCAAAAAATGACCAAAATACCCCTAAAATTTAAAAATTACCAAAATACCCCCAAAAACTAAAATTTACCAAAATACCCCAAAAACCTAAAAATGACCAAAATAATCTCGAAACCTACAAAATGACCAAAATACCCCTGGAACCCAAAAAATGATCAAAATACCCTCGAAACATAAAAAAAATTACCAAAATACCCTTGAAACAAAAAAAATGACCAAAATACCCCCGATACCTAAAAATGACCAAAGTACCCCCTAAACCCAAAAAAGTCCAAAATACCTCCAAAACCTAAAAAATTACTAAAACACCTCTGAAACCTAAAAAAATGGCCAAAATAACCTCGAAGCCTAAAAGTTAACCAAAATAACCCTAAAAACTAAAAATGATCAAAATATTCCCGAAACCTCAAAAATGGCCAAAATAACCACGAAGTCTAAAAATTGACCAAAATAACCTAGAAACCTAAAAATGACCAAAATACCCCTGAAACCTAAATACGACCAAAATAACCCCTAAACCTTAAAATGACCAAAATATCATCGAAACCTAAAAAATGACCAAAATTCCCCGAAACCTATAAAATGAAAAAAAAAAACCCCTTAAACCTGTAAGTTGATAAAAATACACCCTAAACCTAAAAAATTACCAAAATCCCCCGTAAAACTAAAAAATGACCAAAATGCTCCCTAAATATAAAAAATGACCAAAATACCCATAAACCTAAAAAATAACTAAGATACCCCAAACCCCTATTTTGGTAATTTTAGAGGCTTCGAGTGTATTTTTTTTTTTCATCTTATAGGATTAGTTGTATGTTGTTCATTTTAGATATTTTGAGAGGTATTTTGGTTGTTTTATAGGTTTAGAGGTATTTTGGTCGTTTTAGACGTTTCAGGGTATTTTTGGTAATTTTAGAGGTTTCACGTTGTTTGTGGCCATTTGAGCGGTTTTGGGTTTATTTGGGCCATTTCAAAGGTTTAGGGGTATTTTCGTCACTTTAGAGGTTTGAGGGTATTTTGGTCATTTTTTAGGTTTAAGGGGTATTTGGTCACTTTTTAGGTTTACGGGTATTTTGGTCATTTTATAGTTTTAAGGGGGTATTTTGGTCATTTTTAGGTTTCGGGGTTATTTTTGTCAATTTTTAGACTTCGGGATTATTTTGGTCATTTTTAGGTTCCAGGGTTATTTTGGTCATTTTTAGGTTTCTAGGTTATTTTGATCAATTTTTAGGCTTCGGGGTTATTTGGCCATTTTTTAGGTTTCGAGGGTATTTTACTCATTTTTAAGGTTTCGAGGGTATTTTGGTCATTTTTTTAGGTTTTAGGGTTATTTTGGTTATTTTTTAGGCTTCGGGGTTATTTTGGCCATTTTTTAGGTTTCGGAGGTATTTTGGTAATTTTTAGGTTTCTGGGATATTTTGGTCATTTTTTGGATTTCAGGGGTATTTTGGTCATTTTTAGGTTTCGAGGGTATTTTGGTCATTTTTTTTTGTTTTAGGGGTATTTTGGTAATTTTTTGGGTTTCAGGGGTATTTTGGTCATTTTTAGGTTTTGGGGGGTATTTTGGTCATTTTTTTGGGTTTCAGGGGTATGTTGGTCATTTTTGGGTTTTGAGGGTATTTTGGTCATTTTTTGGGTTTCGGGAGTATTTTGGTCATTTTTTGGATTTCAGGGGTATTTTGGTCATTTTTAAGTTTCGGGGGTATTTTGGTCATTTTTGGGTTTCAGGGGTATTTTGGTCATTTTATTGTGTTTCGGGAGGTATTTTGGTAATTTTTTTAGGTTTTGGGGGTATTTTGGTCATTTTTTAAGTTGAAGGGGTATTTTGATAATTTTAGTAGTTTTGGGGTTGGGTAATTGGGTACCCAATTAAAACCCAATAAACATTAGTGTTAATTGGGTTTAATTGGGTTAATACCCATTTAACCCAACTAATAATTAGGTGGGTTTGGGTGGACAAATGGCTTTGGGTTGATTTTGTCACCCCTAATTTCCAATTGAAGATTAGACGACAAACCAACCACGAGTATTGAATTTTTTGAATACGAAGATGTGCTATGATAACTTGTGGAAAATTGGGCCATGAATATTTGAATTTTGGGTGTGCTTTAGAAGAGTGGATTTTATTGGCTAGAGTGCTGGGCCCATGGCTGAGGCCAGTATCAAGTCTCAAGGGTCGTTTGATTAGAGGGTTGTTGTACAATATGCTTTGCGACGTACAATTAATTTGAGTGAAGTTTTCCTATGTCATCAAAAAAGAAAAAAAAAGTTGTTTGAGAAATTGTTTTGCGCACTCTTGGATACACTCTGACACAACTTGCACATTTGTTAATGTGTTATTGGATTAAATTACTTATGTATGTGTCCATTACTGATACTTAGTATCCTTTTTCAGTTTTTTTTGAGAAGCGCATTTCAACAACTATTCTGCTTTTCTAGTGGGTCTTGTGCACTGTTTACGGGTCTTACAAACTTCTTTTTTCAACAAAACTTTCATTAAAAATAAGTTTCACGTCATTATTCACACATTTAAAAATTAATTTGTTACAATATTTTTAATTTTTAGCAAAATAAGCGGTATCTAAACACACTTTTAATGAAAAATAATAATACAATCATCGCTTAGCATAAGTCTAAATGTGTTAAATTTTTTGTTCGAGAAATCTTAAGAGAAGACAAGTGTAAAATGTGTTAAAAGTGTGTCGTGGTAAACTTTTTGTTTGAGAAATCTAAAGAGAAGGACAAGTTCAATGAGGGAAGTATTGCAGAGTGGCAGTGGTCCGGGCATGCATGAGTGAAGACATGTACAAAGACAAGTACAAAGACAAGGTGGTGCGTACATTGATGGGCGAATGTTCTTATTCCAGTGATTTTTTTTTTTTTTTTTTTTGGGAGATGAAGTGAATTGGATTATTAATATTAATATTAATATTATTATTACTCGCTGCCCTTGGCTTTGAGCCAGTTCTAAGCACCGACACCCCAAAAATAATCAAAAAGTACAGAATAACAAAAAATAGAGAACCCAATTGTGCCAGCTACATCAAGATCATTTCTCAAAAAGCCAAAAAAGCTTCGTCAAGATCAAGTCCGTACGTTTAGGCAATACGAGTCTCAAGTCTCAACTACCACATCACATTATTAATTTACATGATATGTACGAAATTAAACAGAAAAAAAAAATTGTATATAGGGCTTAAAGGCTCTTACCAGGTCTTTTTTTTAATAATTATTTAGTATTTAAATATATTTTTTTGGTAACTTATGAGAGTAACTTAAACCTATTTGATGTGATTGAAAATATGGAGGAGAATGTGTTAAACACTGGGTTAAATAATCAAATCAGTACTCAATCACAAAGAAACCAAGTCTTTATTGCTTTAGGTCTCCTCTCTTCATCGGGTCTCAGTTTGCAGTGAAGCACACGGCATCATATGGTCCAATGGGATGCATCAAGATGAAATTAGTGACCTCGGGCCTGTAAAGACAGTTTACTCTTTCTAGCTTAGATTAAAACTAGTATATGATTACTTTGTTTACCTATATTGAGATCTAAGCTACAACAAGTCTAGCTCTTTTTTTTTTTTTTAAATAGAAAAACTAAAAGTTTATAGCTATTTTAACTCCTAAGATACTGACCCACAATGCTATTGGTTAAAGAACATTGCAATGTCAAGTTCATTGAGCCAAGATGCAGAAACTATAAAAAGTCAAACCATAAAAATTTAAATGGTCTCCATGTTCTCCCTCTCTCCCATTTAAATAATTAAGGCTCTAAATTTGAGTTGCTTCTAAATCAGTCTCTTAACTTTAAGAATTTGTAATTTACGCCTTCAACTATTATAAACATATCAATATGCTCATTTCATCAAAATCTGTTAAATTTTTTTTGAGCACAATGAAAGATTTTGCACCCAAACTTGAAAAAACAACTTCTATGGTTGTACCTTCAAAAGGAGATCTCAATAAATTCTATCTTTTTGTTTTTACTGTTTTTTTTTTTTTTTTTTGGTATTGTTCAATTCCCTAAATAAGGATACCCTGACTTCAATACACCATCCCTAATTTCTCCCTAATTTCTTGGGCATAATTTCAATAAACTCTTCTCATTGGCCTATTCATTAAACGAGAAGTCAAAGTTAGGCAAAAGTTTTGATCTTGTTGTTTGGCATATCTTTTGACAATAATAATCACAGATGCATTGTTATTCCTGTCAAATGTGAAAATTCTAACTTAATTATTGGGACGAGGATTTTCAAATATTTCCTATCTTACATTCTTACCTTATTATGAATTAAATTGAAATTAACTTTTTGCTCTTTACATATTTAAAAGCAAGTGCTACAGTGTTACTAGAATCCAACATTTATAATCTTCCTTTCAAAAAAAAAAAAAATTTATAATCTTAACTTAAAATAATCTATACCTTCAAAATATTAAATAAGTCTAAGGTTATGGTATAAAATGTTTCACATTTAAAAAAATAAATTTTATTAGCACGACATATTTTGATTAGAGCATAATAAATAGTGGATGCATGTGAAAGTGATATTACTCTAATTAAAACTTATCATTTTAAACAGGTTATGAATAAACAACTTGTGTCCCTAGCACTGCTTTTCTTATTATTTTATTAAAAAATAATAAGTGACAAAATATAAGAACATCTTTTATTCCTTACAATTTTCCACAGAGATAATTTAATTAAATTATAATGCAATTCATTTTTTTTTAATGTTAAATACATTTTATTTCTTATAAAGAATGGAAAATATTCAAAAAATAAATTACCCAATTATAAGTATCAAACAAGATTTTTACTTCTACTAAATTTAGAAATAATTAATAGGCAGCCTTACTTTCTGTTTTGGAAAGAAAAACATACTTTTTTTTAAGAAATAAAGAAAAAATACTAAATGTGTGGCATCTAAATGCTTGAGCCCATCTGGTCTTGGATCTCCACTACAAGGGCACAGCACATGGGCCCAGCTCTTCCTCGCCCAAAAGCCCAATCTATACCTACGCATGCCTGGGGGCCTAAGTCTCACTACGAAAGACATGTTCGACAATGCTTTATCGGGCATATAAGGAAAGTTCGACGAACAGGCACATCACTCTCGTTTTCCCGGCTGGACTTTGTGGAACATCTCCGCTGAGCCGTCCACGGGAGTAGGGGGCAAGTTCCTAGGCCACCCAAACTTAAAATCCCACTTATCATCACTTCTACTGGACCTCCCGTCGCACTAAGCACGAAACGTCTCTGCCGAGCTATTCACGGAAGTGGAAACCAAGTCCCAAGGCCATCCAAACCTGATCTCCCACTTACTGGCGACTCTACTGGACCTTCCATCGCACTAACTGCGGGAGCATTAAAAGCCTCACCCTAAACTTGGAGCTATAAATAGAAGAGAAGGATAAGAAAGAAGGGGTTGGACAAAGTGAGGGAGCGAACAAATAATAGAAAAGGCAAGGAGAGCATTTTGAGAAGGGAGGAAGTGAGGCACCAAAAGAGAGAAAAGTAATCTCATTGAGTCTCCATGATAAGAATGACTCAGAGTAGGAAATCCTGACCCAACATACAAATAAGTTGTGAGCCCAAGTGGGACTTAGTCCATTAGTCTCATTTGCGCCCCGCACACTAAATACTAATAATTCAAAAAAATAAAAAGATACTAATTAAATACTAAATTCCCATTTTATATATAAACTACGTATTCAGTCCTTATTCTTTACACCATATTTTAATTTGGTCCCTAAATTGTGTCAATTTAGTTTCTAATCTTTCAGTGCTGTGTCAATTTAGTTTCTGCCGTTATCTTTTAGATGAAAATTGCTAACGTGGCTAACAACTAAAATAAAAAATTAGTTTCTGTTGATATGGCAATAAACTAATTTTTTATTTTAGTTGTTTGTTAGGTCAGTAATTTTCATTTAAAAGATAATGGTATGAACTAAATTGACACGACATTGCAACATTAGTGACCAAATTGACTCAATTTAAAGGTTAGATATCAAACTAAAATATAATGTAAAAGATAAGAACCAAACATGTATTTTACCCTAATTTATTTCTTCATCCTTTTGAAAATGGGTTGTTTGAATAAGTTGTACTTACCTTCATGAGATACCTCAATAATAGGCGCATTGTTATGAGTTGTAACATAATCCTAATGTGGCGTTTGGTACAGGAGAATCCACATTACTCATGGCATCCAGATTCCTAGGAATCACATTCCTAAGAATGTAGCTATTCATATGTTTGGTTTATTCCTAGGAATCTTAAATGAATTATTTATTTTTCTCATTCTATCGTTAGATTTGAATGTGAACTACCAAGTCATTTTAAAAAAAAAAGGGTTAAAATTGTCAATTTATAAAAAATACAATTTCCTTTAAGCTTGGGAATCTGGATTCCCACCTGTTTTAAAGGGAATCCACATTCCCACTGAGAGGGGTTTAAGGGGGGAATCCAGATTCCCCTAGCATCTGATTCCCTAGCATGATTTGCAACCAAACATGGGAATCTTTAAACATTCCTAGGAATCCTAAAACATTACCCTGTACCAAACGCCACATAAAGATTTTAAGTTCAATTTACCACATTATCGGTCTTGAAAATAGAATAAAATATTTGTTTGTTATTAAGAGTCTATTTGATATTATTATTTAAATAATACAATATATATTTCTACAATACTTTTTCACCCACAAATATCTCTACAATGGTTAAATCACGATATTAAAAATCACTTACCGGCCTAAAGACCTAGAAAGGGCGATTTTAGAAAGAAATGAAAAAATGGACATTAATTAGAGGCCATTGTCGGCATTTGAGAAAACTGACATAGGAGGGTCATTATGGTCAATGAATGAAAAAGCCAAAACAAAACTCCCAAGCCATTTTTACTGCGTCACCCCCAAAGCAAAACAAACCATATATATCTGTTTGCGTTCCTTCCAATTCCTTCACCTCTCTCTCTCCCAAATCCCAAATTCCCAGTGATCCAAGATCTCGTTTTTTTCTCACAGAGAGAGACCCATCTCTCAATTTTCGTATTCGCTGAAGGTCAGTCAGATCCGTACTTCCTCTCAAATCCTTTTCATTTTTGCCTATTCCTTAATTTAATTGTATTAGATTTCGTAGTTTTCATATCTGAATCTGCAATTAAACCCAAAACCCACATCAAATTTTACCTTTTTCACCCGTTTCCCGATCTGGGTTGTCCAGATCCGACACAAACTCGTTCAAAAATGGGGCTCTTTAACCATTTTAGGATCTGGGTATTGACCATTTGCTTGGTATTTCAATCCGGGTATGGGTTTTATCTTCCGGGTAGTTACCCCCACAATCATGGCGTGGGCGACCCATTATCAGTGAAAGTGAATTCTATCACTTCCATTGAAACCGAAATGCCCTTCAGCTATTACAGTTTGCCCTTCTGTAAGCCCCAAGGGGGTGTCAAGGACAGCGCCGAGAATCTCGGTGAGCTTCTCATGGGGGATCGGATCGAGAACTCGCCTTATCTGTTTAAGATGCATACAAACGAGTCTGAGATCTTCTTGTGTAAGTCGGATCCGTTATCGGCCGACGATTTCAAGATCTTGACTAAAAGAATTGATGAGGTGTATCAGGTTAATTTGCTTCTCGATAACTTGCCTGCAATTCGGTATACCTCGAAGGAGGATTATGTTTTGCGGTGGACGGGGTATCCGGTTGGGGTTAATATTCAGGATGTGTACTATATATTTAACCATTTGAAGTTTAAAGTGCTTGTTCATAAGTATGAGGAGACAAACGTGGCGGGTGTAATGGGGACCGGTGATGCAGCTGAGGTGATCCCAAATGTTGCGAAAAGGGATTCGGGTCCGCCTGGATACATGGTTGTTGGGTTTGAGGTTGTGCCTTGTAGTGTAATGATTAATGCTGATTCAGTGAAAAAGTTGAAACCGTATGATAAGTTCCCAAATAAATTGAAATGTGATCCAAACACCGTGTCAATGCCGATCAAGCAAGGGCAGCCGATTGTCTTTACCTATGAGGTTGAATTTGAGGAGAGTGACATCAAGTGGCCATCGCGGTGGGATGCTTATTTGAAGATGGAGGGAGCAAAAGTCCATTGGTTCTCGATTTTGAATTCCCTAATGGTGATCACATTCCTTGCTGGTATTGTGCTAGTCATCTTCTTGAGGACTGTTAGGCGGGATCTGACCCGTTATGAGGAACTTGACAAGGAGGCACAAGCACAGATGAATGAGGAATTATCTGGGTGGAAGCTTGTTGTGGGGGATGTATTCCGTGCCCCAAACAATGCCTCCCTTTTGTGTATCATGGTTGGAGATGGGGTTCAGATTCTTGGAATGGCTGTTGTGACGATATTGTTTGCAGCTCTTGGATTCATGTCACCGGCTTCACGTGGAACACTTATCACAGGTATGCTTTTTATCTATATGATACTTGGTATTGCAGCTGGTTATGTCGCTGTTCGTCTCTGGAGGACTATTGGCTGTGGCGATTCCAAAGGATGGGCTTCGGTCTCATGGAAGGCTGCTTGTTTCTTCCCTGGTATAGCCTTTTTGATCCTCACCACTTTGAATTTCCTTTTGTGGGGAAGTCACAGCACAGGGGCCATTCCATTCTCTCTGTTTGTTATTCTGCTTCTGCTCTGGTTCTGCATCTCTGTTCCCCTGACCTTAATTGGTGGATACTTTGGGGCAAAAGCACCTCATATTGAATACCCTGTTAGAACCAACCAGATTCCTCGTGAAATCCCAGCTCAGAAATACCCATCCTGGCTGCTTGTTCTTGGTGCTGGTACCCTCCCTTTCGGTACCCTTTTCATTGAGCTATTCTTTATCATGTCTAGCATTTGGATGGGCCGTGTATACTATGTCTTTGGATTCCTCTTTATTGTTATGATCCTTCTTGTGGTGGTGTGTGCTGAAGTGTCTTTGGTTCTAACATATATGCATCTCTGTGTGGAGGACTGGAAATGGTGGTGGAAGTCATTCTTTGCTTCTGGTTCTGTCGCCATATACATCTTCTTGTACTCCATAAACTATCTTGTATTTGATCTAAAGAGTTTGAGTGGACCTGTCTCTGCCACTCTTTACTTGGGATATTCGCTCTTCATGGTTATAGCAATCATGCTGGCAACTGGCACAGTTGGGTTCCTTTCGTCATTCTGGTTTGTGCATTACTTGTTCTCCTCCGTGAAGCTGGACTAAACAACTTTTTCCCGCTCAAAAGATTGGCACTTTGAAGAGCATTGGTGGCAGCCGTTTAAGGGACAAAGAGCGAAACTTGCAAAGGATATGTTTACTTTTCTATAGTTTATTTTGCTAGGGAACTTAGAAAATGTAATAACAATAATTCGTCCAGTTTTGCTTAATTCTTTAATAGATGGATATCATGGCATATGATAGTTTGCTACCAAATTTAATTTGCATTCTGGCGGATGGAGGCATGTCTAGTTGATGGTAGTTGGCATGGGATCTTTAGTTTGTAACTTTTTGACTATTCAGTTCTGTTTGTTTTGAAATACTAAAGGCAAAGATTATATGCTGTTTATTTCCCGACTGTCTTTGAACAATCTTGACTTGTTTTGTATTGCTTATGCCTTTGCTTCATTGTATGAGTTTGCATATGAATTAGTAATCTTTCTATTTGTTGCATTTTAGGCAGAATTCTTACTTTCCACGCTATTCAAATAATGAAATTAGTTTATGACTTAGCCTATGTCGCACACTTCATTGAGTTTAGCACGATCTAAAGCTGCACAATACACCCCTCATGTTTGCCACACTCCCTGTCAGCATGGTGCTTTAGGCTTAGATATTACCTTGATCCAATCCTTGGAACTGGAGATGTACCGAGTGTTGCGTTTCAGCTTGATTGCATAATAGCATGTCTGATGTCTAAAGCATCAAATGAGTGTTGCGTTTCAGCTTGATGGCATGATAGCAGGTTTGATATGTCTAAAGCATCAAACGATTGGATTTGGATAGAGACCTCGTGTATTCCACGTTCCTATATTATCAAAGTGTGTAATGCTGTTGAAATGACCATACCCTTTTTTCAAATCTTTGGACTCTAATTTTACCACTTAGAACCCTTCTTTATATATGAATTTGATTTAGAGTACTAGAAATATCTGTCAATTCCTTTCAATTATATACACATTAATATATGAAGATATAAAACAATTACAAATGATAAATACATATACTCTCTCAAGTTTGGTGTAGCAATAAATTTTCATACGTACACAAATTGATAACATTTTTAATAAGTTGCGGAGGTTTCTTGCCACTGACTGCACTTTTATATTGGTCTACTTGGGTCACATTTATAGTGGCAATAGTAATGGACGAAATGGGTAACTAAACATAAAATTCTAACTATATAATTAGTTGTCAACGTTTTCAAACTATATTTTTTACTAGCATCTCAAGTTTCAAAGACTCGATTTTGGCCCATAAATCAAGTCTCAAAGACTCGATTTTTATGGTCTAATCATATCCGATGTGGCATATTTTTTCACATGGTGACCACATGAAAATCGAGTTTCTAAGACTCGATTTCCAATCCTTATAAATATAAACAAATAAGAGAGATACCAGAACAGAGAACAACCAGAGGGGAAAAAAAAAAAAAAAAAAAAAACTAGAATGAGAAGAACCCAGAGAAAAAAAAAAAAAACTAGAAGGAGAAGATCCAGATCGGACCACAGCGCGCGACCCAGAGGCCCAGGCCGCGCGCCCAGCCCAGCCCGTGCGAGGCCTAGGTAGCGCGCGACCCAGGCAGCGCACCGCCTAGGCCGCACGCGAGCCCAGGCCGCGCGCGAGCCCCGGCCGCGCCTGGCTGGTGAGGTGAGCTCTTTCTCTCCCTCTTAGCTCTTTCTCTCCCTCTGATCTGAGTTTGGATTGAGATTGATGTGTTTGGGATTTTTGAAATTTGTTTTTGGGTATTTCGGCTTGTACATGGCCTTAGAATTTTTAAATTTTTTTTTTTTTTTTTTTGTGTTAGAAATCGAGTCTTAGAAACTCGATTTTCATGTGATCGCCATGTGGAAAAATATGCCACATCGGATTTGATTAGGCCATGAAAATCGAGTCTCAAAGACTCGATTTATAGGCCAAAATTGAGTCTTTAAAACTCAAGATGCTAGTAAAAAATATAGTTTGAAAACGTTGACAACTAATTATGTAGTTAGAATTTTATGTTTAGTTATCCATTTCGTCCCAATAGTAATACACCTGCCAAAGTTTAAAAACTTGTTAATGAAGAAGTGAAATCTTGTGTGTTTGAAACTTATTGCTGACAACTGCCAATAATTAAATGCTACCTTGTCTACCTACTTTTCACCAAACAGATTGCCTCCTCTACTGGTAAGCCACCCCAGCAGCACACAAAGGAGTCATTTGGTTGAAAAATAATAGTCCCTCCTCTCAATTTGTTTGTCTTGTTTAAAAAGTCAAATTTTTTAAGAGAACATTATTTATTATCTTGTCTACTTTATAAAAATATATAAGTTTACAAAACTACCCTTAAATAAATTTATCAATTTTTTTTAAAAGGGTTATTTTTAATGAGGCAACTAAAAATGTGGCCCAATTAGATTGATTTTTTTTAAATATTTGTTAGGTTTCTTTTCAAATAGTTTTGAAAATAAAATAAGGGTATAATAGGAACATTAGTATATTAATTAATTTTATTTTTAAAAACATAACAATATTTTGGGACATTCCAAAATAGAATAGAGGATAAACAAACTGAGACGGAGGGAGTACCTAATTGCTGAAACTTTATATGAAAATTGCGACACTTTTAAAAAAGTGAGTTCAACTCACAGTATTTGGGTTCAATCACGATTTCCAATAGACCCATGGTATGTTAGCTCAGTGTTGTGTTTGAGTCCATGATTTTAGATCCTGAATGGATTCAAATCACGTCACTAAAAGTGCCACAGTTTTTCATAAAAATTTTAGAAAGTATTTTTAATTTAAAAAAAAAATTAAAATATAATTTTAAAATTTCAACCATACCACTCATTTTAATCTTATCAATTTACCTCTGTCGCTCTTTCATATACCAAGATCTAAATCCAAGTAAACTCCCAACTGAGAATCTAAACAAGTTGTAAGAAGACTTGCCTAGAAAACATAATCCATAAACTTTCTTCCAGATATGGTGCTCCTTTCCCCTTTCATCACGACTGAGCTTGTCGAGGTGATGGGATAAGTGTTTTTTTTTAAAACCTTCATCATTAATCCATATCTGTTTTCAATTGTATTATTCAATTGGATTTTATATAGTGGATTTTAATTGATTCTCAAAAAAAAAAAAAAAAAAAAAAAAAAGAAAAAAAAAAAGAAAAAGATAGTGGACTTTATTTGGTTCTATCCGGATTGTCTCTATACATAGAATTACCTTTTATTTAATTTAAGAATATATTGTGGCAAGATCTTATCGAATGAGGATTTAGTCTTTATACAATTTTTTTATAAGTATTCTTTATAAAATTTTAATTTATAGATTATTTATGCTATGATACTAGCAATATTCTGTGCAAACATTAGTTATTTAATAAATAAATAAAAAGTAAACACTGATATCGTTGAATTGTTCCAAAATATGAAAATAAAAACACCTAAACTCTGCCAATCATGTGATGAAATAATGGATTCATATGGTGAGCTACAATGCTACATAATAGAAGAGGGAATGGGGGCACTTAAAGATCCGACCCACCCAACGCCCTTGTTATTATCCCTATTAAAGTGACATAATTTAATTGGATCAATTAAATATGATACCTAGTGACCACCCTTGCCATAAGTATGGACGGAATGGCTCCAATTTATATGCTACATCATGTTAGGGGTCTAAATTCAAAATTTTAAACTTTTGGTGGCAATATCAAAATGACTCCAAACTTTGATGAGGGTGCAATTTGGAGCTTAGTGTATAATATGTTAGTAAAAGGTAGACTTATTCCAAGTAGGATTCTTGCACATTATTTAGAGTGTGAGAGTGTGGATCAAGGCTTTTTACAAGGTGCCATTCTTCTATTTGTCTTCCTGATCAAGCAGGATGGAAGCTCCTAGTCTCCATCAGTTTTTGAGTGGGACTTTTTACAAGGTGCCATTCTTCTATTTACCTTCTTTTCACACTTTCTTATATTTTTTATTTTTTTAGGCACTCCTTTTTTTATTTTTTTTATTTAAATTTTAATTAATTAATTATTTTTTAAATTATTTTTTTGTTAGAATATGGTTTAGAGATTTGAAATATTCTAAGACTTTAATTTTCTCTAATTTTGTGAATATGACAATGCAAATAACTGTAAATTATACTAAAAAATTTGAAACTATTAAGTAAGAGTGCACATGAAAGACTGGCTTCAAACGAAGCTAGCTCCAAAATGTCCTTGTCCCTTCGCCTTTAATGGTATAGTGTAGGAGTACATACACTTATTTTTTGTTTATAATGGGAAATTAAATGACTATTCCTTGCTCTTATCATTGACATTTCTTGTTTAATAATCTCAATTCTTTTGGTTATCTCGTGCAGCCTGTGCTTGTTGTTATGTATTCGGTGCAGAACATGCCAACCATTGGCTCTTGGCTCATCGACAATGTATTTTCTGTACCTTTTAAATCAGTAAATCTATACCTCCTACTACATCATGCGGACTATGTTAGATGCTGTCATTTATATATGAATCCAATGCAGCTTGCAAAATAATGCTATGAATTGCTTTTGATATTTATTTTTTTGATGGAGTACTTGATAAAAATAACTTGTAGATTGGTAGGAAGCAAGTAGGAGTTGCTGCACAGAAGGGAAACACTTATTCATTGAGCTCATTGTTTGGGAAAAAAAAAAGGCCGCATAGAAAGCTTGTCTACCATCTATTAGATAGTCAACTAAATGCAAGCGCTACTGTGGTTTGCGTAATTCATGCATCAACACAAACTCTATAGAGAGGTCCTTTTATGTAAGAACACAGATGGAATTCCAGAGAGGAGGCAAATATGGTTTAGAAGATGGTTTTTGTTTTGTTGGTGGAGGCCATTATGCCATAATACTGTTCAATTCAGTCTAGGCCAACTGATAGGTGAAGTGGTTTTGTCTAAGTTGGAAGGATCTACATCATTTATAATTTCCCCATTTGTATGGTAACTTATGAAAATAATGCATGTTTTAAGAGTTCTAAATCCGTGTTTTATTTCGGAAAGAAACATATTTAGATATCATTTGAGAACATTAATATACTATTTGGTATGTGAAAATTTTGTTATTCTTGACATGGAATGCATAGTTACAATCATCTGTTTCTCAAAAAAAATAGTTACTATCATCTTAATTAAGTAAGGTTCATGGCTTAAGGAATTTACAGAGAGAGAACAGAACAGAACAGAAAACTATTTGAGTAAGAGTGCATGGAGAAGTACAGCAGCAGTGATGATAGCAAGGACAGCCCATGGAGTACTGAAGTAATCTTGTTTCAAGGTTGCCTTCCACTTGTCCCAAGGGAGATTGTGGTATGCAGTCAATTCTCCAAGAACGATTAGCAAGAAATTAAAGGAGAGACACCCTTCAAACTTTCCCTATAATTATTATTTTTTTATTGAATGTAAAATTTGAAAATTTAACCGTTAGATTGTATTTTCTTTATGTTATTAACACACATATAAAATTTTGTTCAAATAAAATATTATTTACTATTCGATCAATAAACTTATTTTTTATGCATAATTTTAGACCACAAAAACTTTAAATTTTGAACATTTAATTGATAATATAGTTATAGATTTTTGATCTTCTTGAAATTTTGCAAGCATGGAGGATTAGATTTTAAAAATTAACTTTTAAAATAAATATAGGAGGAGTTTGAAGAGTTTCTCTCCAAAATAATTTGGAAACCTTGTCCGATTAGCAGAATAAAAATCTGTAGAGGTGGTAATAGTCTCCAATACAAGGTTGTTAATAAGTCACAAATTGGTGCCAATGGACAACATTAAGTTTATTGCTGTCAAGGTGATGGATGATGAAGACGGTGGTACTTTAGGCAGGCCAGTGTGGACTGTGGAGTGAATTGACCCAAAAAAAAATAATAATAATAATTTGTGAGGAATGGAGGTCGTGTTTGAGCTCCCCTTTTGTAGTTAAACAATTTGGCTTCATTGAGTGTCTTTTTATGACAATGTGTGCCTACTCTATGTTTTTCTTGAGTTAATGTAGTTCACTTTCTTTGCTACATTTGGTGATGTATCTTTGCTTGGTCGGATTTTAGTCTAGCTTTCATAGTTAGCTTCAATCTTGTAGCCTAGATCAGTTCTGTGGCATTAGGCAGCTTTTTATTAGTTATAGATTCTTATTGTTTGTATTTTGAAAAATAAACAGAGACAAAAATGACCAACGATGGAAGAGATATATCCATTCAACGAAAACGTAAAAGAGAGGAGATGGAAGTATACGAGGAAGAGGCAATGAGATTTGAGACTTTATATTTATATTTATGTATTGTAATTTTCTTATTTTGAATTTTGTATTATTTGAAAAACATAATAGAAATGGGAAGAAAATACACATATTTTGGATATTTAATCTGTCTCTCTTGATATATAACTGTTTAGTTGTTATGAACTTTAGTTTGAGACTTTGAATTTTATGAAAAAATCCATGCATTTGGGTTTTCTCTCTAGTTGATGTAAAAATTTTAGTTGCCAATAATTGGCAAGATATTTTTTTAGTTGTTTATGACTAAAGATATTTAGTTATTATCTTGTCAATTTAATTATTAATATTACCTCATTTATTTATTAAAAATGTTAATAAAATTAAAATGTAGAAGGATTAAGAAAAATAATAATTAAAAAATATATTTTATTAATCTTAAATCCAAATTCAAATCCAAATCTAAATTTAGGTATCCAAACAATGGAATTTGAAATGATGAATTTCAAACCATTCTTTGTTTAGAAAGACCCAAACAAGAAATTTTAAAATCAAAGGATTTCAAATCAAGGCATTTTAAATTAATGAATTTCAAATCTAAATCCAAATCCAAATGTTGCCATCCAAACACAACCTTATAGAATTCCAAATCCTAGTGCTCAGTGCTCACCATTCCATTCCTTTGTCGACCTTTCTGTCACATCCTAGTGCAGAAATAGTTGGGATCAAGACAAAGTGAGAAGCTAAAAAAAATGTGACATCTACGAAAGGGAGTAATGTGGAAATTCTTGTTCACAACAAATTGTAGAAATTTAAAAGAGCAACGACTTGCTTGAGTCAATGCATGACTTTTTTTTTTTTTTTTTTTGATGATGATCAAAGCATGACTTTCTATGTCGTAGTCTTTGCTCATCATAATGGGTCTCACTTTAACTTGTTGGCTACTAGCTCAAAGAACAGAAAGCAATGGACATCTCTGTTTTTGTGTTTTTAAGTTCCAGTTTTTTTCTTTTCTACTTTGTATTCTCACATACTACTGACAACCTTACTCGATCCCAATTCCTAAGTGATAGTGAGGCCACAACCTTGGTTTCTAAAGATGGAGGCTTTGTTCTGGGGTTCTTCAGTCCAGGTGGTTCCACTAACCGTTACTTGGGAATTTGGTACAACAATATCCCAATTAAAACGGTTGTTTGGGTAGCAAACCGGCGCAATCCAATCACAGACTCGTCTGGCGTGTTGACGGTAAGCAGTTCAGGTAGTCTTGTTCTTCTCAACCAAAATTCAACTGTTGTTTGGTTGGCAAATTCAACAAAAGAGGCCGGGAATTCAATGGTACAGCTTTTAGATTCAGGGAATCTAGTATTAAGAGAAGTGCATGAAGAAAACCCAGAAAATTATTTGTGGCAAAGCTTTGACTATCCTTCTGATACGTGGCTACCAGGGATGAAGCTTGGATGGGACTTAAGGACTGGTCTTGAAAGACGCCTAACTGCATGGAAGAGTCCAGATGACCCCTCTCCAGGAGAACTGAGTTTTGGGATTGAACATCATAATTACCCTGAATTAGTCATGAAGAGAGGCTCCAAGATGTATTTCCGGACTGGCCCATGGAATGGTCTTGGTTTCAGTGGTGTACCCGAGGTAAGGGGCATCCCATATTTCAACTTCAGTTTTTTCTCCAACGAGGACGAGGTATACTTCATATTCTATCAGCATTCTGTAATCTCAAGAGCAGTTTTGAACCAAACTCAGTATGAACGCTACATATGGAACGATGGAAAATGGATCCGGTACTTACATTTTCCAAGAGACGAATGTGACACTTATAATTTATGTGGTGTTTATGGAAATTGTGTCATTGATGAGTCACCTATCTGTCAATGTATACAAGGATTCAAGCCTAAGTCAGCAAAAACATGGATTCCAGATGAGTGGTCTAAGGGATGTGTACGCAGTACGCAATTGAGCTGCCAGGATAAAGAAAAAATTGGGTTTGTTAAATTTGTTGGGTACAAATTGCCAGACACCACGTATTCTTGGGTGAACCAGAGTATGAATCTTGAGGAATGCAGAGTAAAATGTTTGAACAACTGTTCCTGCATGGCATACTCAAACTCAGATATCAGAGATGGTCCAGATGGAGGAAGTGGCTGCGTCGTCTGGTATGGGGATCTAATCGATTTTAAACCGACTGCAGATAATAGGCAGCAAGTATACATTCGAATGCCTGCTTCAGAGCAAGGTATGGGCTTATAGTCTTTATAAGATTTTGTTGATAAGAGAAATATTATTCACTTAATAAATGTTTACATCAGCTCTGCCCTTTATATACAAAACAGAGGAACGATTACTGTAACAGATTAACAAACTTCTAACTAACTCACTTAACACTAAAACTAAAACTCACGTGCTCTCTCACGTGTAATACTAAACACTATATACAATAGAGCTAAACTACCTTCAGTTTATACAATGAATTATACAAAGCTACATGTCGTTGCCTTCTAGTTCTAAGTCTGACTTCTGCTCCAACTGATGCTGCTGCTGCATACTTTGCTGCCGCTGCTGCATACTCTGCTGCTGCTACAATCTTTGACACTCCCCCTCAAGATGGACACCACTGGAATGAATATTTAGGATTCCCATCTTGCCAATTAAGACAATAAACTGACTTAGATTCAAGGCCTTTGTCAATAAATCTGCCAATTGAGAATGACTCCTAATATTCATCAACCTTATAACTCCATCCTCCACTTTGTCTCTCACAATATGACAGTCAATTTCAATATGTTTTGTGCGTTCATGAAACACAGGGTTAGACCCTATGTGGATTGCTGCCTCACTATCACTGAACAACAACACTGCTTTGTCATGTTCTATATTTAGATCCTTCAACAAGTACAAAATCCAAGTCACTTCACACACAGCCACAACCATTGATCTGTACTCAGCTTCTGCAGTAGATCTAGAGACTGTATTTTGTTTCTTAGACTTCCAAGAGACCAATGAGTCACCTAGGAAAACACAGAAACCTGTAATGGACCTTCTGGAATCTAGACAAGTAGCCCAATCTGCATCTACAAAGGCTTTTATGTGCAGTGAAGTGTTTGATGAAAAAAACAATCCATGACCTGCTATGCCTTTAATGTACTGGATGACTCTATATGCTGCCTTTAAATGAGGCTTTCTAGGCTTAGACATGTACTGACTTAACCTGTGCACAGAGTAAGTAATGTCTGGCCTGGTGATTGTCAAGAACAGCAGTCTACCTATCAGCCTTCTATACATTCCAGCATCATGTAGTAACTCACCATCATCTTTGCTCAACTTTAAAGTAGCTTCCATAGGAGTTCTAGCTGGTTTACAACCAAGCATTCCAGCATCATGAACAATTTCAAGAGCATATTTTCTTTGACACAAAGAGATGCCCTTTTGTGATCTTGCAACCTCCAAACCCAGAAAATACTTCAAACTACCCAAATCCTTAAGTTTAAAATGCTTGTTTAGATACACTTTAAGGTCTTCCACAGCTTTAGGATCATTGCTACCAATTAGAATATCATCAACATAAACTAGAAGAGCAATGAACAATCTACCATCCTTCTTAATGAATAAAGAGTAATCTGCTTTGGATTGAACAAAACCATGCTGCAATAAGGTGTTTGAAAACTTTGAAAACCATTGCCTTGAAGCTTGCTTAAGGCCATACAATGATTTATGCAACTTGCAAACCAATTCCCTTTTTGACTCCTTGAACTCCCCCTTGCTGTGCAAACCAGGAGGAAGAGACATGTAGACTTTTTCAAGGAGATCACCATTTAGAAAAGCATTATTAACATCTAATTGGTGAAGACTCCAACCTTGCACAGCAGCCAATGCCAAAAACAGTTTGACAGTGACCATTTTAGCCACAGGGCAGAAAGTCTCAGTGTAGTCTAAACCCTCTTGTTGGGTATAACCCTTGGCAACCAACCGTGCCTTGTACCTCTCTATGCTACCATCAACCTTGTATTTAATTTTAAATACCCATTTACAGCCAACAGCCCTCTTATTTGGTGGCAAAGGAACCACAGACCAAGTGTGATTCTGTTCTAATGCATCAATCTCAGCTGCCATAGCAGCTTCCCAGTTAGGATCACCAACAGCCTGATGGTAGAATTGAGGTTCCTTAAGGGTAGAAATGCTATTGCAAAAGTGAGAATAGCTAGGAGACAAATGGTGAGAAGAAACAAAATTAGAAATGGGATACCTAGTAGAAATTGTATTGCACTGGTAGGATTGGAGATATGGAGGAGGTTTAGACACTCTAGTAGACCTTCTAAGAGAGGGGATAGAAGCAGCAGGGAATGTTGAAGGAGTATGTTCAGGTTGTAAAATAGCATCATCAACAATATCATTAGGTAAGTATATGGACAAATCCTCTGGAAGATCAGAAAAATGAGCTTCAAGAATTTGAGATTCTGGACTAACAGTATGAGAATGGACCTTAGGATCATCAATAGGTAAAGGGGGGGCATCAGGAGTACAAATGTGAGAAAAAGGATCAGAGGGTGAAGACAAAGTTGAAGATGGAATAGAGTGAAAAGGAAAAATAGACTCATGAAAAGTAACATCCCTCGAAACAAAAATTCTTTTAGAATGTAAATCAAGTAATTTGTAACCTTTAACAGCAAAAGGATAACCCAAGAAAACACATTTGATGGCTCTAGGATCAAATTTAGACCTGTTATGAGCCAATGTGGATGCAAAACAGAGACAACCAAACACCCTAAGAGAATGATAATCAGGGACCTTTCCATAAAGCAACTCAAAAGGGGTCTTATGATGAAGAAGAGGGGATGGAAGCCTATTAATGAGATGCACTGCTGTAAGAATACAGTCACCCCAATAGGCAATAGGAACATTGGACTGAATTCTCAAAGCCCTTGCAACACACAAAATATGTTGATGTTTCCTCTCCACAACAGAATTTTGTTGTGGAGTGGCAACACAACTATGTTGGTGTATAATACCATGACTCTTGAAGAAATCAGTCATTTGAAACTCAAGACCATTATCTGTTCTAAAAACCTTAATAGATTTATTGAACTGAGTGTTGATCATGAAATAAAAGGATTGTAAAAGAGGCCTAGTATCAGACTTAGACTTCATGAGATAAACCCAAGTTGACCTAGTACAATCATCAACAATAGTAAGGAAGTATTTGTGGCCATCAACAGTAGGAACTGAATATGGACCCCAAATATCACAGTGCATAATATCAAAAGGTAATTCTGAAATGTGATTAAGAAAAGGAAAAGGCAGTCTTTTGTGTTTTGCAAGTGGGCAAATCTCACAATCTTTATTAAAAGTACAAACAACATCAGAAAGTACATTCTTTAAAGAAGAAAGTTTAGCATCAGAGGGATGTCCTAATATGAGATGCCATAAGGAAGAAGGTACAACAACATTATTGATTACAAGAGATTGTGATTTATTTAAAAAAAACTTGAAAACAGAATTGAAAAGGGATTGAAAAGATGAACCAGAGTTGATTGGAGAGGTACAAGCATCTGAGGGGTTTTGCTGCAGCAAATATAACCCATCATGAACTTCACCCACACCAATCGTCCTCCAGCAAATAAGGTCCTGTATGAAACAAAGATTGGCTAAGAAAATAAGGCAACAGGAAGAAGATTTTGTAATTTGACTGACTGACAAAAGATTGAAAGAGAAAGAAGGGACACAAAGCACATTATGAAGAACTAAAGTAGCTGAAAGGGAAATAGAACCTATATGGGTTACCATAGCTGTTTCACCATTTGGAAGCTGAACATTAGTGCTAATGGCAGTGAAATTTGTAAACAAATTAACAGAATGCACAATGTGGTCAGTTGCCCCAGTATCAATAACCCAAGTATCTCCATTAAAAGCTGTCTTATGTACTACTTGAGCAGAAAAAATGGAATGCCTCAAATTGATGCCTTCAAAAAAAGTCATACCTGACATATTGAGAACATTGTTAGACTGGGAAACAGTTTCTTGGTGTGCTGCTTGAGATTCTGGATGAGTCTTGATCACGTTACCAGCCATATGGACCTCCTTATTTCCCATGTTAAACTGAGCAGCTTGCATTTGATTGCCTAACATAGCCAGAAACTGCTGACATTGCTCCTTAGTAAAGGGAAATTGATTAGCATCAATGACTGACTGAGTTCTCTCTGTAAGATCTTCTTGAACACTAACTTGATTCACCACTGAATTCTTTCCTTTAGGTTTGAAACCAGGAGGAAATCCATGTAGTTTGAAACACTTCTCCGTAGTGTGACCAAGTTTCCCACAATGATTACAGATAGGCCTATCCTTGCCCTTAGAATTCTTACACAGAAAAAGAAATAGCATTGTAACCTTTCACAACAAGAGCAGTTGACTCAATGTGAGTATTTGAACTTCCCACACGCCTCTGCCTTTCTTCTTGAATCAACAAAGAATAGGCTTTGTTAATGGATGGAAGTGGTTCCATTAACAAAATCTGCCCTTTAATTTGAGAATATGAATCGTTGAGTCCCATTAAAAATTGCATTACAGAATCTTGAAGATGAACATTCTCAATTCTTTGTGAAAGATTGCAAGTGCATTTCCCACAAGAACAAGTTAGGGCAGGCCTGAAATTCTTAAGTTGATCCCAATTCAGTTTCAATTGAGTGAAATAAGAAGTGATTGAAGAATCACCTTGATTCACTGATACAATATCCTTCTGCAACTCAAAAACCCTAGGTCCATTACCTTGGGAGTGTGTATCTCTGAGATCGTTCCAAATCTCCAATGTCGTGTCTCTATAAGTGATGCTTACTCTGATCTGAGGTGAAACAGCTTTCATCAACCATGAACCAACCATGTTATCACATCGAATCCAAGCATCAACTGCCGCTGGTGTTTTGATCAATGGAGAAGATAAAGTGATTGAGCCATCAACGAAGCCAAACTTATTTTTCACAATCAGAGCCTTCTTCATAGATCGAACCCAGGCATGGTAATTTTCACCAATCAAGACCTCTGATACGAGCATAGCTCCAGGGCTTTCAGCATGATGAAGATATAAAGGATTACGAATATCCTCTACCAATGCTGGATCACGTTCAATCGAAGTAGAAGGAGAATCTGGTGCAGAAGCTGTGGACGCCATTGAAGCAACTCAAAGCTCTCAAGAATGAAACCCTAGAATTTGGGAATTTTCTAGAACGAGACTCTAGAACTTGAGAGAGCCTTGCTCTGATACCATATAAGATTTTGTTGATAATGAGAACTCTTATTCACTTAATGAATGTTTACATCAGCTCTGCCCTTTATATACAAAACAGAGGATCGGTTACTAACTTAACAGAGTAACAAACTCCTAACTAACTCACTTAACACTAAACTAAAACTCACGTGCTCTCTCACGTGTAATACTAAACACTATATACAATAGAGCTAAACTACCTTCAGTTTATACAATGAATTATACAAAGCTACATGTCGTTGCCTTCTAGTTCTAAGTCTGACTTTTGCTCCAACTGATGCTGCTGCTGCATACTCTGTTGCCGCTGCTGCTGCAATCTTTGACAGTCTTCATTGCCGTACCTAAAATATTTTTGCTTTTCTATTGCTAATTCAACCATTCGTATTTTGATCGATGTGCCATCAAATCCTGTAGTACAACTTATTCGTATTTTGATGTGCAACCCAAACTAAGATCTTTGTTTCCATCTGTTTTATTGCAAATTCAACCATGAAGTAGTTAAAGGCAAGCAAAAGATGAAGGTGATAGTAATAGTTGTGGCTGCCTTTGCCTTAGTTTTTGGGGTGCTCTTGATTCGCTACTGCCTTTGCAAAACGACAAGCTTGAGAGGTAATATTACTTTCTCTTACTCACTTCGGAAAAGATATCGCAAGATTGTGTAATTTAACTACAGAGCAGCTAATAAGATGATGAACAAGAAAAGTTGTGATATATTGCCAATTGATCTTAATATAAAATCATGCTTAAGGAAAAAAATTTGCATAAGCTTATTAAAAGAATTACCCAAGTCAATTAAACAATGTCACTAGACCACGATTGTGAGCAAACTTGAAATACTTGTAGTGCATATAGCAAGTGGGTTTACTCGATGAAAATTTTGCAATGTTCTTATTCTATCCTCGAGGGACCAAGTTACTTTCGGTAGGCTTATCTAAGTCTAGAATTTAAAACAAGCATATTCAAGGCAATGAGTATAAATTTGTTGCTAAAGTTAACGAATTGTATGTAAAGTTAAACATTGGAAGGGAGATTACTTTCATTAACGTAATGAGTCATATATAATTGTGGTGTATTCTAATTTAAAAGAGAAATTTAAAGGATATACAATATTAGAGATATATTAGACATATCAGCCCAATGTAATAGGCCCAAGTCTACCTAATTTGTGTGCAAAACAAGCATCCTACTTGTACTAGTAACCTAGATTTAGTTTCCTATATATACTAATGTTATGGTTCATTATAACACGAGTTTTGTACTACACTTTGAAATACAATAAAGATGTAAACTATAAGAATTTCCTTCGTGGACGTAAGCCTATAAGGCTGAACCACGTAACTCTCGTGTTATTGTATTCCTATTCTATGCTTTCTCTTTCGCATCTACTCTAGCATATACAACGTGGTATACACTTCAATGCTAATATTTACCAAGAAGAATATGGGTGTTAAGTAAATTTTTTATGTAATTTATTTGATGTAAAAAAGGGTTCATTTATGTACTCACTTGAGCAGAGATCAAGGCTAGCTCAAGCAAGTAAATACATACAAGCTCATGTGGCTCATTAAAGCCTGCTCAAGCAAGCCCTTCCTAAATTTAGCTTGAGGCTCACTCGAGTGAGAATTGCAAAAACATAATCTGAATCCTATTAAAATTAGAATTTTAACCCTACATATAAACACCTACTAAAATGAGTCTGATGTTAGAGAGACAAAAAGTAAGCTCTTTTAGAGAAGCAAGAAGTCATCAGCACTTTTAGGTTTTATTTGATTGGAGGATAGAAATGAGGAGGGGATAGAAAAGTTGGGGAATAGGACATTTTAATTTTCTCTCATGTTGTTTGGTTTTAGAGTGAAAAAGTGATGAGATGGAAAACTCATTTCTTTTGTTGAGAAGAAAAATGAGAGGATAAAAAGTATAGTTTGTATACATTACTTATTATCAATTAAAATTTATAGAATAACATTCTATAATTAAAAATCAACAAATAGATCATATTAAATTTTTTTTTTCTTTGTTATAATATAATATTATATATATGTACACACACACAATTAGGGGTGAAAAACACCATTTGATTAAAAGAAAAGGAAAAAACCCACCATTGATTCAAAAAAGAAAGGGGAAAGCCAAATTTTGATTAAAAGAGAAAAGGCACTTAAAAAAATAAAAAATAAACTGAACAATGTTAAGCACATAATCACAATGGAGAGAGAGAGGGCGAATTTGGTATTTTCTCATCTACCACTCTCTTCCCCAAATTTGGGAGAAACGATTCTAGTGGTCCCAAGGAGAAAATACCAATGCTCCACTAGAATCTCTTCAATTTCCACCCTAACCAAACAAACAAAAAAAACCATTTTTTCTCCCCTATTTTCTATTCTCCTTGTTTTCACCCAACCAAATGCACCCTTGAAGCATCCACATTGGTGGAGCTATTTTTTTTAGTTTTTTAGCAACTCAAAAAGCTACTTCATCTATTTTAACATCTCATTTTACAATACACCCAACATTAGTGGTTCTATTTTTTTTACCTCTTCATTTAAATATTATTTCTTTATTAATTTTTATTTTCTTTTTCTTTTAATATGCCTTTTTCTTTCTTTCTATTGCTCCTTCTCGTCTGAAGCAAAACCCAGAGCCACCTCCACCAGCACAACCAACGCAATCATAGCCACCCACCACCCACTACCACAACCACAACCAGCCCACCACAACTCTAATTAAATAAATAAATAAAAAATCACCACCACCACAAACCCAGCATTGAGGCTTCTTCTATGTCCATTGAAGCTTCTAGAGATTGCCTTAGGTTCTTTCTCTCTCACCATTCTTCTTCTACTTCTTCTAATTCTACATCAAATTCGATAACCCATTTTGATAGATACAAAACTCTGTCCAAAACACCCAAATCAGCCCCTATGGTCCGTTTGGATTGAGGGAGAGGGAGGGGGAGTAAAGTAGAGTAGAGTAAATTTAGCACAAAATTAGTTTGTTTTTAGCCAACTCTACTCTACTTCCCTCCATTCCCCCTCCTTCCCCTCTCCATCCAAACAGGCCACTAATGTCGATGGTTTCAAAGCTATCCAAATCTAAGCCCTCAAGGTAGAGCAAACTGTCAAAATCAAATCTTGCTTGTACCAACGGCAATCTGGGAAGAAACCCAATTCCAAAATTGGGCAAAGATAAAGAAGGAAGAGAGACAGACAGAGAAGTGAGATCAACAAGGTGGGTCTGTGGTGGCTGGGCAACAGATCGGCAAAGGTGGAGGGAGGAAAAATAGAGAAAATGAGGGAGTTTGAGGAGAGAGAGGGTAACGGGAAATGAGAAGGAAAATAAAATAATGAGAGTTAAGTGTGAACACAAAATAAAATATTTAAAAAAAAAAAAAAAAAACATTTGAGTTACAGTGTACTGGCAAAAGTAGTTGTGCACTGTAGTTGAGAAACCAAAATATTTGGCTTTGGCTCCACCAATGCCGCCTTAATTTTGTAATTGGTGGTGCTAAAAATAGCAATATGGCTTTTCAGCACCACCAATAATAATGCTCTTAGAGAGAAAACCCATGTCTTTCATCCCATGAGCTTTCATGACAAAATCCTTTAGTTCTATAAAAAGCTTGTGATCCAAAATTTGAAACCTCAAAGTCTCTCTTCCCGTTAGTTCACTTTAGATCAAATCTTCAAGAAAGCACCTTAGAGTGTGCCAAAGTTTCTAGTTTGTTCACGCAAATGTGTCGTTTATGAAGGGATCCATTGAAGAATAAGTTCAAAGTTCTAAACTAGTTGTGGTCATAAGCATGAGTTATCTCCTAAGACTCTATAGTATAACTACAACAAATTGTAAACTCTTTGGTAATTGATTTTCAATTAGAATACCCTTTGGAAAAGTTATTCTTGTAGTGCTTTACCCTTTCTGTGACTTCTCCATCGTCTTTCCACTTTAGAGCATCTCCAATAGACTCTTCAAAACCCAATTTCAGAGAGAAAAATCAACTCCAACTATATATCATTTGTCTCATTCTTTTATTGCTTTTATTATTCTGCAACAAGGCTTGGCGACTTGTTGTTTGTTGGAACTCAATATTGAAATTTTGGATCATATAATTGATTTAATTTGAAATTAAATAATAATTTTGCTATATAATGGTTGTCTTATATTTAATTTGAAATTATATAAGAATTTCGTAATATAATAATTTTTCATAGGTCTAAACCGAATTTAATAGTAGTCATATTTTGGTTTCTTTTATATAATGTAAAGACCATCATGCTCTTATCAGATGAAATGGAGAATAATATGATGATAGACCAGAACATTGAAGGCCAAAGTGAAGACTTAGGGGTCCCGTTCTTCAGCCTAGCTACCATAGCCACTGCCACTAACAACTTTTCAAGCACTAACAAGCTCGGTGAAGGGGGTTTTGGACTCGTATACAAGGTAAACCTACAAGATGATTTATAAAGACCAGACCATAGAAAAAGCAGTTCTCATCATATTCAATATCAATAAAATCTACTAATAAATGAGAATTTCCAGGGTACACTAATAGATGGACAGGAAATAGCTGTGAAAAGGCTTTCACAAAGTTCTATGCAAGGATTGGATGAGTTAAAAAATGAAGTTACGTTGATTGCCAAATTGCAACACCGTAATCTTGTTAGGCTTTTGGGCTATTGCATTGAAGGACATGAGACAATCCTAATCTATGAATACATGTCCAACAAAAGCTTAGACTCCTTCATTTTTGGTTTGAACTTCTCAAAAACTTAATAGTTATTTGCCAAATTTCATATTTTTTTTTAGGACAAAGTTTCTCCAAACCAATTTAGAGAAAAGTTCCTCAATCTACTACCTGGTAACTTTAAATAAATTCCAATTATTTAATAAATTATGTAAATTAATGCCAGTGGAGGACATAGATTGAGGATCATACATAGAGATCTCAAAGCAAGTAACGTTTTACTTGATAGTGAGATGAACCCAAAAATTTCTGACTTCGGTATGGCTAGAATCTTTGGGGGAAATCAGACTGAAGGAAATACAGATAGAGTGGTTGGAACCTAGTAAGTATTCTTAACTTGCTCTATTATCAACTTTTTTCCCTAATCAAAGTGTTTTATTCTTAATGATGTTCTGCAGTGGTTATATGGCACCTGAATATGCCATTGATGGTCTATTTTCAGTAAAATCCGATGTATTCAGCTTTGGAATATTGTTGTTGGAGATATTAAGTGGAAAGAAAAATCGAGGATCTTTCCATCCAAGCCATGGTCAAAACCTTGTTGGAAATGTGAGTTATCAAAACGTTGACTCTCCATTTCACAAATAATGATACATATAATGATAGGAAATTTTTAAATGTTTTAGGCATGGAAATTATGGAAAGAAGGCAAGCCTTTAGAACTTATTGATACTTGCTTAGAGGACTCTTGCATTCTATTGGAGATTGTACGTTGCCTGCGCATTAGTTTCTTATGTTTGCAACAACATCCTGAGGATCGGCCTAACATGTCATCTGTAGTTATGATGTTGCATGGTGAGAGTTCATTACCTGAACCTAAAGAGCCTGCTTCTTTTGTAGGAAAAGAGTCATCTTCATCAAGCAAGAACCAATTTTACTCAAGCAATGAAATTACTGTTACACAATTAGAGGCTCGATAGCCAAACATAATATTAATTTTGTTATCGTATATCTAATAATTGATATTTCTATCGTACATTTTGTAAGTTAAACATAGTTTTATTTCCTAAGTTTGTAACATCAATCTTATTTGAATGTTAAAGGCTTAAAATGGCTTCTTTAATAAGAAAAAGAATTGAGGCTAGTTATAATCTATTTAAACAGTTTCTTAATAACCAAAAAAAAGTAGTTCTAACGAGACCAAGTTCTCATTCAAAAATATCTCACCCTGAAAATAGTTATCCAAAATAAACAGGTCATTTATTGGCTTGTAAGCAAACAATCAAGATAAAATTTGTTGTTTGCTTATTGATTTAATTATGTTGTTTTTGAGATAATACATTATCATGGTTCAAAGAAATGTTAGGAAACTAATGACAATATGTCAATATTAGTTTGTGTAAATAATCCTGTATTAGGGTTTAGGGCAGGTCAAAAACTCCTCAAAGGCAACAAAGTTTCGATATGCTCAAATTTTAAAAGTTGATTTTTTTTTTTTTTCCTAGATCGATATCTTTTCCACGATAATAAATTTCTAAGTGACACTTGCTTTAATGGAAAGTAGACATTTGTGCCTTCAAAATGAACACAAATTTGACTTGATTTAGATTTAAAATGAATGAAACATAGCTAGGGCTATCCATAGGTCGGGTCGGATTGAGGTTGGGGTTGACCACACCTAACCCTACTAGATTGATCAGGTAAATGGAAAATGGACCTGCGGCTGATGAAATATTCATGTCAGACCAAGTGTCTTGATTCATTGGTTAAGCGGGTCAGAGCTGTTAGGTGATTTTGTATTTAAAGAACAAAAACTCAAAAGAAATCAAACCCAAAGGACACAAACCTGAACAACTTACAACCACAATCGAAAGCTAGATAAATCAAACAACAACAAAATACAACAAACCCAAATCTGAGACTAAAAACAAATAGCACCAATAATACCAAAAACCCATATCTGAGACTAAAATGAGAGAGAGAGAGAGAGAGAGAGAGAGAGAGAGAGAGAAGACTTAACCACCACCACCACCACTACTCCCTCCCTCACTATCACCACATCTTTCACAAGATCAGTACATCCACCATTAGATTGAACAATGTTAAATAATATTATTAGCAACGCGATGTGTTATACCATGTTGTATATGCTAGAGTGGATGCGGAAGGGGAAAGCATAGAATAGGAACACTGAGAACACGAGGGTTACGTGGTTCAGCCTTGACGGCCTACATCCACGGAGGAATCCCTTAAGGGCTACATCTTTATTGTATAAGAGTGTAGTACAATAACTTGTGTTATAATGAACCCTAACATGAGTATATATAGGCGACTAAACCCTAGACTACTAGTACAAGCAGGAATGGGCTTGGGCCTATTACATTGGGCTAATATGTCTAATATATATCTCTAACACCCTCCCTCAAACTCAAGGTGGAAGCTCGATGAAGGCTTGAGGTTGGATAAGCATGAGAAGATCACTTGGAGATGCCTTGAAGAATGCCTTTGAAGAAACCACAATAAAGAATGTGCCAATTGACCAATTTAGGAGTTTCAAATGAAGAAACGGAGTCCAAAATCAGAATCTACGCGAAAAACTGAGCAAGATAGGCCCTTTCGAAAATTTTGACTTTTGGTCAAAGGTCAACGCAAAAAGTCAAAGTCAACGGATACTGGTCCGGGTCGGTTCCGGGTTTCCGGGTCGGGTAGCAGAGCCACTAACGTTATTTTATGACGTGGACTAGGGCTGATATGGACGTGCTTGCGTGGCTGTTAACATGGAGTGATGACATCATCATGAGTTCTTTAGCGCGTGGAAGGCGCGTGATGGCGGGTACCGACGCGTGGTGGCTAGACAGATACCCAGGCGGCACGTGTTGGCACGTGTGAAGTCGTATGATTACCAGATTCTCAAGCCATGTAGATCGGGTGACGACAAGGCCGTCTGGCGGCACATGTGGCTGAGATCTAAGCTGGGAGTTGAGAACCTTCGGCGGTGCGTGTGAGAGTTCCAAGAGCCGTTGTCTGAGCGTGGTGGCACGTGCGGCTGCCATTGGAGGTCGGGTTCCTGGGTTATGGTCGCGATATGTCATGGAGCACGTCTGTCTTGTTGGTTTCATCAGGCGAAGGCTTGATGTGCACAAATTTGAAAGGTCAGTGGTTCGACTTGCTTGAGAGATCAGAGATGTAGCAGCGAGGCAGCAACGGAGTTTCCGTGGGAGCTGCGTGATGCTATAGACCCAAATCTAAAAGAAAGCATAGGCACTGTTTTGGATCTATGTTACGCATGTGAGAATCTTCTTTGCTTGCTAGAGATTTTGTTTGATGCCAAGAACGGAGTTTGGTTCTGATACCATGTTAAATAATATTATTAGCAACGCGATGTGTTATACCATGTTGTATATGCTAGGGTTGATGCGGAAGGGGAAAGCATAGAATAGGAACACTAAGAACACGAGGGTTACGTGGTTCAGCTTTGACGGCCTACATCCACGGAAGAATCCCTTAAGGGCTTCATTTTTATTGTATAAGAGTGTAGTACAATAACCTGTGTTATAATGAACCCTAACATGAGTATATATAGGAAACTAAACCCTAGACCACTAGGACAAGCAGGAATGGGCTTGGGCCTATTACATTGGGCTAATATGTCTAATATATATCTCTAACAAACAAGATAAGATCCTCAAAGGAGGCTTTACTACAAAAGGGATTTGGGTCCGCCTGGATACATGGTTGTTGGGTTTGAGGTTATGCCTTGTAGTGTAATGATTAATGCTGATTCAGTGAACAAGTTGAAACCATATGATAAGTTCCCAAATAAATTGAAATGTGATCCAAACACCGTGTCAATGCCGATCAAGCAAAGGCAGCCGATTGTCTTTACCTATGAGGTTGAATTTGAGGAGAGCGACATCAAGTGGCCATCGCGATGGGATGCTTATTTGAAGATGGAGGGAGCAAAAGTCCATTGGTTCTCGATTTTGAACTCCTTAATGGTGATCACATTCCTTGCTGGTATTGTGCTAGTCATCTTCTTGAGGATTGTTAGGCGGGATCTGACCCGTTATGAGGAACTTGACAAGGAGGCACAAGCACAGATGAATGAGGAATTATCTGAGTGGAAGCTTGTTGTGGGGGATGTATTCCGCGCCCCAAACAATCCCTCCCTTTTGTGTATCATGGTTGGAGATGGGGTTCAGATTCTTGGAATGGCTGTTGTGACGATATTGTTTGCAACTCTTGGATTCATGTCACCGTCTTCATGTGGAACACTTATTACAGGTATGCTTTTTTTTTTTTTTTTTTGGTTTCCCATAGTGTTTCCTCAAGGCTTTCAACCAGAGACTAATCACTGTTCACGCCGGGTGGGCTCATGAAGGGGTAAAGCGCTGGCCCAGGAAATTCTTTTCAAAGTGCAGGTAGCAAGACTTGAACTGGGGAGCACACCCAGTCGAGCCCAGTACAAGCACCTTGAGACTGAGAGCCCAACCAACTCAGCCAACCCCCTGGGTTCAGGTATGCTTTTTATCTATATGATACTTGGTATTGCAGCTGGTTATGTCGCTGTTCGTATCTGGAGGACTATTGGCTGCGGTGATTCCAAAGGATGGGCTTCGGTCTCATGGAAGGCTGCTTGTTTCTTCCCTGGTATAGCCTTTTTGATCCTCACCACTTTGAATTTCCTTTTGTAGGGAAGTCAGAGCACAGGGGCCATTCCATTCTCTCTGTTTGTTATTCTGCTTCTGCTCTGGTTCTGCATCTCTGTTCCCCTGACCTTAATTGGTGGATACTTTGGGGCAAAAGCACCTCATATTGAATACCCTGTTAGAACCAACCAGATTCCTCGTGAAGTCCCAGCTCAGAAATACCCATCCTGGCTGCTTGTTCTTGGTGCTGGTACCCTCCCTTTCGGTACCCTTTTCATTGAGCTATTCTTTATCATGTCTAGCATTTGGATGGGCCGTGTATACTATGTCTTTGGATTCCTCTTTATTGTTATGATCCTTCTTGTGGTGGTGTGTGCTGAAGTGTCGTTGGTTCTAACATATATGCATCTCTGTGTGGAGGACTGGAAATGGTGGTGGAAGTCATTCTTTGCTTCTGGTTCTGTCGCCATATACATCTTCTTGTACTCCATAAACTATCTTGTATTTGATCTAAAGAGTTTGAGTGGACCTGTCTCTGCCACTCTTTACTTGGGATATTCGCTCTTCATGGTTATAGCAATCATGCTGGCAACTGGCACAGTTGGGTTCCTTTCATCATTCTGGTTTGTGCATTACTTGTTCTCCTCCGTGAAGCTGGACTATACAACTTTTTCCCGCTCAAAAGATTGGCACTTTGAAGAGCATTGGTGGCAGCCGTTTAAGGGACAAAGAACGAAACTTGCAAAGGATATGTCTACTTTTCTACAGTTTATTTTGCTAGGGAACTTAGAAAATGTAATAACAATTATTCGTCCAGTTTTGCTTAATTCTTTAATAGATGGATATCATGGCATATGATAGTTTGCTACCAAATTTAATTTGCATTCTGGCGGATGGAGGCATGTGTAGTTGATGGTAGTTGGCATGGGATCTTTAGTTTGTAACTTTTTGACTATTCAGTTCTGTTTGTTTTGAAATACTAAAGGCAAATAATATATGCTGTTTATTTCCTGACTGTCTTTGAACAATCTTGACTTGTTTTGTATTGCTTATGCCTCTGCTTCATTGTATGAGTTTGCATATGATTTAGTAATCTTTCTATTTGTTGCATTTCAGTTAGAATTCTTACTTTCCATACTATTCAAATAATGAAATTAGTTCTTTTCAAAAAAAAAAAAAAAAAAAAATGAAATTAGTTTATGACAGCCTATGTCACACACTTCATTGAGTTTAGCACGATCTAAAGCTGCACAATACACCCCTCATGTTTGCCACACTCCCTGTCAGCGTGGTGCTTTAGGCTTAGATATTACCTGGATCCAATCCTTGGAACTGGAGATGTACCGAGTGTTGCGTTTCAGCTTGATGGCATAATAGCATGTCTGATGTCTAAACTCTAAAGCATCAAATGTGTGTTGCGTTTAAGCTTGATGGCATGATAGCAGGTTTGATGTCTAAAGCATCAAACGATTGGATTTGGATAGAAACCTCGTGTATTCCACGTTCCTATATTATCAAAGTGTGTAATGCTGTTGAAATGACCATACCCTTTTTTCAAATCTGTGGACTCTAATTTTACCACTTAGAACCCTTCTTTATATATGAATTTGATTTAGAGTACTAGAAATATCTGTTATATTCTTTCTTCTCGAAGCCCATATTCGTTTTGAATGTTCATATTTTACCCTGGTTTGTCAATTCCTTTCAATTATATACACATTAATATATGAAGATATAAAACAATAACAAATGATAAATACATATACTCTCTCAAGTTTGGTGTAGCAATAAGTTTTCATACGTGCACAAATTGATAACATTTTTAACAAGTTGCGGAGGTTTCTTGCCACTGACTGCACTCTACTTAGGTCACATTTATAGTGGCAATAGTAAATTAGTAATACACCTGCGAAAGTTTAAAAACTTGGTAAGGAAGAAGTGAAATCTTGTGTGTGTTTGAAACTTATTGCTGACAACTGCCAATAATTAAATGCTACCTTGTCTACCTACTTTTCACCAAAGGAGTGATTTGGTTGAAAAATAATACCTAATTGCTGAAACTTTATATTAAAATTGCGACACTTTTAAAAAAGTGAGTTCAACTCACAGTATTTGGGTTCAATCACGATTTCCAATAGACCCATGGTATGTTAGCTCAGTGTTGTGTTTGAGTCCATGATTTTAGATCCTGAATGGATTCAAATCACGTCACTAAAAGTGCCACAGTTTTTCATAAAAATTTTAGAAAGTATTTTTAATTTAAAAAAAAAATTAAAATATAATTTTAAAATTTCAACCATACCACTCATTTTAATCTTATCAATTTACCTCTGTCGCTCTTTCATATACCAAGATCTAAATCCAAGTAAACTCCCAACTGAGAATCTAAACAAGTTGTAAGAAGACTTGCCTAGAAAACATAATCCATAAACTTTCTTCCAGATATGGTGCTCCTTTCCCCTTTCATCACGACTGAGCTTGTCGAGGTGATGGGATAAGTGTTTTTTTTTTCTTTAATCTTCGTCATTAATCCATATCTGTTTTCAGTTGTATTATTCAATTGGATTTTAGATAGTGGACTTTAATTGATTCTCAAAAAAAAGATAGTGGACTTTAATTCTTATAGTCTAAATAGTGCGAGGCAAATGTGAGAGAGAGTAGTTTATTGGTTCTATTAGGATTGTCTCAATACATAGAATTACCTTTTATTTAATTTAAGAATATATTGTGGCAAGATCTTATCGAATGAGGATTTTGTAGTCTTTATTATAAGTATTCTTTATAAAATTTTAATTTATAAATTATTTATGCTATGATACTAGCAATATACTGTGCAAACATTAGTTAATTAATAAACAAATATGATGGGACTGACGAAATCAAGCATAGACGAGGAAAACTGGGCCGACGAGACAGATTTACACTGACGAGTTACCAGTTCATTGACGAGGCTTAAACACCTCATTCAATGCCGCCAATAAACGCCCTGGATGGTTACAAAACCAGTTGTACAGAGCGTTGGGATAAAATTAAAAGCAACATGATGAGGCCAGAAAACGCTACTCAGAGGGGTGTTAAGAACCACCTTAATTGCCCAACGGCTAGAGGTTACAATAACATATATAAAGCCCCCACATGGCCAAGAATAAGGTACGTGCACATTGAGATAGTTACTGTAAGATTTCTCTGATACACTATATTGCTCTTTCTTAAATAACTTCTGATACTGACTTTGGCATCAAAGACGTTGTGACAGGCACCACACTGGTGACCACACTCGAGGGTACATACTTGCAAGAGGTCGGAGATCATTTCTGTCTACATACATTGGCTAACGAATTCACGCTTCATCAGTATAAAAAGTAAATACTGATATCATTGAAATTGTTCCAAAATATGAAAATAAAAACACCTAAACTCTACCAATCATGTGATGAAATAATGTATTCATATGGTGAGCTACAATGCTACACAACAGAAGAGGGAACAGGGCACTCAGGATTCGACCCACCCAACGTCCTCGTTATTATTTATACTAGTCGCAGACCCGCGCGTTGCGCGTGATAATTTTTAGGTAAAATACTATTTTAGTCTTTAAACTTTGTAAAGAACTTAAAAAATAAAGTTTTATCATATTTTTTATAATCTTGTTTATAATGTTTCTTACCATTATCATGATTTGCATAACATAGACATTAAATAAGAGATAGAATTGTTCATTAGATTTTTTTAAGTCATGGTATATATATATATATATATATATATATATATAAAGGTTAAATGAAATGTCAAAAAATGAGATTATAAAATTTTCCAATTAAATTTTGTATTATTATATTAAATTTTTTATTATTGATTTAATTAAGTGAATGTAATTAATGGTCGATTTTATTGCACTATAAAGTTTTCAATATCATCTATATAGTCATTTCTATTTTATTTCTTACTCCTCTTGGCCACTTTTTTATTTTTCAAATAATGGTTACTATTGACGTTTGATTTCATTTCATTTTTTCTTGATTACTTTGTATGTTCCCTCGCTAGTTGTAGTTTTTATAGTTATCAATAAAAAATAGATATCATGAATGACTTAAATAGTTATAGATATAGTTACGTTAGTGGTATATCAAAGGTTTTTTTTTTTTTCAAGGAAATATGAAAGACGTTTCTCTAGTTTGGTCTCAATCAATTAAGACATCCATAATATCTTAACAGAAGTAATAATGAACATTAAATTTTTTTAATGTATGAAGCAGTTAGGTTAGTAGTATGTCAAAGTAGAAAAAAAATTAAAAAAATTCCAAGGAAATGCAAAAGGCCTTTTTTTGAAAAAATAAATGGGAACTTTTGAATTGTAGAGATATATGATTGTTTTAATTACCTTATTTATAGACTTCATTATTAAGTTATAATCATCTAAATTATAGTAGACCACACAAGATAAATATGTATAGATGATTTTTTTTTATTCATGAATCATTATTTCATTGTTTACTTATAAATATCTAAATGAAAGTTTTTAAAAAAAAATATAAATTAAAATAAATGAATATGTAGAGGTAAAATTATATGAAAAGTTAAAACTACCCAAGATGAACGTTTAACCACTGGTATATATGTGTTTTTTGAAGACTAAAAGTTTGTTTGATTGCTTTACCTGGAACTATACAGCTATGCAAATATTGTTGCAAATAGTTCCATTATTTGCAAATTATCAAGTTTGGTGGCCTTACATGAACTCCTATTTTGTGACAACCTTTTTTTTTTTTTCTTTTTGCCAAAACAACTTAAAAATATTAAAACTTAAATGATCACATGTTGTAACTATAAAATACGTCAGTGGTATGAAAAATAGAAAGGTTTAAATTCTTAAAAAAACATTTTTAATAGATGTAATATAAAACATTTTTTCTCAATATTTTATGTAACTTTTCGCATAAGATCAATATTGTTGGAATGCTTTAAAGATGATACATAATATTTTTGAGAAGAAGAAGAAGAAGTAGAAATGATGCTAACACATAATATAAAATTATTAAATTTGTGGCAAAAAAATTAATATATCTATGACAAAGGTTTTTATCTAAATGATATATAGTATTCCATATATGTTTAGTCTTGATTCAAAAAGTCCATTCTCAATAGCCTTATAAGACTACAAATTGCTCAATCCGTAGGCCTAGGCACGTTCAATGAGTGCTATCTAAATTATAAATTATATGACCCTTTATCACACAAATATTTTGATTCTCCTAATGTATGGTAGAAGAAGGCAAGTGTGTGTCTAGCTATTTTCTTGATTTGTGCTGCATAAGTATGAAGGATGTGACTGAATTTAAATGTTGAATAAAATAAGCTAAGAAGAAAAAAGAGTAAAAATAAAATATATAACAATAAACATCAAATTATCCAAGTCATTCTATGTAATATAATAACATTATATTATTATATACTATATGTATAATGTTGTAGGATAATATTTAATAATAAAAGAGAATATAAAATATACCAACTTAAAACACAAAACTAAATCGCATCAACCCAAAATAGAATTCTAATTAACACAAAAATTCATCAACCTAAGTATGGATGCAATAAAAAAATGAAAAACAAATTGAGAGAGAGAGAGAGAGAGAGAGAGAACCTTTGTTTTGTGAGGGAAAACTATGCATAGAATAGAAGAGATAGTGACAAATTTATAGTAAGAGGGTGTGAATAAAAAGAGACAAAAATGAAGGAAGATGAAGGAGAAAAGGAAGAATGATATTAATGTAGAAGGTAGTGGAGAGATGAAAAGGTAAGGAGGGAAATGTTGGAGAAGTAGTGGGGAGATGAAAAGGTAAGGGAAGGAGAAAGGTTGGAGAAGTTTAAATATTAAAAAAATAAATGTTAAAAATAATTATAGGAAAATTGAAAAGAAAAAAGATATTTATAATAAAAATAATGGTTAAAAGATATTTTAATTTTTAAATAATGGAATTTTTAAGTCGCCTTATTAAATGAGAAAATGATTTAAAAATATTTAGGAAAAATTAGAAACAAAAAAGGATAATGACGTGGCTGCTTAGGTGGCTTAACCAGAGCGCAGCAACAATAAATGCTACGCTTCAGCTTTTAGATATATATAGATTAATGTGACATGATTTAATTGGATCAATTAAATATGATACCTATCGGCCACCCCTGCCATAAGTATGGACAGAATGGCTCCAATCTATATGCTACATCATGTTAGGGGTCAAAATACAAAATTTTAAATTTTTGGTGGCAAAATCAAAACGACTCCAAACCTTAATGAGGGTGCAATTTGGAGCTTAGTGTATAATATGTTAGTAAAGAGACTTATTCCAAGTAGGATTCTTGCACATTATTTAGAGTGCCAGAGTGTGGATCAAGGCTTTTTACAAGGTGCCATTCTTCTATTCGTCTTCCTGATCAAGCAGGATGAAAGCTCCTAGTCTCTATCAGTTTTTGAGTGGGACTTTTTACAGGGTGCCATTCTTCTATTTATCTTCGTTTCACACTTTCTTATATTTTTGATTTTTTTAGGCCCTCCTTTTTTATTTTTATATTTTAAAATGCATCTTTTATTAGCTTTGTGCTCTTTTCCTTTTGAGGCGACTCTCCTCTGCTCGTGGTTTTTTTTTTTTTTTTTTTTTTTTTAATTAATTTATTTATTTTTAAATGTTTTTAAATTTTAAATTTTAAATTTAAATTTATTTTTAATTAATTAATTAATTTTTAAATTCTTTTTTTTTTGTTAGAATATGGTTTAGAGATTTGAAATATTCTAAGACTTTAATTTTCTCTAATTTTGTGAATATGACAATGCAAATAACTGTAAATTATACTAAAAAATTTGAAATTATTAAGCAAGAGTGCACATGAAAGACTGGCTTCAAACGAAGCTCCAAAATGTCCTTGTCCCTTCGCCTTTAATGGTATAGTGTAGGAGTACATACACTTCTTTTTTTGTTTATAATGGGAAATTAAATGACTATTCCTTGCTCTTATCATTGACATTTCTTGTTTAATAATCTCAAATCATTTGGTTATCTCGTGCAGCCTGTGCTTGTTGTTATGTATTTGGTGCAGAACATGCCAACCATTGGCTCTTGGCTCATCGACAATGTATTTTCTGTACCTTTTAAATCAGTAAATCTATACCTCCTTCTACATCATGCGGACTATGTTAGATGCTGTCATTTATTTATGAATCCAATGCAGCTTGCAAAATAATGCTATGAATTGCTTTTGATTTTGATTTATTTTTTATTTTTTTTGATGGAGTACTTGATAAAAATAACTTGTAGATTGGTGGGAAGCAAAAGAAGGCCGCATAGAAATCTTGTCTACCATCTATTAGATAGTCAACTAAATGCAAGCGCTACTGTGGTTTGCGTAATTCATGCATCAACGCAAACTCTATAGAGAGGTCCTTTTAGGTAAGAACGCAGATGGAATTCCAGAGAGGAGGCAAATATGGTATGGAAGATGGTTGTTGTTTTGTTGGTGGAGGCCATAATGTCATAATACTGTTTAATTCAGTCTAGGCCAACTGATAGGTGTGGTGCTTTTGTCTAAATTGGAAGGATCTACATCATTTATAATTTCCCCATTTGTATGGTAACTTATGAAAATAATGCAGTCAAGGCAATCTCAGCATGTTTTAAGAGTTCTAAATCTGTGTTTTATTTCGGAAAGAAACATATTTAGATATCATTTGAGAACACTAATGTACTATTTGGTATGTGAAAATTTTGTTATTCTTGACATGGAATGCATAGTTACTATCATCTTAATTAAGGAAGGTTCATGGCTAAAAGAATTTACACAGAGAGAAGAGAAGAGAAGAGAACAGAACACTATTTGCTTGAGAGTGCATGGAGAAGTACAGCAGCAGTGATGATAGCAAGGACAGCCCATGGAGTACTGAGGTAATCTTGTTTCAAGGTTGCCTTCCACTTGTCCCAAGGGAGATTGTGGTATGCAGTCAATATTTCTCTGGAACGATTAGCAAGAAAGATGAGAAACCCTTCAAACTTTTCTTATAATTTTTTTATTGAATGTGAATTTTGAAAATCCAACCGTTAGATTGTATGTTCTATATGTTCTTAACACACATATAAAATTTCGTTCAAATTAGATGTTAAAGTATTTACTATTCGATTAATAAACTTATTTTTTATGCATAATTTTAGACAACAAAAACTTTAAATTTAAACATTTAATTGATGATATAGTTATTGATCTTTGATCTTCTTGAAATTTTGCAAGCATGGAGGATTAGATTTTAAAAATTAAAAATTAAAATAAATGCAGGAGGAGTTTGAAGAAATTCTCTCCAAAATAATTTGGAAACCTTGTCCGATTAGCAGAATAGAAATTTGTAGAGGTGGTAATAGTCTCCAATACAAGGTTGTTAATGAGTCAAAAATTGTTGATAATTCCACATCATTGGCAGTGTCCACGTGGTGATCAAACAATTAAATTGTAAGTGTTAAAAAAAAAAAAAAATGCGTGTGATCATATATTCGAAAATTTGGAATTTGCAAGCAAACCCATTTTTTTAATTTTTATGCCAAATTGGTTTTTAGTTGATCCCACCTGAAACTTGACCATTGCCTGGTGTAGCTGTGTTACATTAGGTACATGGTTTTGATTTTCCTCTGGATGACAGCTCCTGTGATACACTGTACATGTAAAATTTGTATGAAATGAGAAAATGTTCTGCTTAAAAACGCATAATTTTCTTCAAAGATGTTCTATACCTCCAAAAATGCCTTATTTTTTTCAGACATTATGGGTAGGTCTAATGAGGGAAAAATCTTTCATCTTGTTGTCTATCTAGCCTTTGACAAAAAAAAATCTTCCAAAATGAAGAATGGTGCAATGGAGTTGATTTTCAAGAAACAATACATTAGGAGAAAGTCAATATAAACACAAAGAATTTGACAAAAAATTTCATACCAATTGATGTGACAGATTGTTAGTGGTTGGTATAAATATAATATAGTAGTAGGACTAGATAAGAACTAGTAAAAATTTGACAAGCCCAACTATTGTGAAAAATGTTGTAAAATTTTTTGTGTAACATTGCTGATATGTTATACCACATAACCTATCAATTATGATTTACTAAACATGCTATGAACCTCAACATCGCCTTAATAACAAGGGTTGCATTTACGTTTAACATGTGTAACTTTAAGTAATGTTATATCATTCGAAACATATTCTCTAGTCTCTTGTAATAAAATGAGGTCACGAAGACAGGCCTTTTGTGTTGCCTAGCTAGTAGCATATGATGGCTATTCCAAACACAAAGTATCCAAACTTGGAAGAAAGTAGCAGCAAGGAAATTTGGCAGCTGTAGAACTGACCATGATAAACCTATATAATAGTCCTATATTTTCGTTTAGTGGAGAGCCAAAATGTAGATGACATTCTAAGTTCTAACTCAAACAATTTAATGTTTTCTTTTTAATGAAAAAGCCAAACTATGATGGTTCTAAAAACAAAAAAAGAAAAGAAAAAGTCAAACTATGTTATATTATAGTACATAGTAACTTCAAAATTTCCGAACACCTTAGGACTGCAATTGGCTTTATTTAAGAAATTATACACAATGTTCTTATATTTAGCTTCATCCCTTTGTCTTTGATCTCTTATTTAAATAGAAACTTTTCAATTGCTCTCCTTGTACCGTATAATAGTCCAAACTTCAAATTCTATATATAGTTGAACTTTATTTAGGCCTTTGACATATCCAACATACCTTCATTCTTTTTCCTACAATCTCCATTTCAACCATGACTCACTTCGACTTCAATATTTGTTCTTACTTTCTTCAACCTCAAAAGATCCAGTCTCTTCTCAATCAGTGAGAAACAAAAATAGAGAAAACACACGCCAAAGAAAAACAATCACATGCACAAGACAATATTTACGTGGTTCGGCAATTTGCCTACGTCTACGGAGTTGCAGGGATTTCACTATTATCAAGAAAAAAAAAATACAAAGTGCGGCTACAGTGTTTTCTCTCTCTCAAAAACAACAACAAGACCAAAACCCTAATCACCAAAAAACGGTTTCTATATCATGCGCACAGGATTCACAATGGGCTACAAAACAAGCCAAAACGGTTTCTATATCCTGTCGACCCAAGCCTTCGCTCCATGGACTAAGCCTCAAAAAATCTTCCATTAAGAACAACACAACATTATTCGGGTCGGGTCGAGTCGTCAACCGGATCATACATAACTAGGCTCCACAAAGCCCAACAAATCTCCCACTTGGAGACTAGTTCAATCACCAACATTCGCCGCTATCCTCCAAAAGCAATCCCTCATTCCTGCAACTTATCCTCCTTTCCTCAAGCTAGAAGGCCAACTGAAGCTGCACATAGCTTCAGCTTCTCAATAGTGACACCCTTAGTCAACATGTCTACCGGGTTCTTAGATCCACAAATCTTCTCAAGTATTACCAGCTTATCTTCAACAAGGTACTGGATAAAGTGGTATTTTGTTTGTATATGTTTTGACTTTGAATGAAAAGTCGTTTTTTTAGCAAGAAAAATTACACTCTGACTGTCACTATGTAGAATGCCCATCTTCTGCTTCTTACCCAATTCATCTAAGAAACCATGTAGCCAAATCATCTCCTTTCCAGCTTCAGTTGCTGCAACATACTCAGTTTTTGTAGTAGATAAAGTAACAATCTTTTGTAGATTTGAAGCCCATGATATAGCTATACCACCCAGAGTAAAAACAAACCCAGTAGTATTCTTTCTACTATCAATATCACCAGCAAAATCAGTATCTACATAATCCTGCAGTTTCAAACTTGCACCTGTGAAGCAAAGACATATATCTGATGAACCCTCAAGATATCTCAGAATCCACTTGACTGCCTCCCAATGCTACTTTCCAGGCCTACTCATAAATCTGCTCACAACTCCCACTACATGTGCAATGTCTGGCCTTGTACACATCATATCATACATCAAGCTGCCAATAGCTGAGGCATAGGGCACCTTGCTCATATAGTCCCTTTCTTCTTCTGTCTTCGGTGACTGTTCTTTGCTTAGTTTGAAATGACTACCCAAAGGTGTACTAACTGGTTTAGCTTCATTCATGTTGAATCTGTTGAGAACTTTCTTCACATACTCTGACTGTGAAAGCTTCAATGTACCAGTAGTCTTATCTCTAATGATTCTCATACCAAGGATTTGCTTTGTAGCTCCCAAATCCTTCATTGCAAACTGTTTTGACAATTGCTTCTTCAGATTATTAATCTCCTTAATGCTAGACCCTGCAATAAGCATATCATCCACATACAATAGTAATATGATGTAAGAATTGTCAAAAGACTTAACATAACAACAGTGATCGGCTTCACATCTCTTGAACCCAATTCTATGCATAAAATTGTCAAATTTCTTGTACCACTGTCTTGGAGCTTGTTCTAGGCCATACAAGCTCTTTCTCAGTTTGCAGACTAGATTCTCTTGTCCCTGAACAATGAACCTTTCTGGCTGAATCATGTAAATGTCTTCCTCCAAGTCACCATGAAGGAATGCCGTCTTCACATCTAACTACTCAAGATGTAAGTTTTCTGCAGCCACCATTCCCAACACTAGTCTAATTGTTGACATCTTCACAACTGGAGAAAATATCTCTGTGTAGTCAATGCCCTCCTTCTGCTGGAACCCTTTAACAACTAATCTAGCCTTGTAACGTTTGCTACCATCATGCTCATTCTTTACTCTGTATACCCACTTATTGTGCAAAGCCTTCTTTCCTACTGGCATTTCAGTCAGTTCCCATGTTTGATTCCCGAACAAGGAATCCATATCATCCTTCATGGCTAACTCCCACTTACTTGAATTCTCATCTTGCAAGGCTTCATCATAACAATTTGGCTCACCACCATCAGTCAACAGGAGATAATTTAGAGTGGGTGAATAACGGTGTGGAGGTCTAATGGTCCTGGAAGATCTATGGATTTCAGCTACAGGTGTACTCTGATTTACCTGTGAATCTACATTCTTTTTATCTTCTTCACCCATTTTCTAGACAGTACTTTCAGTCAATTCATCTAGGTTGACAAACTCAGATTTCTTTTGATCTATCTCTGTAACATCTAACACTACAGTTGACCTGTCCTTGTATATAACATGTTAATTAAATATCACATTTCTACTTCTGATGATTTTCCTGTTTTGTTCATCCCAAAACCTATAGCCAAATTTCTCATCACCATAGCCAATGAAAAAACATATTTTAGACTTTGCATCAAGTTTACTACGAGCATCAGAATCAATATGAACATAAGAAACACAACCAAAAACTTTTAAATGTGAAAACTTTACCTCTTTACTGCTCCAAACCTCCTCAGGAAGTTTGAACTCCATGGGAATTGATGGCCCTCGGTTTATTAGGTAAGCTGTAGTGCTAACAGTATTAGCCTAGAAAGTTTTTGGTAGTCCAACATGTAACGTCGTACTCCTAGCACGCTCATTGAGAGTTCTGTTCATGCGCTCAGCCATACCATTCTGCTATGGTGTCCCAGGAATTGTCTTCTCCATCCTAATTCCCTGTGCAGCACAATACTCACTGAACCCTCCATCTATGTACTCTCCTCCATTATCTGACCTCAAACATTTTACTTTCAAACATGTTTCTGTCTCAACCATGGCCTTCCACTTCTTAAAAGTTTCAAATACATCATATTTATTTTTCAGAAAATAAACTCATACCTTTCTGCTTGAGTCATCAATGAAGATAATGTAGTACCTTGAACCTCCAAGAGATGCAACCGGAGAAGGCCCCCACAAATCAATGTGTACTAACTCCAATTTTTTAGCCTTTGGTGTTCTGCCGGTTTTCAAAAAACTCAGATTTTTCTGCTTTCCTAAGATGCAGCTTTCACACATGTCAAAATCAATGGACTTCAAATCTAGTAGTTTTCCTTTTGACAGCAGCATCTTCATCCTTTCTTACTCATGTGACCAAGTCCGTGGTGCCATAGGCTTGTATCAGTACTTGCATCAGCAACTACAATTGTGTCTCTTGGACCTGAGGTCATATATAGAGTACCGGTCTTCTTTCCACGAGCCAATACTCTAACTCCCTTTGTAACCTTCCAAGTACCACCAACAAATAGTATTGCATGTCCATCATCAAGTTGTCCAACAGAAATCAGATTCCTCCTCAGGTCAGGAATATGTCGAACCTTCTCCAGTAACCAAACAGACCCATTGGACAACAATATCCGGACGTCTCCCATACCCACAACATCCAAGGCTGAACCATCAGTCAAATATACCTTACCAAAATCACCTGCAACATAATTCTGTATGATTTCTCGATGTGGAGTGGTATGAAACAAAGCTCCTGAATCCAAAACCCAATCATCAAATGGACTGTCTACTGCAAGAAGTAATGCATCCTGTACCTCTTCTGTTATAGCGTTAGCAGAGTCATCTTCATTCTTCTTCTTAGGACTTTTGCATTGCCTCCTAAAGTGACCTGTTTTTCCATAGTTCCAGCATTGTACTTGTTGGCCTGATCTAGATTTACTTCTGTTCTGATTAGAATTTCTGGATTTTGATTTGCCCCGATTTGAATTTCTGTCATTACCTCTACCTCTTGTCTAAAGGTTTAGGGCAAAACCAGATCCTAAGGTTTCGCCTACATCTCTTCTGCAAATCTCCTCAACCAGAATTAAATCTCGTATGTCATTGTACTTTAGCTTTTCTTTTCTTGTAGAATTGCTTGCCATCCTCATTGCCTCCCAACTGTTTGGCAAAGAAGCCAAGATGACCAGAGCACGAATCTCATCATCAAAATCAATTTCTACAGACGACAATTGATTTGTGATAGTGTTAAATTCGTTCAGATGTTGTGCTACTGATGCATTCTCTGCCATCTTCAAATTGAACAATTTCTTCATTAGATGTATCTTGTTGTTTGTTGACGGCTTTTCATACATACCAGACAAAGCCTTCATCAGATCTGCTGTGGTCTTCTCCTTTATAACATTGTGTGCAACTGACCTAGACAGAGTTAACCTGATAACTCCCAGTACCTGTCTGTCAAGAAAAGCCCATTCCTCAGCCTTCATAGCCTCAGGTTTTGTCCCCAAAAGAGGCAGATGTAATTTCCTCCCATAGAGATAATCTTCAATCTGCATCCTCCAATATGAGAAGTCTGTGCCATCGAACTTTTCTATTCCAGACGTCTTTCCTGCTTCCTCTGTCATTGCTCCCACTCAAACCTAACCCTAGGCTCTAATACCAGTTGTAGGGAATTCAACCGAAATTCCCAACCAGTGAGAAACGAAAATAGAGAAAACACACGTCAAAGAAAAACAATCACATGCATAAAACAATATTTACGTGATTCAGCAATTTGCCTACGTCCACGGAGTTGTAGAGATTTCACTATTATCAAGAAAAAAAATACAAAGTGCGGCTACAGTGTTTTCTCTCTCTCAAAAACAACAACAAGATCGAAACCCTAATCACCAAAAAACGGTTTCTATAACCTGCGCACAGGATTCACAATGGGCTACAAAACAGGTCAAAACGGTTTCTATATCCTGTCGGCCCAAATCTCCGCTCCATAAACTAAGCCTCAAAAAATCTTCCATTAAAAACTACGCAACATTATTCGGGTCGGGTCGGGTCGGGTCGTCAACCGGATCAAACATAACTAGGCTCCACAAAGCCCAACAACTTCCCCATGCAAACTCAATTTCCTTCAACTTCCCTAGTTTCCAGCCAAACTTAAATAACACAATAACTTTCCAAGGTGATGCATTTTCATCCATTGGAGTTCTCCAACTCACAAAAAATCAACTAGACGGCCCCATCAATAGTAGTGCTGGTCGTGCCTCTTATGCTGACCCAATGCACCTTTGGGATGCGAGTACAGGGAGACTTACAGACTTTCACGCCGAATTCTCCTTTATCGTAAAAGCCGTTGGTACATCACCATGCAATGGTGATGGGCTCTCATTCTTCATTGCACCATTTGAGTCTAACATCCCTAACAATTCAAGTGGTGGGTATCTTGGACTGTTTAATTCTGAAGTTGCTTTAACCCCTTCGAGGAATCAAGTTGTTGCAGTTGAGTTTGACAATTTTCTAAATCCTTGGGATCCAGTTTTTAATCATATTGGAATCAATGTCAATTCCATTCAATCAGTGTCAGTGGCAAAGTTAACAAGTAGCTTTCAAATGGGGTCAATAGTACATGCTTGGATAAGTTATTACTCAACAACCCAACGTCTGGATGTCTTCGCAGCTTACGTTGACATTAGAGGCATTGGGATGAATTCTAGCCTTTCGATTACTATTGATTTGAGGAATGTTTTGCCAGAATGGGTCAGAGTTGGTTTTTCTGCTGCTACAGGTCAGTTGGTTGAGTTACATCAAATAACTTCTTGGTCATTCACTTCAACGCTTGAAGATTGAAGATTTGAGTAAAAACAAAGTGGGCTTTATCAATAATTTGTTTTGAGCCGAAGGAATTAATTTCCTGCCATGATCATTGCTCGTTGGGTTTTTTAAATTACATGGAAAAAAAAGTAATTTCAAATTGTGGTGATCCAAAAATAAAACTTTAGCTACTTCAATAAAAGAAGTCAATCGATAGATATGTGATTGATTTGTTGTAAGTGAATCATGAGTGACAGAATTTAAGAATAACTTGTAAGTTATCCGTGCGATGCACGGATAATATTATAATGTTTTATGTAAAATGGTTTTTAAGAATGTTATACACATATTATAACATAATTGTGATGTTACTTTGTTAGTAATGAGTTTATCATAAGAAACAATAATTATAAATTGCATACACATATTAATTACAATTATTTAGTTTAAGTAATAAACAATAAAAAAAAAAACAATTTTGGAAGAATATTGTAGAATAAAAGTTGATATAGAGTGTGTGTGTGTGTGTTTTATTTATTTATTTATTTCCCCTTAATTCTAAAACAAAATACACTTATAGCTTTCCTACATCAACATCCGAAATACCCACAATCAATCATGGCTTTTAAAAAACCTAGAAGTCCACAATGTTCAACCCAACATCAAAATCGTAAATGCCGTTGTCACTCAATATAAAATGCAAGCTCCCTTTCTTGGTTGTAGCCAACTCATACGGGTTAATATTAGATTGGACAACAATATCGAAGCTTGGTAGGTGTCGTTGAAAGATTAAAAGTAAATAACATTGTTTTGGTCTATATGTATTTAACATGGAATGACATGAAAGGATATGAATAAGTGTATATAAAGGAGTTTGGTAGGAATACTTTTTGGGAATTTTTCTGAGGTACTACTTTCTATGTAAATATTTGGCCAAATGAATGCTTGAAATTCATATCTTCTTATGTAAATTCACATATTTCTCGTTATTCTAAATATAAATATAGGGGAATGTGAAAGCAAATATAGATTTAAAACCTAATAAATTTCAGTTGTTTACAATTATATGTCCAATTTGGTTGATCAATTCTCCAAAGAACACACAATATAAAAAGGTAAAAAACTTCAATTTTTATTCCTCAAACTTCCTCATCAGCCAAGCAAAGGATTTTTTTTTTCTATAGTCAAATCATAAATTCCATCACAATTAAAGGTACACAAAAACATACTTTAACCTTATGATCAAATGATAAAACTACAAACAAATATATGTCTGAAAAATCAAAGAATTTGAATATTTGAGTAACAAAAACTTAGCTAGCAAAGAAACAACAAAACTTCAAACAAATATGTGTCTAGAAAATCAAAGAATTTGAATTATATGAGCAAAAAGAGATAACTTACCGTGAATGATTTTGACGCTAGTTTTCATCTGCTATTCGACAGAACTATAAACACCCTTCTTTTCTCAAGATACTAAGGAAGTAGTTGAAGGAAAAAAAAATTGGGGCTTCTAATCTGTAAAGAAGTTTGTCCTCATGTCCAACATTTGAAATTAGTGATTTTTTTTTATTAGATATTCAAAAAAATATAAGAAGCAAAAATTAACCTTTTAGTATAAAAACAATAAGAATTGAGAGACAGACACCACTGCACAAATTAAACCAAAGACAAACATTTCAACAAAAAATAAAATAATATTTATGTAATTCTAGATTCCATCTATGCTTCTCACGATTTGGCATACCATTAGATTAAATACATTACAATTAAAGCAAAATTAAGAACGGCTGAAGCACTTACAACATCCAAAGAGAGAAGAAATTAACAAAGTGAGATCAAAATGGTTGACACACATATTTAGCATGGTAGGAGTGCTCCACAACATTGTACTTGTACTTGCGAAGAGCCACTATTAATGCTAAACATGTGTTGGGTTAAGATAGCTTGACCTTGGTTAATTAATTCAATTATCCAAGTTGATTAATTAGGTTCAATTGCATGCAAATCATGGAGGTACCAACAAATCACCAAAAATACTAAATGCATCAGAAAATAAATTTGACATGATGATTAGTTGACAAATGGGAAAAACCTTGCAAGGCAAAAATTTCACTGGGTGATTTTAAGATCACTACTCCCAAGAATCCACTAATCAATAATCAAGCAGTTACAAGTATAATGAATTTTACTCCTACCTTGACCTATCCCAAAATACCAACCTATAGTTGAACCTTTGCTTCAATACCTAATTGGACTTGATCTTGTAGTAACCTTCTTTTCCTTTGATGCATAAACCTCCAATTTGTGACTAACCCTTTGCATGGATTCCAGTACGTGATTAACTCCAGCAACTTGATCAGATGTTGTTAGTTACAATGTTCTTCACTTCATCAACAATAAAGATCTGGAAGCACTCGGTTACAAAACCCTATGATGTACAAATGCAGTAGCTTCACACGGAGAAAATAAATCTCTTGGTCTCTGTATCCGTATGTGATGGTTCTTAAAATAAGTCTTATATATGTCTAGGGTTGTGATAAAAGAAATCCTAAACAATTGCTCAAGCTAGGGCCGAATTTCAGATCTGGAAAACTGAAAATCGTAATTCTCGATAGATCGAACTGCTGTCGAGCTATCTATCGAGCTTCACATTAAGTCTAAATTGCAAGCATCTGTCGGGCTATCAGTCGAGAATTAATGAACAGCTTTTCCTCACTTGTTTCTTGGACCAATCTTCATGTCTTTAATACTTGACTTGAATAACATGTTTCTTGAAGTACTAAACTCATCTTAGATCTACCCAATTACAAGTAAAGTACAATTTGTCAATGGATTAGCCAATTACAATAAATTATGACCCTAACAACATGAACAATAGATTTCAAATTAATTGATGCATTTAGTAGGAGCATTTGGAAGAGCATGATGATACCAAATATGATAAAGCAAATCCAAACATAAGAAACAAAGGTCCAAATCATGCATGGAATGTATATGAAGAAACATGAGGAGATAAGAGTAGACTTGAGAAGATTAGAAAGGTGGCGAAAAGGGAAAAAGAAAGAGTAAATTGACCTTTTGGAAATTGGAATCGCATACACACATAGATCAAACGAGGCTTAGCTTGAGCGTGAAAAATAAATTTGTGTAAGCGGGGAGAGAATGACTACGGCGAATTTGAGGGTTTTTCAGCTTCTGCACTAATTCCTTAAAGCTTGAGACAAAACCTCTTGCATTACCAAATGTATGGAAAAGAGAAGAGACATATGTACCAGAATAGCAAGAGTAGGATGGTAAGAACAAGTTACTATGATAAATTGGGTAATAGTTATAAAAACTTAATGAAAAGAGGGTAAAAATGCTAAATATAAAATTAGAGTGCCACATGGCAGGAACTCATACACTCTCGCATGAGGTCTTTGCTTTTATATATGTTGCCTTCCACTTGTCCTAGGGGACACTACAGTAAGCTATCAATTCTCCAAAACAATTAGTAGGGAAAAGGTTTCTCACTAAACTAGTTTAGAGAGGAACCCTTCAAACTTTCTTTATATTTTTTATTGAATACGAAATTTAAAAAAATCTAACAATTGAATTGTATGTTCTTTTTGTTCTTAACACACATATAAAATTTTATTCAAATAAGATGTTATTTACTATTCGATCAATAATTATTTATGCATAATTTTATACCACAAAAACTTGAAATTTAAACATTTGATTAATAATATAGTTATTGATCTTTGATATTTTTGAAATTTTGCAAGTATGGAGAATTAGATTTTCAAAATTTACATTAAAAAAAAAACGGGGAGTTTGAAGAGTTTCTCCCCAAAATAGGTTGGAGAGAAACTTAGTACAATTAGCATAATAGAAATTTGTAGAGGTGGTAATAGTCTCCAATACAAGGTTGTTAATGAGTCACAAATCTATATCTATATATATCTAAAAGTTGAAGCATATCACTTATTGTTATTGTGCTTCTGTTGAGCCACATCAGCAGCCAAATCATCAGTTTATTTTCTACATTTTCTTTTTTCTTTTTAAACTTTTCTTCTCCCTATTCTCAAAAAATAAAAATAAAAACTCTTCTTTTCGCTTTTAGTCCACACCTACTGATACACTTCTTCTAACATTTCCCCTCCTCTTTGCCTTTTTATCTCACCACTACTTTCTTTTTTCCGTCATACCTCCTTAATCTTTTTCTCTTTCTTATATTTTGAATCTTCTTTTCCCTATTTTATTTTGTATAAATTTGATATAATTTCTATTTTCTACCATTCATTTCATATTTTTCTTACACAAACTGTGAGAATTCTCTCTCTCTCTCTCTCTCTCTCGGTGTATTTTTCTTCATTTTGATAACTCTTTATTTATGGGGTTCTTTCTTATAGCTCTAATTAAGGTTTAAGGTTGATGGTTTTTTTTTTTTTTAGTATGCATTTTGATTGTGTTTTTTTAATTTCCCATCACAAACTCTTCTCTCTACCTTTAATAGCTTTGGTTGAATTTTGGCTTGGGTTAGTACTTGGTTTTTTTTTTTTTTTTTTGGAAATAGGAATTTGAGTTTATATTAAATTAAACACAATCTACATGGCTATGAATTTGAATATGCCTACCTATTGTTTGAGTAATAAATAATTATAAAGTATATCTTTTATTCTTTTGGTTTCATTTTAATTTTGGTTAAGATAATATAACAATTTTGTGATGAATTTTGATTATTCTGATAATCTTCTTATTCTTTAAGAGTTGAGAAATTTGAATAATAAATTTGAAACTTATAAAGTTTAGTTGTATATTAGGTGTGGGGGCATTTTTTGCTTCAAAGGAAACTCATGTGTACTTCTTTAGGCAAATTTTTGCTCTTGTCCCACATTGGAAGGGTTTCCTTCCTCCTAGAACTTTATAAGGCATGAACCAATGGCATTAGAGTACCACTAGTTTGGTTAACCAAACTAGTGGTACTCTAATGCCATTGGTTCATGCCTTATAAAGTTCTAGGAGGAAGGAAACCCTTCCAATGTGGGACAAGAGCAAAAATTTGCCTAAAGGAGTACACATGAGTTTTCTTTGAAGCAAAAAATGCCCCCACATTAGGCAAATATAACACACTACAACAGAAGTTAGAAGAATATGATTTATCTTAAAAAATATTAATTAAAAAAAAATAGAATGATATGTTTGTAGAGAAAGAAATTAAAATATTTGTAAAAATCTTTTTTTTTTTTTAAATAAACAATATTTGGAATAATTGTTATTTTTTATACATTACACGCCCCATTACATAATATTTATCTATTCTCATGCATTGCGTGGATCTGAGGTTAGTTGTTGATGGTTTCACATCATTGGGAATTTCCACGTGGTGATCAAACAATTAAATAGTAAGTGTAAAAAAAAATTTAAAAAAAAAACTGTGTGTGATCATATATTCAAAAATTTGGAATTTGCGCAAACCCATTTTTGAATTTTTTTTCTCAAATAGGTTTTTAGTTGATCACACCTTAAACTTGACCACCACCAGGTGTAGCTGTGTTACGTAAGGCACATAGTTTCGATTTTCCTCTGAATGACAGCTCCATGTGGTACATGTAAAATTTATATGAAATGAGAAAATGTTTTGATTTAAAAGAGCATAATTTCCTTCATAGATGTTCCATCCCTCCAAAAATGCCTTATTTTTTAAGACATTATGGGTAAGCCTAATGAGGGAAAGTCTTTCATATCTTGTTGTTTATCTGGCCCGACAAAGAAATCTTCCAAAATGAAGAATGCTGCAATGGAATTGATTTTCAAGCAACAATACATTATGAGAAAGTCTATATAAACGCAAAGAATTTGACAAAAAATTTCACACTAATGGATGTGGCAAATTGTTAGTGGTAGGTAAAAAAGTTTGATAGCTCAACTATTGTGATAAATGTTGTGAAATATGCTATGACTATCAACATCACATTAATAACAAGGGTTGCCTAGCTAGTAGCATATGATTGCTATTCCAAACACAAAGTATCGAAACTTGGAAGAAAGTATTAGCAAGGAAATTTGGCAGCTGTAGAATTGACCATGATAAACATATTTAGGTGGCGTTTGGATTCAGCGTTTTGCGCGTTTCACGTTTTGCCTTTTTTTTAGGCGTATTAGCTTTAGAGGACAACTAGCACTATTCATGCACTGTTCACAGAACCCACAACTACTTTATTAAAAAAAAAAAATTAAAAATGGGTCCTACGGCACTATTTACACATTTAAAAATTATTTTACTACAGTGTTTTCAGTTTTCAGCAAAATAAGCTGTACCCAAATGGACCCTTAATGGTCCTATATTTTCGTTTAGTGCAAAGGCAAAATGTAGATGACATTCTAACTCTCACAATGTAATGTTTTCTTTTTAATAAGAAAGCCAAACTATGATGGAACCAAAAAAAGAAGAAGAAGTCAAACTATGTTATATTATAGTATATAGTAACTTCAAAAATTCCGAACACCTTAGGACTGCAATTGGCTTTATTTGAGAAATTATACACAATGTTCTTATATTAGCTTCATCCTTTTGACTTTGATCTCTTATTTATAGAGAAACTTTTCAATTGTTCTCCTTTTTTTTTTTTTGGGAGCAAATACAATTGTTCTCCTTGTACCGTATAATAGTCCAAACTCCAAACTCTATATAGTTGGAACTCTATTTAGGCTTTGACATATCCAACATATCTTCATTCTTTCCTACATTTTGCATTTCAACCATGACTTACTTCGACTTCAACATTTGTTCTTACTTTCTTCAACCTCAGAAGATCTAGTCTCTTCTCAATCCGCTGTTCATCTTCTTTTTATTGCTGCTTCCCCATGCAAACTCATTTTCCTTCAACTTCTCTAGTTTCCATCCAAACTTATATTACACAATAAATTTCCAAGGTGATGCATTTTCATCCAATGGAGTTCTCCAACTCACAAAGAATCAACTGGACGGCCCCATCAATAATAGTGCCAGTCGTGCCTCTTATGCTCTACCAATGCACCTTTGGGATGCCAGCAGAGGGAGGCTTACAGACTTTCACACCGAATTCTCCTTTATCATAAAAGCCGCTGATACTACAACAACATGGCATGGTGATGGGCTCTCATTATTCATTGCACCATTTGAGTCTAACATCCCTAGCAATTCAAGTGGTGGGTATCTTGGACTGTATAATTCTGAAGTTACTTTAACCCCTTCGAGGAATCAAATTGTTACAGTTGAGTTTGACAATTATAAAAATCAATGTCATTTCCATTCAATCAGTGTCAGTGGCAGAGTGAACAAGCAGCATTCAAATGGGGTCAATAGTACATGCTAATGTAAGTTATTACTCAACAACCAAATGTCTGGATGTCTTCGCAACTTAAGTTGACATTAGTGGCATTGGGATGACTTCTAGCCTTTCGATTACTATTGATTTGAGGAATGTTTTGCCAGAATGGGTCATTGTTGGTTTTTCTGCTGCTACAGGTCAGTTGGTTGAGTTACACCAAATTCCTTCTTGGTCATTCAATTCAACGCTTGAAGATTGAAGATTTGAGTAAAAACAATGTGGGGTTTATCAATAATTTGTTTTGAGCCGAAGGAATTAATTTCCTGCCATGATCATCGCTCATTGGGTTTTTTAAATTACATAGATACAAAAGTAATTTCAAATTGTGATGATCCAAAAATAAAACTTTAGCTACTTCAATAAAAGAAGTCGATCAATAGATATGTGTTTGATTTGTTGTAACTTAATCATGAGTGACAGAATTTATGAACAATTCTTCAAGTATTTATTTATTTTCTATTTCTTTAGGGAAGGAATTTAAAAAAAAAAAAAATTATAATAGTCTTTTAGTTTGAATAGAAGTTAAATTTGTTAAAATTTAAATGATAAGGTTTTACCTAAAATTAAACTATTGTTAATTTTATCCCTTAATTTGAGGAAATATATCCTAACAATTAATAAAAAATTAATTTAATAGGAAAAAAAATGTTCTATAGAGAGAAAGAGAGTATCATATAAATTTATCAAATCCTATGAATCTATACAACATGTATATCCCTCCAATACAAATACATATGCATAAGTTGCAACTCAAAAAAAACAAAAAACGAAAAACAAAAACGTGGAGTGCAAAAGAGATTCTATGGTGTTAGGACATATGTGTTTTCACTTGTTAAGAACATATGTCACTTATTTATGTAAATTGGCTAATCCGTTGACAAAACGCACTTTACTTGTAATTGGGTAGTTCTAGGTGTTTTTAATACTTCAAGAAACAAGGTTTCAAGGTCAAGTGTTGAAGTCATCAAGTCTGTCCAATAAAAAGCAAGCTGAAGTGAAAATTCATTAAACCTCGACACCTGCTCGATAGCTACCTCGACACCTGCTATCTGTCGAGATTTATAATTTCAGATTTTCTGATTTGATTTTCTTGGGATCCGTGAATATGCTTTTGGGCCTTCTTTTCTTCTAACCCTAAATATATAAAAGGATTGTTTTAAGAGCCGTCAAATTGTATACAAGTTGCAAAAGCATTGAGCAATCTCTGCTCAAGCAAATTGTGATCAAAAGACAAAGTTCTTGACCTAGTTCATCTTCTCTGAAGAAGTTGCTGTGTATTTGCACCAAAGGGTTTTGTGACCAAGCATCTTCCTGATCTTCATTGTATAGGATGAACTGAAGAACTTTGCAGCCAACCTCTTTTTCTAAGTTGTGTTGAAGTCGCGTACTGGAATTTGCGCATTGGTTAGTCACGTACTTGAGAGCCGTGCATCAAAGGTGGGAACTGTCGCTACAGATCAAGTCCAATTGGGTATTGGGGTAAGGGTTCAACTGTAGGTTGGTAAGGTACTTGGGATTCCTTTACTTGTAACCGCTTGATTTGATAATAGTGGAGTTTCGGGAGTGTTGACCTGAAAATCACCCGGTGGGGTTTTTGCCGTTAGGGTTTTCCCCATTCGTAAACAAATCACTGTGTTATTTAATTTCCGCTGCATATTTAGTTTTTGGTGATTTGTTTGTGCTTCCACGCAATTGCATGATTAATTGATTAATTAATAACTTGGCTAATTAATTAATTGGTATAATCACAAGGGATCATTCAGATTGTGGCCTATCAAGTGGTATCAGAGCAGGCACACTCTGTTTAGGTTTAATCTTTGCTGTGTTGATCCATTGACCCCTGTTTGTCATGGATAGAGAACAGTCATTAATCATACATCCTTTATTTGATGGCACTAACTATGCATACTGTAAATTTCGCATGAGAGCTTTCTTGCAGTCTTTAGATGAGAAGGTGTGGCAAGCTGTAGAGATTGGCTAGACTAAGCCAAAAGAAGAACCGGCTGATTGGGATGTCGCAAAGATCAAGGCGGCTAACTTCAACAGCAGAGCGTTAAATCCCCTATTTAGCGCAGTCACCAATGAGGAGTTCAAGAAGATATCCTCAACTGAAACTGCTAAGGAGGCTTGGACCATCCTCCAGACAACCTATGAAGGAACAAAGGCTGTCAAAGATTCAAAGCTTCAGAGGCTCACTACAAGCTTTGAAGAAATTAAGATGGAGGAGGATGAGTCGTTTGATGAGTTCTATACCAAGCTCAAGGACATAGTGAACTCAGCCTTCAATCTTGGGGAAACCATCCCTAAACCCAAGGTTGTAAGGAAGGTGCTCAGATCTCTACATGAGAGATTCCATGCCAAGATTACGGCAATAGAAGAATCAAAGGATATTGACAAAATTCCTTTGACTGAGCTGGTTAGAAACTTGCAGACCTACGAGCTAGGACTATCTAGAATTGGCAAAACAGGTAAAAGCAAGAGCATGGCGTTGAACGCAAAGAGTAGTGATACAGATGAGTCTTCCGATGATGAAGATTCCAAGATGAAGTCCTACATTACATGGCAGTTCAAGAAGTTTATGAAGAATGCCAATGGGAGGAACTTCGACAAGGACCGCAGACAATCTAGTTCTTCTCAGTTTAAGAGTCAAGACAAAGGGAAGAAGGATGCTAAGGATGGTGGTCAGTACACTGTTCCTGCAGGACCAAAGTGTTTTGGATGTCATGGATTTGGTCATATGAAGCATGAATGCCCGACATATCTCAAGAACGTTGGGAAGAGTAAGGCACTTGTTGCAACCTTGAGTGACACTGAGCCTGAAGATGATTCCGACAATGAGGATGACAGAATCTTAAATGCCTTCACTGCCATAGTTAATCCTACTGAAGGGATTGTTGAAGAAGTGGATGAAGAAGAAGAACTGGTGGAGTCCAAATTTGAGAAGATGAATGATCAAGATGATATCCATTCAGCCTATGAGAAGCTTTACAAGCTCTCTAAGAAGCATGAGAAATTGTATAGGCTGGCCACTAAGAAGCTCAGTGATATGGAACTTGATCGTGAAGAGTTGTCCACAAAGTTTCATGAGGCGAATCAAACTATTGGAGCACTGAGGTTTGAGAACAACTTTTTGGCTGAAAAGACCAAGAAGCTTGAAGTGGAGCTGTTTCAAGTCAGAGCTCAACTGGAGAGGACTTCAAGTGCAAAGCTTGATGAGATGCTAAGCAATCAGAAATCTGCTTCGGATCGAACAGGCTTAGGGTATGGTTTTTCTTTCTCTAATTCTGCTTCTACTAGTAATACTGTTTTTGTTTCTCCTGCTAATAACACTGAAATTGAGAACACTGATGTTAAATCTGAATTAGCTAGTAAGAACTTAGATAAGGGTAAATCTATCTTAGGAGCACCCCCTAAGCAAGATAAGAAAGATGCTAAAAACCCTAGGGCTAAGAAGGCTAACTCTCAAAAGCCTAAACAAAAGAAGCAGCATCTCTGTCATCATTGTGGAGCTGCCGGTCATACTCGACCAAATTGCTATAAGTGGCTAGCCACTCAATAGAGCAACGGCATGATAGCATCAGGAAGCCAAAATCAGCTTCAATCCTCTCTTGCTCCTCTTGGAGATCTTCTGAAAGCCCTCATGTTCCTTTCGAACTTGAATGATTTCAAATCTTTCCCCTCACTGCTGGTTCAAGGGTTCAATCAAAGGAAAGGTTCTTCCAAGGTGTGGAAGAAAAAGGACTCTAAGTGATTTCATCACTTTCTTCTCCCTTCTTGTTTTTCTTGTTTGTTGCACTGCTTGTGTGTTTTGCATTTTTTTGTTGAGTCAGTCTAGTTTTATACTTTGCTTTGTTTAACATGTTTTTGTGTGTTTACTTTCAGTTTTGTTTATTTTGTTTTTAATATAAAAATAAATAAATTTTTTTTAAAAAATCAGAAAAATACAAAAACAATGTGTGTTTTGTGTACTTTGGTACTTGTGTACCTTGGGATGACCATTGAAACAAAGTCTTCTAAACTTTGTATCTCTTGTAGCTTAGATGAGCATCTCTATGCACAACTAAGCAAGTGAGCTTTGTAGCTCTTGTTTGTGATGAGTAAGTCTAAGTTATCTCTTAAAACATAACATTCATATCACTCTTTTTGACGGGTAGGACTAGAAAATCCTAAGAGAAAGGCATAAATAACCATCTCACCACTGTTGACCGCCAATCATAAATGACACCTGTATGCTTCGGCATAGCAAAAGTGCAGTGTCAAAGACATTCGTATGCTTCGGCATAGCAAAAGTGCGATGTCAAATGATTAACATCTTGGGTATTTCTTTTCTCTCTTTTATATGCCCATGTATGGTATGCTAAAATAAAAATAAATATGCAAAGAAAATAAAAAACAAAAAGATCAAAAATGCTTTAAATATGGTTGCAAGTGTGTATTCTAGGAGATGTGGGAGTTATAGGATGTACCTCGAAGGTGATAGTCCCCATCAAACAGTTATGATTGTGTGTGAGTTAAAGTTATTTTCTCATATCTCAGATTGTCATAACATGTATACACATATGCAATCTTGCGATGTTTTTCACACACAACATGTAATATTCTTTACTACTTTTGATACATGTGCAGGTACAATGTGATTTGGCCATCACAAGTGTTTACATGTGCTAATGTATGCTCACTAAACTGTCTTAACTTGTTTTTGAAAAATAAAATTGGTTAGACTTGTTTAGTGTGTGTGTGTGTTTTTGAGGATCCATGTGCTTAAATTCTTGTCGAGAGATGATTTTGAGAGCTTTATATGTTGATTGGATCTATGGTTGAGGTGTATGTTGGATTGCATTCATGTCTGTGTTTTTCACTTCTCAAAAAACTGCTTTTTACTGCTGGCTTAACACCTCCTCGATACCTGGTTATCTATCGAGCTTCTTAAGCCTTTTCTTATCGCAATCTCGACACTTGTCTCGACACCTGGTGGATCGATCGAGAAAGTTCCTGTCTCCTCGATACCTCCTCGATACTTGATCGATCGATCGAGCTTCTGTTCTTTGAAACTGGTTCTTATACCTCGACACCTCTCGATACCTTCAGCTGTTGACGGCCATTTCCTTGACACCTTCCTCGACAGCTTCCTCGATACCTCTCGACACCTCAGCTATCGAGAATTACTGAGGTGTCTATTTAAGCTCCAGTCGCGATTTTCTCTCATTTCACTCGATCTTTCTCGATCTTTCCGTGGCGTTTCCTCTCCCAAACACCCTTTTCTCACTCAAATCTTCAAACCCACTTGATTTTCAGTCTTCTCTTGGTTTCAATCACTTGCTAAGATCTCATTTCCCTTTCTTTCTCATGCATTTCATGTTTTGAAACTTAGGTTTTGGGATTTTTGGAAATTTTTGGGGTTTTTCAAAATTAATGAGTTTTTCTTGAAATTATGGGTTGGGTTTTCACTTAAATGTTTTCAAAATGTCATACATTGAATTTCATGTGCATTAGAATGATATTTACATGCATTTAAATGTGTGCTCTATGTTTGTGTGCTGGTAGGATTGGATTGGGCTGAGCCCATGATGTTTTTCAATTTGCATGTCACATGCTCATGCATTCCCATGCATACGTACTTTTTGTTCAATATATTTGATATATATGAACTGTGTTGGGACTTTTCTGATTGTCTCCCTCTCTATCTCTTTCTCATTCTTTTACGTTAGTAGTGTCTATGGCACCCAAACGTAAATCCACTCCGGCTCGGAACCCTCTGCGTTCTAGAGCTTCCTCTTCTTCTGACTCTGCTCCTTAACCTTCGGTTCCGTGATGGAGATGCCCACAAGGCATTTTTGGAGAACTTTTCTCGACGAGGTGTTCATTCGGAACGCCAAGTCATTTTGGCGGACTTCGCCGACACTGACCTTCCCTCTGTCATTCACAGTAGGGGATGGGAGTCACTGTGTGACGTCCCGGTCACTTGTCCTCTCGTGCTGATTCAGGAGTTTTACTCCAACATGCACGGGATAGATCGTTCAGTACCTCTCTTTTTCACTCATGTTCGAGGTACGCGCATCCCTGTCACACCGCAGCTAGTTGCGGATGTGCTTAAGGTACCTAGGATAGATTTTCCTGACTACCCTTCCTGTGAGCGTCTGAGGACTGTGTCCAAAGATGAGCTCATCTCTGCTTTCTGTGAGCACCCTGCTGATTGGGGAGAGCATCAGTACACATCATGTAGGCCTTTTGCTAAAGGTCTTAGATTTCTTAACATGGTGATGAATTTTGTACTCCATCCACTCTCTCACTACAACTCCATCACTGAGCCTCGTGCTCGATTTTTGTTATCTTTATTAGAGCATCTTACTATAGATTTTCCTTCTCACTTCATACTTTCTTTCATAGATGTTCATCTTGATTCGACGTCCCGTGATAAGCTCATCTTCCCTTCCGCTATCATGAGGATCTTACGCCATTTTTCCATTCCCTTTCCTGTGTCCGACCACTTCACACACATCTCTGCCATAGATACCGCTACCGTAAAATGTAGTGAGGCGCAGTTCAGGTCGCGACAGACTGATGCCCCTCCTCCTTCCCGTTCGGCTCCATCCAGATCAGCTCCATCTACATCTGCTCCTTCTTCCTCTACGGGCGATGTATCTCTAGGAGACATTATGGTGCAACTGCAGCGCATGGACACTCGCCTTGATACACTCTCTGCTGAGTTGTATCAGGTGAATGTTCGTGTTAGTCGTATTGCACGACGGCAGGGGACCATGGGTGGTTTTGCTCCAGAGGCTACTCCTTCACCACCTACTCTAGCAGCTTCAGATTCTGATGATGAGGATGATGATGATGATGATGATGGAGATGCTAGCTCTGCTGATGAGATGTCTACATGACACTCTACCCTTTGTCACTCGTGACAAAAAGGGGGAGTAGTTTTGGGTTATAAGAGTAGTCATCTTAGGGGGAGAGTTAGTATAGGACATTTTTGATAGGGGGAGTGTTGATATTTTGAGGGATGTAGTGAGGTTTTGATGTATCTTTTCTTTTATATTCTTTATAGATACATTGATCTCGTATATGAGGTCCTTTGACCATTTTTACATACATTGTACTTATTTTTCTTTATATATGTGGATGTATGTTTCTTTCACCTATCTCTCCATGTGTTGTTTCTTCTCTATCTTTATACACATGTTCTTTATACTTGTATGCAATCTATTATTTCTGTTTCACACAAGATGCCTTGATGAGTTTTGTTTAAAGTGTTTCAGAAATACAGGTTGTCAAAGTCTACTTGCCATAAACTCTCTTCTTGCAAAGTTTTTCAAGAGTTTGTGTTAGGATAGATTTTATTGTATTCAACAAGTGAATATGAGTTGAGTGATTTATGACTTCTCTCATATGTTCATTTGTTTGTTGTGGTTTTGTCATGGATTGCCAAAGGGGGAGATTGTTAGGACATATGTGTTTTCACTTGTTAAGAACATATGTCACTTATTTATGTAAATTGGCTAATCCTTTGACAAAACGCACTCTACTTGTAATTGGGTAGTTCTAGGTGTTTTTAATACTTCAAGAAACAAGGTTTCAAGGTCAAGTGTTGAAGTCATCAAGTCTGTCCAAGAAAAAAGCAAGCTAAAGTGCAAATTCATTAAAGCTCGACACCTTCTCGATAGCTACCTCGACACCTGCTATCTATCGAGATTTATAATTTCAGATTTTCTGATCTGATTTTCTTGGGATCCGTGAATATGCTTTTGGGCCTTCTTTTCTTCTAACCCTAAACATATAAAATGATTGTTTTAAGAGCCGTCAAATTGTACACAAGTTGCAAAAGCATTGAGCAATCTCTGTTCAAGCAAATTGTGATCAAAAGACGAAGTTCTTGACCTAGTTCATCTTCTCTCAAGAAGTTACTTTGTATTTGCACCAAAGGGTTTTGTGACCAAGCATCTTCCTGATCTTCATCGTATAGGATGAACTGAAGAACTTTGCAGCCAACCTCTCCTTCTAAGTTGGTGTTGAAGTCGCGTACTGGGATCTGCGCATTGGTTAGTCACGTACTTGAGAGTCGTGCATCAAAGGTGGAAACTGTCACTACAGATCAAGTCCAATTGGGTATTGGGGTAAAGGTTCAACTGTAGGTTAGTAAGGTACTTGGGATTCCTTTACTTGTAACCGCTTGATTTGATAATAGTGGAGTTCCGGAAGTGGTGACCTGAAAATCACTCGGTGGGGTTTTTGCCGTAAGGGTTTTCCCCATTCGTAAACAAATCACCATGTTATTTAATTTTCGCTGCATATTTAGTTTTTGGTGATTTGTTTGTGCTTCCACGCAATTGCATGATTAATTGATTAATTAATAACTTGGCTAATTAATTAATTGGTATAATCACAAGGAGTCTTACAGATTGTGGCCTATCATATGGAAAGATCATTGGTGAATATATATAACTTTTGAAATTTTGATAATAGATTTTAAGTAGGAGTAGGATTTAAATTTCTAAAACTTAAATGCATGTTGCATGTTTTGGTAAAACACTTATTGTTATTTTATTTGAAGAAGTTGATAAAAACAAATAAGTTATTGTCTCTATCAATTAAAACTTAGATGCATGTTGCATGTTTTGTTAAAAATGAATATTGCATGTTTAATTAGTTGAAACACTTATTGTTATTTTATCTAAAATTCATGTTGCATGTTTTGTTAAAACACTTATTATTATTTTATCTAAAAAAAGTTGATATGAACAAATAAGTTGTTGTCTCTAACAACTAAAACTTAGATGCATGTTGCTTGTTTTGTTAAAACTTAAAACACTTATTCTTATATTATTTAAAGAAATTGACAAGAACAAATAAGTTGTTGTCTCTATCTAAATTTTTTTTTTAATCTAAAGTATTGTTGTAACTTGGTGAAGCCATTTGATGCAACCACAGTTTAGAAAAAATTGATGCAATTTAGTAAAGTCATTTGGCATAACTACGACTTTTAAGTCCAAATTTTATTATATTTACTAGTATTACTTTTGTGCACTGCGCGGATTGCTGAAAATTCATATGAAAGCTAATTTTTTTTTTAAATAATTAAAACAAAATTATTAAATAAATATTAATAATAAATTATAAAATAAGTAAATAATTTTAATAAAAAATTGCTTTAAGGTCTAGTTGTTTAGAGTTTGGACTTTATCAGTGTTTATCTAAATTTGAAAATTCTCTTTGTGTTTTGTATTAATTTCTTAATGTATATGAGATATGAAATGAGTTTGATCATTCATTCACTCTTATTTGGCTTATATTTAATCAATTTTCTAACCAGTACAGACAATATTAAACAAAATAGATTCTCAATACAAAATTTTTCCTAGTGATAGTCTAATTAAAAAAATCAACATACTCACAAATTAAATATAATAACCAAAACCAAAATTTAAAAAAAAAATACACAAAAGAGTTCAAAATTTGAGAATTAAAAAAAATTAAAAACATACATAAGAGAACCAAGAACTTAAATGGGTGTCCATTGTTTGCTTTTTTATAGTAAATTTCCTTTGGCATAATATCCTGCATACAAATTCAAAAGCAAGGAACAATGAATAAGATGAATTTATTAGATTAAAGATAAGCGTAAGTTACATCTTGGGGAAAAAAGTGAAAAACAAAAAATACAACAACGTGTGGTGTATTGCATAGAATTTAATTATAAGGATGACTTTATTGGTTAAGCAAGATTATATCCAAAAACCATGACTTAATATATATATATATATATATATATATATGAAAATTTTGATAATAGACTATTAGTTGGAGTAGAATTTAAATTTCTAAAACTTAGATGATAAAGTTTTATCTAAATTAAATTATTGTTAAATCTTATCCCTTAGTCAAGAGTCATGTAGTTTAATATCCTAATAAAATATTAATTTAATAAAATGCAACTTGAGGAAAAAAAAAAAAAAAAAACGAAAACAAAAAGTGAGTTGTGTGGGATTTAAGCTTAAAATTTTTTGATAATAGACTTTTAATTTTATTTAAATTAAATAGTTGTTAAATATTATACCTTAATTTAAAAAAATATATCATAATAAATAATGTAAAATTAATTTACTAGTTAGTTGTTCTTAAAATGTTGCTAATAGACTTTTAGTTAGAGTAGAAGTTAAAATGTTTTTTTTTAGAAAGAAAACATGGGTTGTTGTCTAGGATTTAAGTTTAGAGTTTTTAATAATAAAATTTTTGTTTGAATAGAATTTAAAGTTGATGAAATTTAAGTTAATTTTTTTTTTTATAATAGACTTTTAGTTTGAATACCATTTAAATTTGTTGAAGTCTAAATGTATAAAATCAATTTACTAATTAGTTGTTCTTAAAATATTGATAATAGACTTAGAGCAAAAGTCAAAATTTAGATTTTTTTTTTTTTAAAAGAAAGAAAATGTGGGTTATTGTCTAAGATTCAAGTTTAGAATTTTTTAAAATTGACTTTTAATTTGAATAGAATTTAAATTTATTAAAATTTAAATGATAAAGTTTTACCTAAATTAAGAATTTTTTAAATATTATCCTTTATTTTGAGGAAATATATCCTAAGAAATAATATAAAATTAATTTACTAATTAGTATGAGTAAAAGAATTAGGGTAAATTGCAAATTACACCCCTGAAGTTTGAGGTTGTTTGGATTTTACACGCCAAAGTTTCAGAATTTTGATTTTACATCCTGAAGTTTAGTTCTGTTAGCAATTCATCCTCAACGGTTAATTTATGTTGTTAAGTGACATATATACATGCTGACTTGTTTTATTTTTGCCAAATCAGCCCCAACCAAAAGCAGACCTGCATTTTAACATATTGTCGTTTCATCCAAAAGTTAAAACACAAACCCTTTGGATTTAATATGACTCATATGCTCTGGTCTTGTCCAGTTATAGTAGAGGCATGGAGAATGACTAATTTATTTTCATAACTCTCAATCCATGATTTATATTTTTGATAATTCGTCTCTTTTTATGAGTAAATGGAATCGAGTAGATAATTTGAGGAAAAAAAAAAAAAACCTTTGGCTACAAATTCCATATTGCCTTCGTGTCAACAAAATTAAAATTTCACCTTACAATTGCCTAGCTTTAAAAAAAAAAAAAAAAAAAAACCCCTTTAGCTCCTGTGAACCCAGACGGCAAAACTCAAAAATCAAAGACACAACCCACGAACCCAACAACATCAACCATGGGTTCACACTTCACGATTCCTGCTCTGCAATTTGGGAGTAGCTGATACAAGTGATTTTTTTTTTTTTTTTGAGCAAAAGTTGATACAAGTGATTTGGGATTTTAGAATTTGGCTCAAATAGTGTAGTTTATGATTAGAGTTTTGTGATTTAGCTTTAAGCAAATCGGTACCGTTTGGATAGTTGTCTGCGCTTGGTCTTTGCTGAAATGAATTGTTTGGGGCTGATTTGCAAAAATTAAACTCGTCAGCATGTACATATGTCATTTAACAGCAAAAACTAACCATGGGAGGTGAATTGCTAATGGAACCAAACTTCAAGGTGTAAAATCAAAGTTCTGAAATTTTGGGGTGTAAAATCCAAATAATCCCAAGCTTAAGGGGTATAATTTGCAATTTACCCAAAAAATTAAAAACTTAAATAAGAGAACCAAGAACTTAAATGGGTGCCAATTGTTTTACTTCTTTATAGTAAACTTTCTTTGACATTATATCATGAATACAAATTCAAAAGTAAAGAACAATAAGTAAGATGAATTTATTAGATTAAAATATAAGCGTAAGTTGCATCTTGGGAAAAAAAATAGAAGAAAAATACAACAACCTGGGGGGTATTATATGGGATTTAATTATAGGGATGACTTTATTGGTTAAGAGAGATTATATCAAAAAGTCATGACTTAATGTGTGTGTGTGTGTGTGTGAAATTTTTGATAATAGACTATTAGTTGGAGTAGAATTTAAATTTCTAAAACTTAGATAATAAATTTTATCTAAATTAAATTATTGTTAAATCTTATTCCTTAGTAAAGAGTCTTGTAAATTAATATTATAATAAAACATGAATTTAATAAGATGCAACTTGAGAAAAAAAAAATGAAAAACGTAAGTTGTGTGGGATTTAGTTTAGAAAATTTTGATGATATATTTTAATTTTATTTAAATTAAATAGTTGTTAAATGTTATCCCTTAATTTGATGAGCAAATATATAATAAATAATATAAAAATTTACTAATTCGTTGTTCTTAAAATTTTGATTAATAGGCCTTTAGTTGGAGTAGAAGTCAAAATGTTGTTGTTGTTATTGTTTTTTTTTTTTTTTTAAGAAAGAAAACGTGGGTTATTGTCTGGAATTTAAGTTTGGAATTTTTTATAATAGACTTTTAATTTGAATATAATTTGAATTTAGTGAAGTTTAATTAATGTATAAAATTAATTGACTAATTAGTTATTCTTAAAATATTGATAATAGACTTTTGGTTGGAGTAGAAGTCAAACATGGGTTTTTTTTTTTTTTTTTTTAATAAAGAAACGTGGGTTGTTGTTTGAGATTTAAGTTTAAAATTTCTTATAATAGACTTTTAGTATGAATAAGTTTTAAATTTTTTGAAATTTAAATGATAAAATTTTACCTAAATTAAATAGTTGTTAAATATTATTCCTTAATTTGAGGAAATATATCCTAACAAATAATATAAGATTAATTTCTTAATCAGTTAGAGTAACCACTTGACTCAACCACAATTTCTAATATAGGTGGGGTTTGGATACACGTTGCGTTTACTGCGTTTTGGTCTTCCTGCGTTTTCCCTCTTCTTTTTTTTTTTTTTTTTCCTCTGCTGCAGTACGCTTTTCAAGGGGACAAACGGCTACTGTTCATGACCAGTAGCCGTATACTTCTAACTTTTTAGCCGCTTTTCATCAATTTATGGGTCCCGTGCACTATTCACGGGACCAACAAAATTCACTTTTCAGTAACTTTTTCATTAAAATTGAGTCCTATGGTACTATTCACACATTTAAAAATTATTTTGCTACAGTGTTTTTAGTTTTTAGTTTTCAATTTCAGCAAAATAAGTTTTATCCAAACGGACCTATAGTATATGATATATATATTCTCAGGTATCTTATAATAAAATTATGTCATCACGGTGGCAAGTCTTCTGTGTTGCCTAGCTAGTTGTACATGATTGCTATTCCATACACAAAGGGTCGAAACTAGGAAGTAGAAGCAAGGAAACGATATATAGCACGATGACTACTACATAACTGACCATGATTCCAAAAAGAAAAAGGTCAAACTATGTTATATTATAGTATATAGTAGCTTCAAAAATTCCGAAGACCTTTTTTTTTTAATAGAAAAAATTACCCGACCTTGGGACGGCAATTTGCTTTATTTGGGAGATGATAACACAATATTGTTCTTATATTTAGCTAATTAGCTTCATCCCTTTGCCTTTCTCTTATTTATAGAAAGTAGACTTTCCAATTTAATTGTTCTCCTTGTATCTTGTGTGTATATATATATATATATAGTTGAACTACATCTAGGCCTCGACGGCTTGACATCCAACTTACCTTCATTCTCTCCTTCTATTTGCATTTCAACCATGAATCACTTCCATTTCTTCCTACCTTCTTCAACATCAAAAAATCCTCTTTCTTCTCAAATCACCTCTTCATCTTCTTTTTATTCCTACTTCCCCTTGCAAACTCAATATTTACCTTCGAATTCACTAGTTTCCAGCCAAACATGAATGACATAATAACTTTCCAAGGTGATGCATTTCCATCCAATTGAACTCACAAAGAATCAACTAGAAAGCCCCATCAATTACAGTGTTGGTCGTGCCTCTTATGCTGAACCAGTGCACCTTTGGGATGCCAGGACAGGGAGACTAACAGACTTCACCACCCAATTCTCCTTTACATAAAAACCATTGATGATAAGCCACCTCTGTATGGTGATGGACTTGCATTCTTCATTGCACCATTTGAGTCTGACATCCCTAGCAATTCAAGCGGTGGGTATCTTGGCCTTTTTAGTTCTGAAGATGTTTTTTAACACTTCGAGGAATCAAACTGTTGCAGTTGAGTTCGACAGTTACAAAAATTCCTGGGATCCATATGCTAATAATGTTGGAATCAATGTCAATTCCAATGAATCAGTTCTTTTCACAGATGTGATATAGGAAAGTAGCATTGAATATGGGTCAAGAGTATATCTGTATATGCTTCAGTAGATTATAACTTAACAACCAAAAGTCTGAGTGTCACTGTAATAACTAACACTTTCTGTCTTTCATTTCGTTCGTTATTGACTTGAGTCATGTTTTGCCGGAATGGGTTAGAGTTGGTTTCTCTGCTGCTACAGGTCAGTCGGTTGAGTTACATCAAATTTGTTCTTGGTCATTCACTCCAACACTTGGAGACCGAAGATAGGAAGAGGAAAAACAAAGTGGATTTAGGTTAAATTTCATGCATTCATCTACCTTGGGGTTTGAACTAATACCAACCAAGTCCAAAACATTTCAAAAATAACCAACTTGATCCTTTAACACAATTTGGTCCCTAGACACTATTTAAGCCCATTAGTTATTTAAGGTCTCTCTTTCTCTCTCCCCTCCCAAATTCTTTCTTTTCTCTCATTTCTCTCTCTTCTCTCATCTCAACTGTTCTCATCCTTTCCCTAACCCTAAACTCTAATGCCCCCAAAATCTCATGGCTACCATTAGCAAGCCATAGCCGCCGCAAGCTGCGACTATGATGGCTATCTCTCTCTCAGTTCTCTCTCTCAAGCTCAGTCATAGCTCTATGAAGCCCACACCACCACTGATGGCAGCTGAGGTCAATGGCACCCCCACAACCGCTAGCTGCTGTCTTTTACTTTCTATTTCTCTCTTGTTCTCTTTATTTTCTCCTTTCATTTATGGCCAAAACCCCAAGAGTTTGAGTTCTAAAGCGAAAATTTTAAAGGGGCCTTTTTATATCTAAATATCATTTAATAATATTTAGTTTATTTTTTATATTATATTTTTTATTTTGAATCTATTATTAATTCTTACTAATTAATAAGATTAATTCACCCCGTGTGAGCGAGTGATACTTATTATGTAGATTTTACAAACTGACGTGCTAGTAATAAAAAAAGTTATTCAAAACGTTTATTTATTATATTGTTTGAGTGACACCAATTATATTCCTGCCACATCAGTCTGTAAGTTTTTTGTCATAAAATTTGTTAGGACATATGTGTTTCACTTGTTAAGAACATATGTCAATATATTTTATGTTGTTGGCTAATCCTTTTGACAAAACGCACTCTACTTGTAATTGGGTAGTTCTAGATGTTTTTAATACTTCAAGAAATCATGTTTCAAGATCAAGTGTTGAAGTCATCAAGTCTGTCTAAGAAAAAGCAAGCTGAAGTGCAAATTCATTAATTCTCGACAGCTGTCCGACACCTCTCGACACCTGGCTATCTGTCGAGATCTTCAGTTGATGTTTATCGCAATCTCGATAGCTTCTCGACAGCTGATGGATCGATCGAGAAATCTCCTGTCTCCTCGACAGCTTCTCGATAGCTGTATCTGTCGAAGTTGTTTAAATCTCGACACCTCCCGATCGATCGAGGTATCTATCGAGGTTACGGGATTTCAGATTTCCAGATCTGATTTTTGGGTCAGGCTTTTGTATTTGTGTAGGGTTTCTTTTCTCACAACCTTAGACCTATATAAGGCTTATTTTAGAGGCTGTCACATAAGAAAATACAAGGAGAACATATGAAAAAGGTGACCAATGCCTTATTCTCTCTGAAAGAAGCTACTGCGTCTTTACGCCTTAAGGTTTTGTAACCAAGTGCTTCTTGATCTTCATTGTTGATGAAGTGAAGAACTTTGCAGCCAACATTCTTCTTCCTTAAGTTGGTGAGTGAGTCACGTATTGGGATTCGTGCAAAGGAGTTAGTCACGTATTGGGATCCGTGCAACAAAAGGGTGGCGTTCATATATTGAAGAGTTCAGAGGTTCTGAAGCAGTAGAAGGTTTCTGCTGTGAGTTCATCTACAGGGATTGTAGAGTCTAGGGACAAAGGTTTTGTACTAGATCTGAAACTTCTCTTTACTATAATGGATTGCTTTTCGAGAAGGTTTCCCCCCAGGCTTTTTACTGTGAAATTGGTTGGTTTCATTGGTTTTCCTGGGTCATCATATCTTGTCTTATTTACTTTTCCGCTGCATTCATTATTGACATGATATTGATGTTTGTTTGTTTTAACAAGTTTGATTCATAATAAATCTAATTAACAACTTGGATTTAAAACTTGTTAATTCTATCAACCGGGGTCTAAATTTCCCAACAAGTGGTATCAGAGCAGGTTCACTCTGATTGGATTAATTTCCTGAGTGTGATCCTTGACCCTCGTTGTCATGGAATCTCTTGATTGTTTTGATTTGCATGATCTTGTGTTGAATGATGATGATGATTTTCAAGATGCCTATTGCAAGCTTTATAATTTTTGTATGAAATCTCTTGAATGTTCTACAAAATTGAAAGCTAAATTTAAAAAGGTCAAACTTGAAAAAGATGATTTGATTGCAAAATTGGATGAAGCCAATAATTTGAATGAGAATTTTAGAAATCAAATTTTATCTCAAGTGGACAAAATTAAGAGTTTGGAAGAGCAACTAGTTGAATTTAAAACTGAAGTTGAAAAATTAACTAGTGCCAAACTTGTTGTTGAGCCTAACTCAAAAGAAAAAGATTTCTATGTTCCCCCATTTAAAAGGAATAATGAAGAGTTGAAGGCTAATATTGCTAGGATAGACAAAGGTAAAAATTTTGATGTTAACGCTGAAGTTTCTAAACCTATGTCTAAAACTCCTCCTAGGTTGAATGAAAAATCTGAATTTGTCCCCATTTGTCATCATTGTCATATTGTTGGTCATATTAGGCCAAATTGTCCTAAGTTGAGGTCTCTGTCAACCTCTAAGGTTAGACCTCCTTCTAGGAAGCCGAGTAGCTCTAAAACTACTCATGTTTGTCACCATTGTGGTGTTGCTGGACACATTCGTCCTAATTGCTTTAAGTTGTATTCTCATAAGCAATTGTCCAAACGGTTACAGGTTTCCTCTCAAAGACCTACAACTTTGTTTGGAGAGTTATTAAAAGCTTTGAGCTTTTTAACTCAATTTCAGGAGAATTCTAATTCTTCTATGTCCTTTAGTAGACATACTAGGACACGTGTCTTTTCATCTTCACGGCCAAAGACTCGTGCTGTGTGGGTGAGAAAGGAGCCTAAGACTTAATTGTCTTTTCTGTTTGTCCTCTGCTTTGATTCTTTCTATCTAAAGTAGGACTCTCTTTGCTTGATTTCTTATCTGCTTTTGGAATCATGCTTTCATGCATCTGCATCTTTCTATCATGCCTTCATGCATATGCATCTTTCTTTCATGCATTCATGTTGTTTATCTGTTTTTGTTTGGTTGTTTAGTTTTTATTTTGTTTTGTTTTCAAAATAAAAATAAAAAGGAAAAATCAGAAAAATACAAAAACAGTGTGTTTGTGTACTTTGGTATTTGTGTACCTTGGATGGCCATTGAAACAAAGTTTTCTAAACTTTGTATCTCTTGTAGCTTAGATGAGCATCTCTATGCACAACTACGCAAGTGAGCTTTGTGGCTCTTGTTTGTGATGAGTAAGATTAAGTTATCTCTTGAACTTAACACTCATATCACTCTTTTTGACGGGTAGGACTAGAAAATCTTAAGAGAAAGGCATAAATAACCATCTCACCACTGTTACCTGCCAATCATAATATGACACCTGTATGCTTCGGCATAGCAAAAGTGCAGTGTCAAAGACATTCGTATGCTTCGGCATAGCAAAAATGCGATGTCAAATGCTTAACATCTTGGGTATTTCTTTTCTCTCTTTTTATGCCCATGCATGATATGCTTAAAAGAAAATATGCAAAGAAAATATAAAGCAAAAAGATTAAAGATGCTTTAAATATGATTGCAAGCGTGTTTTCTAGGAGATGTGGGAGTTATAGGATGTACCTCGAAGGTGATAGTCCCCATCAAACAGTTATGATTGTGTGTGAGTTAAAGTTATTTTCTCATATCTCAGATCGTCATAACATGTATACACATATGCAATCTTGCGATGTTTTTCACACACAACACGCAATATTCTTTGCTACTCTTGATACATGTGCAGGTACAATGTGATTTGGCCATCACAAGTGTTTACATATGCTAATGTATACTCACTAAACTGTCTTGACTTGTTTTTGAAATATAAAATTGGTTAGACTTGTTTAGTGTGTGTGTGTGTTTTGGGATCCATGTGTTTTTCACATGTTTTGCATCTTTCTATTGTCTTGTCATCCATAGCATCTTGTTTCATTACATTCATGCATTTATATGGATTTCTTTGTGCCTCCTTGATCATCCTTGATCATCTTTACGTTTCTCGGGCGAAGCTTTCTAGCTTCTTGTACCCTTTGTCAATCATGACAAAAAGGGGGAGAGAAAGTGTGGAGACTTTGTGGTTTCTTTTTAAGATTCTACAAGTTAGGGGGAGAAATACATTCCTTTGTAAGGGGGAGATGTGTTTCATCTTGTTAGGGGGAGTGCTTACTTCCTTCTTCTTGTACCATAGGTCTTGTGACCATTGTTTACATACATTGTGTTTATCTTCTTTATATGCTGATGTATGTTTCTTTCACCTATCTCTACATGTGTTGTTTCTTTTCTTTCTTCATACACATGTTTCTTATACTTGTATGCAATCTATTATTTCTGTTTCACACTAAGATGCCTTGATGAGTTTTGTTTAAGTGTTTCAGAAATACAGGTTGTCAAAGTCTTCCACGCCATGAACTCTCTTCTTGCAAAGTTTTTCAAGAGTTTGTGTTAGGATAGATTTTATTGTATTCAACAAGTGAATATGAGTTGAGTGATTTATGACTTCTCTCATATGTTCATTTGTTTGTTGTGGTTTTGTCACGGATTGCCAAAGGGGGAGATTGTTAGGACATATGTGTTTCACTTGTTAAGAACATATGTCAATATATTTTATGTAGTTGGCTAATCCTTTTGACAAAACGCATTCTACTTGTAATTGGGTAGTTCTAGATGTTTTTAATACTTCAAGAAACCATGTTTCAAGATCAAGTGTTGAAGTCATCAAGTCTGTCCAAGAAAAAGCAAGCTGAAGTGCAAATTCATTAATTCTCGACAGCTGCCCTACACCTCTCGACACCTGGCTATCTGTCGAGATCTTCAGCTGATGCTTATCGCAATCTCGATAGCTTCTCGATAGCTGATGGATCGATCGAGAAATCTCCTGTCTCCTCGACACCTCCTCGACAGCTTCTCGATAGCTGTATCTGTCGAAGTTGATTAAATCTCGACACCTCCCGATCGATCGAGGTATCTATCGAGGTTACGGGATTTCAGATTTCCAGATCTGATTTTTGGGTCAGGCTTTTGTATTTGTGTAGGGTTTCTTTTCTCACAACTCTAGACCTATATAAGGCTTATTTTAGAGGCCGTCACATAAGAGAATAAGAGAATACAAGGAGAACATATGCAAAAGGTGACCGATGCCTTATTCTCTCTGAAAGAAGCTACTGCGTCTTTACGCCTTAGGGTTTTGTAACCAAGTGCTTCTTGATCTTCATTGTTGATGAAGTGAAGAACTTTGCAGCCAACATTCTTCTTCCTTAAGTTGGTGAGTGAGTCATGTATTGAGATTTGTGCAAAGGAGTTAGTCACGTATTGGGATCCGTGCAACATCATCAAAGGGTGGCGTTCATATATTGAAGAGTTCAGAGGTTCTGAAGCGGTAGAAGGTTTCTGCTGTGAGTTCATCTACGGGGATTGTAGAGTCTAGGGACAAAGGTTTTGTACTAGATCTGAAACTTCTCTTTACTATAGTGGATTGCTTTTCGGGAAGGTTTCCCCCCAGGTTTTTTACTGTGAAACTGGTTGGTTTCATTGGTTTTCCTAGGTCATCATATCTTGTCTTATTTACTTTTCCGCTGCATTCATTATTGACATGATATTGATGTTTGTTTGTTTTAACAAGTTTTATTCATAATAAATCTAATTAACAATTTGAGTTTAAAACTTGTTAATTCTATTAACCGGGGTCTAAATTTCCCCACAAAATTTGTATTAGTTTTAGCATTTTTCATTCACTTAATGGTGAATTGGTGATTGTGTTGTATTTCTATTAATACTTTTTTTTTTTTTTTGAGTGGAAATATTGCTAAAATTACCACAAATTTTACTATAAAAAACTTACAAACTAATGTGACATTTCAATAATAATAAAAAAAGAGTATTGAATTACTTATTGTGATCATGATCAGTGACATAATAATTTATAAGACTTATGAGATTAAAAAAAAAAAGTGTAAGTAACTCTTTTTTGTTTTTAATTAGAAAAAAAAAAAAAAAAAATACTGCCCCCATATTAATTTGGGGGCCTTTCTATGTTAGGGGGCTTTAGGCTATGGCCTTGGCCTAGGGCCAGCCCATATATATGTAAAAGTTCTTCCATCACAAATGTAAACATTATAATCTAATTTTGGGGTTGTTCTGTCCAGGAACTGCTTCGCACTAATTTATATTTCAAGTGGCACGGATCAATTTTTGAAGTCAACGCATGTGCTTGATTCTATAACTATGTGAAATAGTTTTTAAACTTATATCTAGTTTTGTTTTTGGTGTTGATTATTGGGATTTCTCTTGTTTTTTGGCCTAGAGTTCGTACATGCAATTAAATATTTCCAACAATAACTAAGTAGATAGGTAGATATAATTGCATGTTGGTAGATTTATGGAAGACTCTAATATATACCTGCTTGAATACTCATGCAATTTTACTGCCAAAAAAAGGAAATGTCACAACAATTGGCTTTGACGCTCAAATTGGCTTAGACTCGTAGTGTATATCAAAAAACAAGTGGATGCATAAAGCAAGGCAATAGGAAAGACTGAAGATATGTTCATCTGAGACGTACATATAGTTAAAACAATCAGATAAAGGTTGTTCAATTTTCAAATACACGGCTAAATTAATAAAAGACAGCAACACACGGTGTCAAACATTACAAATTGCTTCCACTACTTAAAAGGGGGAGGGCGAGGGAGCAAGAGAAACATTACTTGAGCTAAAGAGAGAGGAGCTAGCAGTCTGCACAAAGGAAAGGTATGATAAGACAATATTCACGAAGTTTATTTGGGTCATAACAGTGTTGAATCCATAAATGGTTTTGGCCCACATTGATTTATAGTAACGGTTGATATCTTCGATCTGCGTGGTTATACAACAATCATCCATGTCAATCTCAAGCTCTTTATTGAGACTATTCAGAAGATTCACCACTTCCTCGTTTCCACCCTTTACCTGTATGATAATCCCAGCATTACGAAGAATGTTTATATCGTCAGCTGTATCCACTAAGCAATTCAAGAAAACGGCAAGACAAGAGAAAAACGGTGCTACATATCTGTTGCTCTGTTCGTAAGCTATCAAGTTCCTTAACAAAGGGCCAGTGCCATCATCAATGAATAGACTAGGAATCGTCAGTAGACTCGGTACCTTACGTTTAAACTTTATATCAAGAAGGTTATTACTAGATTTTTTGTTGAATATAATACCAGCAGAACGCAGACTTTTAGCATTCTGAACCCAACCCTTCCCAGGAAGTTTATCATATTGGTTCCACCTTACCTTTTTAAATGGTAAAGGTTGGTATTTGTGATCACTTGGAATGAACGTAGAATGAAACAAAGCTAATAGATGTGGATACTCGCCTGTCGTGTTCAATATATTTTTTGCCAATTTGTCCCTCCCAATTCTCAAGGGTTCAAAAAATCGGAGAGCAAGCTTGTTTAAAGGAGTAAATTTTCTCTTAAAGGTAGTAAGCTCAAATATTTTCTGTAGAACAAACAGAGGAAGTTGGTTCTCAAGCATAAGTAAATCACGAGCAATAGTTGGTAGCATCCACCGTGTTTCGAAAATGGGTTCCTTCGCAACTCTTTTTCCCTACAAAACAACGGGTTATCAGGGATGGGGTCAGGATTCCAATTCAGAAGGGCAAAAATATAGAACCTCTTTTTCTTTCTTTTTTTGAAACTTCGAATTAATAGTTAATTAGGATTAACAAAATATCAGCAAATGAGAAAACACTAGATAATTGTAGCTAAGTAAATAAGAATATAAAGAAGAAAAACAAAGGCAAAATATATATGATAAATAGGCAAAGAGAACTAAACCAAATATCACCTAGGTTCTAAGCTATTAAGTTAAAAAATAATGACTCCAATCCATACACAAACAATTACTAATTATAAATTTATAACTTCTCATCATGAAATTAACTAATTGCATATATGTGCATTGATAATTGAATAGTGTGTCATGGCCCATGTGTTGTAGTATTTTTAATTTTCTTATTTATTTTTTAAGAATCTTAGGGCCCGTTTGGTATGTGTGTTTAAACAACAGTTTTCAGTTTTTTTGAAAATACGTGTGGGTGAAAAAATGTGTGAAAATACGTATAATGTTATTTAAAAACTAAAAACATGTGTTTAAAATGGTGCACAAAACAGGGCCTTAATCTTATTATTATAGTAGTTGTTAAGTATTCCCCGGACTAATTTTAATACTGAGTTAGTCAATGGTTTATGAATTTTGATATAAACCTTCCAGACTAGAAATAAGAGAAAGCAACCCCACTAAGGCCACTGACCCCACTACGCCATACGCACTAAACTCAATACAAAACACTTTACTCATGTTGAAGTCAAATATAATATACAATAGAGTGAGAGAATGACCCTATAGAAAGTAACCCAAAAGAGAGAGAGAGGTTCTTTGAGAAAGTACCAAATGTAAAATTGCATATGAGTCTCACCGGCATGGAGTGCAGCTATGGGGGTGTGGCTTGTGCTGCTGTGTAGTTGAAGCAAACAGGAGACGTGACTAAAATATTTGACCAGTACTAGTATGAAATTAGGGATTTTGTTTTTAATAGAAGTAAGATATGTGATTTGAAGGGCTGAAAAATGGGCCAAATATCAATTTATTTTGTTGTTGTTTGAGCTTAATTTTGTTTTTTGGGCTGATTTTTTGTTATTGTTTGGGTTAAAATTTTCTATTCTAATTTGGAAAATCAATTTTTGGGTTTGTGGGGCCAATGATTATATGCTGGGGTCAAGAAGGATTTTCTTGACCAAATTCTAAAATCTCAGATAAATATGTATAGTATTAAAAAAAAAAAAAAAAAAAAATCTCAGGGGGCCATGGCCTCCCAAGGCCAATGAATAGCTCCATCTCTGCGGGTTATTGATTTTTTTGAAAAAAAAATGAAACGAAAGACCATATATTAAACCGCTTCTTTTATATATATATATATATATATATATATATATATGCTTTTAGGCACACATTAACCCTCTATTTTGAAAAAGTTTTTATGAGAAATTAAAAAAGCTATAAAAATAGTAAATTACTTTTTTGTTTTTCCATAAAAAATTTCTAAAATGGTTTACTAATATATGTCTTAAGGGCACACATTAGTAAATCCTTATATATATATATATATATATATATATATATGTATATATATTAACTTGAACTAGAATTACTACCACGCACCCTTAGTGCGGTAGTCACTCCACAAGTATAAGTACTTGTAGAATGTGGAGGATAAGAGCCGAAATTTAAGTCTCTAAGAGAGAGATTCACACACATATACACTTAGATTATGCTAGAATAAAAATTCTATCTTGTATAAAAAAAAAAAAATAAAAAAAAAAATAAAAAACTTGAACTAGAATTCGTACAATTACGTACCTTGTAAGCCTTTCCATATAAGCGCAGGAGCTCTACAATGAAGCAACCGTCAAGGACCATCATTTGGACAAAACCATCACTATTTATACCCTCAAAATGCTCAGAATAGCATTCTCTGGTTTTTCCCTCCAATTCTCTCATGGCATTTTCAAGACACACTTCACGGTTAAGCTGTCTTATTCGGTCTAGAAGGCGATTGAGAATCCGCCGCTTTTGAGCTTCCATTGCTGATCTTAATCCCGGTTCGTTATGATGAAATGGACCGATGGAGACAATCTTGGGGTTGTAAGCTCCTTCATCAACTTCACGTACATGTGCAGGAACCCTGAATATCGACCATGACCATTCTCTGCTGATAAGAGGCTCTTCTTGCTCTTGTCTCTCGGTATCGTTGATTTCGAGCACAACATCAGTACGAGTTTCTCCTTCGCCATTTTGCTCAGCTGGTGTCTGTACTCTTGGGCTTGCCTCACTTTCTTCACTACTGGCTTCAATTGGGTCAACTGGCAACCTTTGATGAGGTAACGGGAGACTCTGGACGCTCCTCCTACGTCTTGCTACATTTGAACTTACATTGACTTGCGCTCCTTCCATGTCTTTCAACAGTGTTTTCGGTCCTTAATTGAGTACAGAAATGCTCAAACTTGCTCAGTAGCAAATCGTGACTGAGATTCTGAATGGAAAAGGCAGTTGTCCTAAATGTTTAAGAAAATTTGATGCCGCAAAAAGAAATCTAGTACATCCCGTATATATACTTGTGGTCACAGAGCATCTTTACATGGAAAATGGACTCGGACGGAACTACCTAGGGCTGAGGGGGCCCATGTGCTCTCTCTCAGCCTTTGAAAAAAAAATTCCCTAGTACATATATTAGCATAAAAAATTTACTTTTGGCTCTAAAATTAATATACTTGGCCTCCCTCTCCGAAACAATTTACAAGCTACCCATGATACCAAAAATGAAAAAAATTATCAAATCATCCCTTAATTTACAAGCTTGTCTGGTTATCCCAAGAATATCAAGAAAAACATTTATCTAAACATTTGGACAATTTAAAAATCTGGATAACAAGGAAAATTTACAAAACAATTCACATATTAAGATAATAAAAAAAAATCTTTGGACACAGTCTAAGTAAAAAAAAAATTGTAACAAATCAATTGTAAATCTTAGCAAAACAAATCACAAAAACCTAATAATCTTTACCCAATCTTTACCTCTCATTTGAGAGCTCTTTGTCCTTCTCAAATGACTCCACCCCATAGTCACAAAGACAACTCCTATACTATTAATCATTCCATCCACACACCAATTAGTGTAACCCGCAACTTGGATCAGTTGGTGTCTTTAACTCAACCCATGAAAAAAATTTATTTTTTTAAAGAGCTGCTGCTCTATAACACAACCCGTGGAAATTTTTTATTTTTTTTTAATGATAGAATTTTATTAATTTTTAATGTTTTATTAACTTTGGGACACACTTGGCATGCATGCATAAATGTAATACATGTGTAAAACAACAATCTACTGTTTTGTGCCTTACCTAAACTGCCACCAGAGCATGTGTGTGATTAGTCTATTGGTAATAAACTTTGTGTCTTAGCTAAATTAATGTAGTGATGGGAAAAGCTTTATTATTTACATAGTTGAAGACTCAAATTTATCGTTCATTATCATGTGATTGTTTAACAGATCTCTTTTTCTTTTCTTTTTTTACTACTTTTTCAAAATAGAAATTTTTTTAAAGGAAAAGATCTCTCATCTTTATGCTACCATAACCTTAACCAAGTAATTATAAATAAATAAAATTCTTTAACCAAGACACCAATAATTGTCTCGCCCCTTTTTTCGCTAAATATTAGTGCATGATGTTCCAACACTATATCCATATAGCAACCTAAATGTAAAATATATTTCATATCCATGATTTTTTTTTTTTTTTTTTTTGGTAAAAAGGTAGTCTTTAGGAAAGACCTTTTATTGGGTTTCTTTTATTTTTAACTAGACGTGGACTACACTTTCCAAACCAATATATATATATATATATATATATATATATATATATATATATATATATATTTATATATATATATGAAAAGTATAGATACTCTTATTACTTACATGTATAGTAGATCACTTCAATTCATAGAAGGCTTGAACATTTTCTAGCTAATATACCAAGGTATTTTTGGTTTTCTATTTTGTTTGAAGAAATTAAAATTCACTAGCTGATGATAGTTTACCAAAATATTCTCTTAATATAGAATGTTTTTTCAAATATGATGTTTGTGTTGATATTAATGGTTTAGATTTCTTATTAAAAAAAATTAGGTTTGTTTTTAGAATTAAAAATTAAAAAATAAGTTTACAAATAGAGAAAAATACTCCAATTGATATATTAAATTAAATAAAAATAAGTAGATTTTTCTCCAATTGCATATATTAATTTCTTATAGAATTTTACCGACAATACCTATTATATACTTGTGTAAAAAAAATTAAAAATTAAATTTGATAAAATCCTATCAAATATTGACCTACATCACAAGAAAATTAAGATCATTAGGGGGATTAACTATATAATCAATTTAAAAGGAGATGTTAGCAAAATGAATATAAAAGCTAATAATTTTGTAATTCAAAAGGAAAACAAAAAATTATAGAAAATTAAATAAATATTACTATTTAATTGATATTTATATATAACCAAAGTCCCCACTTAAAATTGTCGCCTTATATCTCAAATTGTATTGAGCCAGTCCTAAAATATTGTTTAGTCATGTTTATAGAGAAATTATTCCCCATATTTGGTGTTTACACTCCATTTTTAAATAAATGCCGGTCCTATGTGTGTAACCCATATGTAGGTCCATTTTCATAGCGTTTTCCATATTCAATATCTCAACCTTTAAAAAACCCAATATTCTACACTTACTTACCATAATTTTGGATCAAGTTATCAGACACTATAAACACAATAAAATACTAGTACTCTTGGGCTATCACTTGAACCCCTTCATACTATTATCTTTGACTTAAAGCATTTTGCATTGAGTCATGTTGCTAGTAGGTAAAAATTATTGATCATATAATCATATAGTGGGAAATGGGTTTTTTTTTTCCCCCTAAATGTGAACGAGTGGTTTAAAAGGATGAATTGATGCCACTTTCACGAATTTGTTCATCTCTGAAATAAAGCAGGTAGGTATGCATTCATAGTTTCATACAACGTACAAAATAATGAAACTTAGAAAATCTTTTATTATATATCAGTTTATAAAATAATAGAATGGATGGACCAAAAGTAAAAGACCCCTTATTCCATTCATTCCTCAAATGCTATTTGTTTGCGTTTGAGTCTTGAGGTAGAGCGACCCGAGACTTGCGGGCGAGTCAGAGTCCCTCCAAGGTCCTCCTCAGCACGACTCACGATAGGCTAGAATTTTAAAAAATAAAAGCTTTATTTTTCTATTACCTTTTTTTAGAATAACCGTTTAGTGTATTTGCTTTTATTAATAGTGGTCTTTTTGCCCTTAATACTTTATTAATAAAATAATATTGTCAAGAGTAGGTCGTTGTGTCGTGTGAACACCGAATTGAAATTAAGAATGTCTATCGACTCTACTGTGCCTGTGTGAACGTAAAAAACATGCACTCAGCAGTTAGCATTCACACTAAAGTTCAAGAAATTTAGCTTTAAAAAACTAGTTTATTTAGTTTAATATATCACTTTGCAACCTATTAAAATAATATAAATAATTCGTTGAAATAATACAAACAATCCAACATTTTAATTTATCTATAACTTTGCTCTTTCTTCTCTTTTTTTCTTGGAGATTTTTCATTCACCGACTTAACCTGTAAAGGGTTTTTGGCCAGCACGCCACTGGTACTCTCTGTTGGTTCTTGGTTTCTTGTTCCTCAAGTACCCATTGGAGTGAGCAAGGACAATCAGCTTATTGACAATTTTTGTACATCATCAGGATTCAAGTCCAATTTTGCTAGGTCTAACTACCAGTGTCTTAGGCGTATCAAGTAGTAGACACCCTTATGCGCATGCAAACCAGTATTGGACTCTCGAGAGTTTGAGAACAAAATGTTGACCTCAACCAAACTTGATAGAGTAACCAAAACACAGCTTTTGAATCAATTGGGGGATAGTAAATTATTCCGTCGTTACATGCCAACATGCGGGCGTTATATGTTTCACACAATTCTATTTTTTGTTAGATGCGATTCATACTTCAATTACCAGACATTATAAACACAATAAAATACTAGTACTATTGGGCTATCACTTGAACCCCTTCATACTATTATCTTTGACTTAAAGCATTTTGTATTGAGTCATGTTGCTAGTAGGTAAAAATTATTGATCATATAATCATATAGAGGGAAATGGGTTTTTTTTTCCCCCTAAATGTGAACGAGTGGTTTGAAAGGATGAATTGATGCCACTTTCATGAATTTGTTCATCTCTGAAATAAAGCAGGTAGGTATGCATTCATAGTTTCATACATTGTACAAAATAATGAAACTTAGAAAATCTTTTATTATATATCAGTTTATAAAATAATAGAATGGATGGACCAAAAGTAAAAGACCCCTTATTCCATTCATTCCTCAAATGCTATTTGTTTGCGTTTGAGTCTCGAGGCAAAGCGACCCGCGACTTGCGAGCGAGTCAGAGTCCCTTCATGGTCGGCCTCCTCATCACGACTCACGATAGGCTAGAATTTTAAAAAATAAAAGCTTTATTTTTCTATTACCTTTTTTTAGAATAACCGTTTAGTCTATTTGCTTTTATTAATAGTGGTCTCTTTGCCCTTAATACTTTATAAATAAAATAATATTGTCAAGAGTAGGTAGTTGTGTCGTGTGAACACCGAATTGAAATTAAGACTGTCTATCGACTCTACTGTGCCTGTGTGAACGTAAAAAACATGCACTTAGCAGTTAGCATTCACACTAAAGCTCAAGAAATTTAGCTTTAAAAAACTAGTTTATTTAGTTTAATATATCACTTTACAACCTATTAAAATAATATAAATAATTCATTGAAATAATACAAACAATCCAACATTTTAATTTATCTATAACTTTGCTCTTTCTTCTCTCTTTTCCTCTCCAACCCATGAAAATAAATGAATGTAGCATATCACTATAGCATGTTGCTATTTTCTTTTTCTAGCTTTAGAGCATCACCATCAGCTGTTTCAAAAAAAATGTCATTTTGACACACCAAAAACTTACTTTATCATTTTACCACATCATTTTACAATATTCCATTCATAAATGTTTTATTCTTCAACTCTATACATTAAAATAATATTTACAACACATTAAAATAATATATTAACTCCTCCCCATCATCAACAGCAACAACGGCATAACCACCACCACTGCCGCAACAACGGCCACCAACAACCACTGCTGCAACAACACCGACAGCCACCACCGACATAAACCCACATCCACCAACGCCACATTTAAAAAAAAAAAACCACAACAACCCACCACATTCACAAACCTTAAAACCCATTCCAAATCAAACAATCCAATCCCAAATCATTGTTATCCTCCAATCCAATTTCTCAAACTAGATCCAATTCCCAAAATCAACCATAAACAATCCAAACAAATAAGGGGAATCGGATCTTAGTGAGATCGGGCGGATTTCGGCGGAGGTAGGTTGCATGGAGTGGCGGAGGCGGAGGCGAAGGCGACGCAAGCTGCTTGGCGAGCGGCATCAATGGAAGCGAGTGGCGTTGGCGTCGAAGGAGAGGCGAGCTACTTGGCGAGTAGAGGAGGTGAGCTGTTGGCGAGCGGTGGAGGCAAGCTGCTGGTGAGCGGCGGAGGCAAGGCGACGGGTGGAGAGATCACTGTGGCGGATTGTGAGAGAGGCTGAGAGAGAGAGAGAGAGAGGAGAGAGAAGGGCTGAGAGAAAGTGAGGGACACAAAAAAAAATTTGACAGAGAGGGGAGAGAAAATCATTAAAAAATTTATATTTCCATATAGCATTTCTAGCCGTACCGTTCCATCTTTGGAACGTCACTTTTCATATTTGCCAAATGTTTTGGCATTTGGCACACCTCATGAGGGAGGATTTTTGGTGTTTGGCCAAATATTTGGCATTTGTCCCACCTGATGGTGATGCTCTTAGCACCTTTGATATTGTTAGGACATATGTGTTTTCACTTGTTAAGAACATATGTCACTTATTTATGTAAATTGGCTAATTCTTTGACAAAACGCACTCTACTTGTAATTGGGTAGTTCTAGGTATTTTTAATACTTCAAGAAACAATGTTTCAAGGTCAAGTGTTGAAGTCATCAAGTCTGTCCAAGAAAAAGCAAGCTGAAGTGCAAATTCATTAAATCTCGACACCTGCTCGATAGCTACCTCGACACCTGCTATCTGTCAAGATTTATAATTTCAGATTTTCTGATCTGATTTTCTTGGAATCCGTGAATATGCTTTTGGGCCTTCTTTTCTTCTAACCCTAAACATATAAAAGGATTGTTTTAAGAGCCATCAAATTGTACACAAGTTGCAAAAGCATTGAGCAATCTCTGTTCAAGCAAATTGTGATCAAAAGACGAAGTTCTTGTGTTGACACCCCATTTTGCAACCCGTATTTAACCACGCATGGAGGGTAAAAGGGTAATTTTGCCTTGGAAATATGCATCTTGATTCTAGCCATTAGATCCTTGGACTCATTTCACCAAAATGATCTTGATGTTGTAACGATCAAATCGACTGGTCATAAGTCCTAATCGGACCACTAGATTGAAAGTTATCATCAAATCAAGTTTTAATGACTAAGATGTATTATCACAAATTGAGTCCGACTATATATGATTATGAACAATTGATTTCAATTGGCTATAGGAGTGATCAATTTGAGATCAATGATGTGTCATAATTTGATTGATTAGGACTACATTTTATGGTGAGGTTGCATACACCTAATTAATTAGATAGTTACATATTAATTATTCAGTGAGTAATTTGTGCAATTATCTTTTAATTAGAGTAAATTTGGAACCCATTAAGTCTGAAATGGGAGTGGTTAGAGTCATTTAATATTAATTGGGAGCTAATTTGGGACCTATTAATGTTAATTGTGCTGAAACCATTTTCTAACAAATGACCTCTGCTCACCATTTCATCAATATCTCTCATAATATTTTGAATCTGTGAATGAGGTTAATTTTTCCAGAAACTAGACATCCAGGGCTTCAATTTGAGCATAAGAACGAGACAATTCCGATCAGAATTGAGTCAGATATGATTTTTCGAAGTTGGCTCTACAAGCTGTTACAGCAGCTACGGGAAAACCGAATTTTGGCTTGCTCCCCACTCCCACCAATCTCTCCATTTAATGCACCAGATTTTTCCCAAGGCTAAAATGAAGTCTAGGTTCATGATCCTTGTCAACCCTCATTAAATGGCCTTCCATTCATATTCCCTCCACCACTACTATATAAACCCTCCCTCTCCTTCATTCCAAGAGACAAAAACCCCCTCTCTTCTCCTCTTTTGAGTTCTAGTGAAGTAGAGTAGTCTTGTCATATCTTGGTCTTCCTGAGACTCAAGGTATTAAGTGAGACTCACTCTCCCTCTCCTAGTTCTTCTTTTTTTCTTCACCCTTAAGACCTCTATTAAGAGTCTCCTCCTCCACCGTATGGATCTTGCATGAAGGTATAATCCCTTTCCCTAACTTGTTTATTGTGTTGCCATGATGAGAATTTAGGATTAAAGCATGATAGTGATTATTTAAATTCTCTTGAATATGTTTGAATGTTCTTAATTGTTCTTATGTGTTCTTCACATGTTCTTGGTTGTTTATCACATGTTCATGCATATCACTAGTTTTAATCTTAAATCCACATAAAAAATATGAAAAACATGTTTGTTTAATAATTTTTTCAAGTTCTTGAATCTAGGATATCATCATCCACACACATTCACTAGAATTTATTTTTAAATCCAAATGAAGTGTTTAATAAATTGAATTAGGGTTTATCACATGCACACACTTTAAAATTGATAACATATTGGATGATGTGATATGAATGTTGGCCACCATAGTCTAGAAGACCGGTTTCACCGGGCAAGGTGGGTGCCTAACACCTTCCCACCTTGTAACATAGCCTCCGAACTTAGATCAAAGATTAGTAGATCAAATGCTTATCCTTGTAATTTTCAATTTCTAGATTGTAACTAGGAAACAAAGCCATGTACTTTATCTTAGATTGTATCTAGGACCAAAGCCATGTAATTTCCTATGTTCAATGTAAATTCAATTTCAAATTAATAAAATGATGAATTTTTCAATTATGGTTTTCTTATTTATTCCAACAATTAAATAAGTGGCGACTCCATTGTAAAACCCTTAATCTAAAGGGGAAAATATAACTAGTCGAACCTCCATTTTGAGAGGCAATTACACGACTCCACCCATTCACGTGGGTTTGGTTTGGCCCAACATTCCATCAAAACGGACCGGGGGCGCGGTCTCTCACAGTGGCGACTCCACTGGGGATATTGAGGGCTAAGCTTCAATTAGGTTATGGTGGCCAACCATGTCATTGTTTGTTTATTGCTTTTTGTATATAATATGTCTAATATGTAATTATTTTGCATGTCATGCATCATTTGCTTGAATGAAATTTATTTTATTTGTGTGCTAGCCCGGAAGCCCGGTAGTATTAACCGTGGATTGTGGTCTTCCTGAGACTCACATACCCAGCGGTGAACCTACCACCCACCGCGACAAGGATCATCTTGGTTATGCCATGGTGGTTCATAAGGACAAACTGTACCGTTCGGACCAACGCGGCGCTCCTGGCGTCACAAGTTGGGAGGTACGACGTCCTAGCTTGTGGGGACCTTTGACCTACCTTCTACCCATGATGTAATGACCCATAGAACCTACCTTTAGGTCGGTCCATGTAAGTTGCATTTCATTATGCATTTGTTTGGCCGTTGTTTGAACCATGATGACTCAAGTCCAACGCTTGAGCCCATCATGATTATTTGAACCTTGTATGATGTGAATAAACTCAAGCCCAAAAGCCTATGGTTGAACTCTACTTGGTATGGAAGCCCAAAATTGTTTGAGTCTAAGCCCAACACTTGAGCCCATCAAAGGTGTATACGCATGATCAACATCAAAAGCCAAAAGCTCACAAGATGCATGCATTTCAAGTGCAAGCCTAAGCCATTTCAAGCAAATATCAAAAGATCATAATCAAGGTTCAAGCCTTCCAAGTGCAAGCCCAAGCCATTTCATCATAATCAAGGTTCAAGCACACCAAGCCTCAAGCATCCTAAATGGACCAAGAAGAAGCAAGTGGTCCAACTTTGCCTCACTCCACATTTGGTTTGCAAAATCATGGTTAAGCTTAAAGTTTGTTTGTTTATTCCATGTTTCTATGTTTCTTTGAATTCTAAAAATTCATGTAGCATTTGATGTATTTTGTTCATGTATATATTTTAAAAAATTTCAAAAAAAAAAAGAAAAAAAGAAAAAGAAAAAAGTCTTTGGACTAGGGGCATTGAGCCTTTAAGTCATTTAAAAAAAAATTTCTTTGAAATAGGGGCATTGGACTTCCTAGTGATTTTTGCAAAAAGACCCATTTTTTTTCTTTCAAAGGTTTCAAGATTCTTTAAAGTCGTCTTTTCAAAATGGTACATGAGGATCCCTTGGACAAAACTTTTTCTAAATTATGATGTTTAAAGACTTAAACAATCAACTTGTACTAAGAAATGATTAATTTCATTTGATTCGTGTAAACACTTTTGCTAAATTACTTTGAATAAAAGAAGAAATGGTCTTACAAGGCAATCAAAGAAAATCTATCCATCAGAAAATTCAAAAAGCTCATGCATTCATTCCAAATTTCTGAAAACTTTAGTGTCTCCAATAGAGCATTCATACTTTTTCTTTTAAGAGGAATTTATTAAAAGAGCTCAAGTCACTGTGCCTACAAGCAAGCATTACTAGGGATAGGAGGCCATCTTTGGTTAAACCAAATTATTTCCCATTACCTAGAATGTTCATCATCCATTGCTAGCCCATTTGAGCCTTCAAACATTTAACTTTTTTTTTTTTTTGCATGAACCCACTAAAATCTAAACTTGAGGTTGGAAAAATTCAAAGTATGCATGCTTAAATCTCTCCTAGAAGACATGAAAGACAAGTAGAGAATTCATTAAGCTAAAGATAAGAGATCATCAAAGAAAAATGAGTTTTCACTCAATCTTGGAAAGAGAAATGAAATTCCATCAATGTGAGAGGAAAAAAAAAAGAAGTGTGCATCAAGTTTGAAGAACCTAAAATTCATCATGCCAAGAAGAGTAGAAGATTCATCTAAAAGAGAGCTCATCAAAAAAGGAAAAGGTTCATCAAGCATAGAAATGTGCAAGCACATTGAGGCAAGAAAGAAGTCTAGAGAGTGTATCAAAATGATTTAAGCTGAGGAAAACAAGGAAGGCAAAAGATCCCCAAAAACGTTCATTCAATCAAGAGATGAAAGATTTTTTTTAAAAAAAAAAAAAAAAAAAGGAGCCCACTAGGCTGAAAATCCAAAAAGACGGTCTAGGCAAAAGTTAGGGCCAAAGAAAAAAAAAAAAAAAAAAAAAAAAGCCTGCTAGGCTGAAAACCCAAAAGGGCGGTCTAGGCAAAAGTTAGGGCCAAAAAAAAAAAAAAAAAAAAAAAGCCCGCTAGGCTGAAAACCCAAAAGGGCGGTCTAGGCAAAAGTTAGGGCCAAAGAAAAGAAAAAAAAAAGAAAAGAAAAAAAAAGAAAAAAAAGAAAAAAATTTGGAAAATCCTACCAAGTTGGAAACTTGAGGATGCAACCTAAAAAGGGAAGAATTTTACAAGATGAAAGTCTAGAGGTATGATTCAAGAGGAATGAGCATAAAAACAAATGTTGATACAAGTGACCAATGAAGACTAGTGAGAAGATGACAAAGAAGAAATGAGAAAACTCCTCCAATACTTGATTTTTGAGTAATGCATACTTGGGGGAAATATCATAGGGAATTTTGAGCCTTTTATATCTTTCATTTCATAACCCAAACCCGGCCTACATTACAACCCATGAGTAAAGACCTCCTTGAAGTGTTGCTAGTTGTAGGCACATCTTAAGCTCTAATTTTATTTTCTCTTGAATTAAAAAGGAAAAATGCTTAATGTCCGAGGAAAAAATTTCTCAAATTTTCAAATCCTCAAAATGACTCAAAAAAAACTTCCAAACCTGGAGCACTCTCCTTATTTGCACCCAACAATGTGATCCATAAATATTATCAAATTTCATTTCTTGATTGCCTTTGGAGACTCAATCTGACGATGTTCAAAAGGATGAAGCAAATTTGATTATATGAGTTTAATGATCTTGATCCTTCCTAATCAAAGAGATTTGTTTGGTTCTTAAACACTATGATTTTCTAAAATGGTTGTTCAAAGGATCACATCTTGTTCAAAAAAAAAAAAAAAATGGATTTGTTTTTTTCAAAAAAAAAAAAAAAAAATCATTCTTTTTCAAAATCCAATTCTCTTGAACTACGTCTGGACCTGATCCTCTATGAGAGAGGTACATAGGCAGCCTTGCAGAGGCCTGGTCTCATTCACCTAAACAACCTTGGAGAACAAAGTCAAAACAATGTGACAAAATTGTTTGGGTGCATGTTAGGTTAAGCCCATTTGTTTGCATTAAGCATATTTAAACTTGGAGCGTTGGCCTATTTATATTGTGTGCAAGTTTTCACAATAATTGGTTTCTAACAAGCTAGAGAAAGAAAGTCTTTTTGCAGGAACCAAGGATGGCGGACCATGATCTTCTTTCATGTAACCCAATGGTCACAACATTAAATAAATTCAGCTTCAATCTAAGCATGGAATATGCCCCAAACTAGGGGCATTGGGTAAGTACTTCCAATTCATATCAATGAACAAATCCATGGCTAATTGAAGTTATCTTTTTGCAGGAATTAAGCAAGGACTTATCCAACAATCCACATCAACTTCCAGCCAAAGTTACTCTCATTCAAATGATAGGTTTTTCAAAAAAAAAAAAAATCATCATGAATTTATCTTCATATTACTCCATCTTTATCTTCATCTTCTTCAGTTTTGATAATGAACAAATCTTCATATTTCCAAAAAAAAAAAAAAATTCAAAAAGGGCCTTGGGACTATAGGCATTGGGCTCGTACTTCTTAGGTTACCATAAAAAAAAAAATCGTCAAACAAAATTTTCAATTCCTTTCAAAAAAAAAAATCATCAATCAAAATTTTCAATTCCTTCAAAAAATTCAAGATTTCCAATCTTTTCCAAAAAAAAAAAAAAAAAAAAAAAAACTTCATTAAATTCTTCTTCAAGAACAGAAAGTTATGATCATTTTTCATATTCTCCAGTGGTGCAACATCAAGTCAACTGTCTACCCTCAGCATTCATCGAAGCATGGAATATGTCCTAAACTAGGGGCATTCGCCAGGTATGCCAAATTCTTTTCAATGAATGACTCTGTTACTAATTGAAAATATTTATTTTGCAGGTACTAGGGTAAAAGGCCCACACACATCGGCATGAGCAAAGATCCAAAAATCCTAGGTCTCTGAAAACATGAGCCAGGATCTAGAACCTTTGGTCCTTTGAAAACATGAGCCAAAGCCCAAAAAAACCCTTGGTCCTCTAAAAATATGAGCCAAGATCCAAAAATCCTAGGTCTCTGAAAACATGAGCCAGGATCTAGAACCTTTGGTCCTCTGAAAACATGAGCCAAAGCCTCCAAAAACCCTTGGTCCTCTGAAAACATGAGCCAAGATCCAAAAATCCTAGGTCTCTGAAAACATGAGACAGGATCCAAAACCTTTGGTCCTCTGAAAACATGAGCCAAAGCCCAAAAAAACCCTTGGTCCTCTAAAAACATGAGCCAAGAACCAAAAATCCTAGGTCTCTGAAAACATGAGCCAGGATCCAGAACCTTTGGTCCTCTGAAAACATGAGCCAAAGCCTACAAAAACCCTTAGTCCTCTGAAAACATGAGCCAAGATCCAAAAATCCTAGGTCTCTGAAAACATGAGCCAGGATCCAGAACCTTTGGTCCTCTGAAAACATGAGCCAAAGCCTCCAAAAACCCTTGGTCCTCTGAAAACACGAGACAAGATCCAAAAATCCTAGGTCTCTGAAAACATGAGCCAGGATCCAGAACCTTTGGTCCTCTGAAAACATGAGCCAAAGCCCCAAAAACCCTTGGTCCTCTGAAAACATGAGTCAAGATCCAAACATCCTAGGTCTCTGAAAAAATGAGCCAAGATCCAAAAATCCTAGGTCTTTGAAAAATCAGCTAGGATCCAAAACCTTTGGTCCTTTGAACACTTGAGCCAATGCCCAAAAAAAACCCTTGGTCCTCTGAAAACATGAGCCAAAATCCAAAAATCCTAGGTCTCTGAAAACATGAGCCAGGATCCAGAACCTTTGGTCCTCTGAAAACATGAGCCAAAGCCCCAAAAACCCTTGGTCCTCTGAAAACATGAGCCAAGATCCAAAAATCCTAGGTCTCTGAAAACATGAGCCAGGATCCAGAACCTTTGGTCCTCTGAAAACATGAGCCAAGAGCCAAAAATCCTTGGTCCTCTGAAAACATGAGCCAAGATCCAAAAATCCTAGGTCCTCTGAAAACATGAGCCAAAGCCTCCAAAAAACCCTTGGTCCTCTGAAAAATATGAGCCAAGATCCAAAAATCCTAGGTCTCTGAAAACATGAGCCAGGATCCAGAACCTTTGGTCCTTTGAAAACATGAGCCAAAGCCCAAAAAAACCCTTGGTCCTCTGAAAACATGAGCCAAGATCCAAAAATCCTAGGTCTCTGAAAACATGAGCCAGGATCCAGAACCTTTGGTCCTCTGAAAACATGAGCCAAAGCCCAAAAAAACCCTTGGTCCTCTGAAAACATGAGCCAAGATCCAAAAATCCTAGGTCTCTGAAAACATGAGCCTGGATCCAGAACCTTTGGTCCTCTGAAAACATGAGCCAAAGCCCTTGGTCCTCTGAAAACATGAGCCAAGATCCAAAAATCCTATGTCTCTGAAAACATGAGCCAGGATCCTTGGTCCTCCATTTTTTTTTTCTTGATCTCAGGTAAGCATGTTTTGTACTCATTCAAAAAAAAAAAAATTGCATCCATGAACTACCTTTGGACCTGATCCTCCCACCAAGAGGTACCTAGGCAATCTCCCTTGAGATTCGGTCCACATTTTGATCCATAACATGACCATCTACACTTTTATCTACATGCATCATACATTCACCATGGTTAAATACTGATTGCAAAGTTGGGTGTCTCTTTCATACATTGACATTCGCTTTTCAAGCTCTGTCAATGAGGGGCATTCTGTTGACACCCCATTTTGCAACCCGTATTTAACTACGCATGGAGGGTAAAAGGGTAATTTTGCCTTAGAAATATGCATCTTGATTCTAGCAATTAGATCCTTGGACTCATTTCACCAAAATGATCTTGATGTTGTAACGATCAAATCGACTGGTCATAAGCCCTAATCGAACCACCAGATTGAAAGTTATCATCAAATCAAGCTTTAATGGCTAAGATGTACTATCACAAATTGAGTCCAACTATATATGATTATGAACAATTGATTTCAATTGGTTATAGGAGTGATCAATTTGAGATCAATGATGTGTCATAATTTGATTGGTTAGGACTACATTTTATGGTGAGGTTGCATACACCTAATTAATTAGATAGTTAAACATTAATTATTCAATGAGTAATTTGTGTAATTATCTTTTAATTAGAGTAAATTTGTAACCAATTAAGTCTGAAATGGGAGTGATTGGAGCCATTTAATGTTAATTGGGAGCTAATTTGGAACCTATTAATGTTAATTGTGCTGAAACCATTTTCTAACAAATGACCTCTGCTCACCATTTCATCAATATCTCTCAGAATATTTTGAATCTGTGAATGAGGTTAATTTTCCCAGAAACTAGACATCCGAGGCTTCAATTTGAGTACAAGAACGAGACAATTCTGATCAGAATTGAGTCAGATATGATTTTTTGAATTGGCTCTACAAGCTGTTATAGCAACTACGGGAAAACCGAATTTTGGCTTGCTCCCCACCACCAATCTCTCCATTTAATGCACCAGATTTTCCCCAAAGCTAAAATGAGGTCTAGGTTCATAATTCTTGTCAACCCTCATTAAATGGCCTTCCATTCATATTCCCTCCACCACTACTATATAAACCCTCCCTCTCCTTCATTCCAAGACACAAAAACCCCCTCTCTTCCCCTCTCTTGAGTTCTAGTGAAGTAGAGTAGTCTTGTCATATCTTGGTCTTCCTGAGACTCAAGGTATTTAGTGAGACTCACTCTCCCTCTCCTAGTTCTTCTTTTTTTCTTCACCCTTAAGACTTCCATCAAGAGTCTCCTCCTCCACCGTATGGATCTTGCATGAAGGTATAATCCCTTTCCCTAATTTGTTTATTGTGTTGCCATGATGAGAATTTAGGATGAAAGCATGATAGTGATTATTTAAATTCTCTTGAATATGTTTGAATGTTCTTAATTGTTCTTATGTGTTCTTCACATGTTCTTGGTTGTTCATCACATGTTCATGCATATCACTAGTTTTAATCTTAAATCCACATCAAAAATATGAAAAACATGTTTGTTTCATAATTCTTTCAAATCCTTGAATCTAGGATATCACCATCCACACACATTCACTAGAATTTATTTTTCAATCCAAATGAAGTGCTTAATAAATTGAATTAGGGTTTATCACATGCACACACTTTAAATTCAACATGCAAATTGATTGATAACATATTGGATGATGTGATATGAATGTTGGCCACCATAGTCTAGAAGACCGGTTTCACCGGGCAAGGTGGGTGCCTAACACCTTCCCACCTTGTAACATAGCCTCCGAACTTAGATCAAGGGTTAGTAGATCAAATGCTTATCCTTGTAATTTTCAATTTCTAGATTGTAACTAGGAAACAAAGCCATGTACTTTATCTTAGATTGTATCTAGAACCAAAGCCATGTAATTTCCTATGTTCAATGTAAATTCAATTTCAAATTAATGAAATGATGAATTTTTCAATTATGGTTTTCTTATTTATTCCAACAATTAAATAAGTGGCGACTCCATTGTAAAACCCTTAATCTAAAAGGGAAAATATAACTAGTCGAACCTCCATTTTGAGAGGCAATAACACGACTCCACCCATTCACGTGGGTTTGGCCCAACATTCCATAAAAACGGGCCGGGGGCGCGATCTCTCACATCTTGACCTAGTTCATATTCTCTGAAGAAGTTGTTGTGTATTTGCACCAAAGGGTTTTGTGACCAAGCATCTTCCTGATCTTCATCGTATAGGATGAACTGAAGAATTTTGCAACCAACCTCTCCTTCTAAGTTGGTGTTGAAGTCGCGTACTGGGATCCGCGCATTGGTTATTCACGTACTTGGGAGCCGTGCATCAAAGGTGGGAACTGTCGCTACAGATCAAGTCCAATTGGGTATTGGGGTAAGGGTTCAACTGTAGGTTGGTAAGGTACTTGAGATTCCTTTACTTGTAACTGCTTGATTTGATAATAGTGGAGTTTCGGGAGTGGTGACCTGAAAATCACCCGGTGGGGTTTTTGCCGTAAGGGTTTTCCCCATTCGTAAACAAATCACCGTGTTATTTAATTTCCGCTGCATATTTAGTTTTTGGTGATTTGTTTGTGCTTCCACGCAATTGCATGATTAATTGATTAATTAATAACTTGGCTAATTAATTAATTGGTATAATCACAAGGGGTCATTCAGATTGTGGCCTATCAAGTGGTATCAGAGCAGGCACACTCTGATTAGGTTTAATCTTTGCTGTGTTGATCCATTGACCCCTGTTTGTCATGGATAGAGGACAGTCATTAATCATACCTCCTTTATTTGATGGCACTAACTATGCATACTGGAAAGTACGCATGAGAGCTTTCTTGCAGTCTTTAGATGAGAAGGTATGGCAAGCTGTAAAGATTGGCTGGACTAAGCCAAAAGAAGAACCAACCGATTGGGATGACGCAAAGATCAAGGCGGATAACTTTAACAGCAGAGCGTTAAATGCCCTATTTAGCGCAGTCACCAATGAGGAGTTCAAGAAGATATCCTCAACTGAAACTGCTAAGGAGGCTATGACCATCCTCTAGACAACCTATGAAGGAACAAAGGCTGTCAAAGACTCAAAACTTCAGAGGCTCACTACAAGCTTTGAAGAAATTAAGATGAAGGAGGATGAGTCGTTTGATGAGTTCTATGCCAAGCTCAAGGACATAGTGAACTCAGCCTTCAATCTTGGGGAACCATCCCTGAACCCAGGGTTGTAAGGAAGGTGCTTAGATTTCTACCTGAGAGATTTCATGCCAAGATTACGGCAATAGAAGAATCAAAGGATATTGACAAAATTCCTTTGACTGAGCTGGTTGGAAACTTGCAGACCTACGAGCTAGGACTATCTAGGATTGGCAAAACAGGTAAAAGCAAGAGCATGGCCTTGAAGGCAAAGAGCAGTGATACAAATGAGTCTTCCGATGATGAAGATTCCAAGATGAAGTCCTACATTACAAGGCAGTTCAAGAAGTTTATGAAGAATGTCAATGGGAGGAATTTCGACAAGGACCGCAGACAATCCAGTTCTTCTCAGTTTAAGAGTCAAGATAAAGGGAAGAAGGATACTAAGGATGGCGGTCAGTACACTGTTCCTGTAGGACCAAAGTGTTGTGGATGTCATGGATTTGGTCACATGAAGCACGAATGCCTGACATATCTCAAGAGCATTGGGAAGAGTAAGGCACTTGCTGCAACCTTGAGTGACACTAAACCTGAAGATGATTCCGACAATGAGGATGACGGAATCTTAAATGCCTTCACTGCCACAGTTAATCCTACTAAAGGGATTGTTGAAGAAGTGGATAAAGAAGAAAAATTGGTGGAGTCCAAATTTGAGAAGATGGATGATCAAGATGATATCCATTCAGCCTATGAGAAGCTTTACAAGCTCTCTGAGAGGCATGAGAAATTGTATAGGCTGGCCACCAAGAAGCTCAGTGATGTGGAACTTGATCGTGAAGAGTTGTCCACAAAGTTTGATGAGGCAAATCAAACTATTAGAGCACTGAGGTTTGAGAACAACTTTTTGGCTGAGAAAACCAAGAAGCTTGAAGCGGAGCTGTTTCAAGTTAGAGCTCAATTGGAGAGGACTTCAAGTGCAAAGCTTGATGAGATGCTTAGCAATTAGAAATCTGCTTTGGATCGAACAGGCTTAGGGTATGGTCTTTCTTTCTCTAATACTGTTTCTACTAGCAATACTGTTTTTATTTCTCCTGCAAATAACACTGAAATTGAGAACACTGATGTTAAAACTGAATTAGCTAGTGAGAACTTAGACAAGGGTACATCTATCTTAGGAGCACCCCCTAAGCAAGATAAGAAAGATGCTAAAAACCCTAGGACTAAGAAGACTAACTCTTAAAAGCCTAAACAAAAGAAGCAGCATCTCTGTCATCATTGTGGAGCTGCCGGTCATACTCGACCAAATTGCTATAAGTGGCTAGCCACTCAACAGAGCAACGGCATGATAGCATCAAGAAGCCAAAATCAGCTTCAATCCTCTCTTGCTCCTCTTGGAGATCTTCTAAAAGCCCTCATGTTCCTTTCGAATTTGAACGGTTTCAAATCTTCCCCCTCACCGCCGGTTCAAGGGTTCAAGCAAAGGAAAGGTTCTTCCAAGGTATGGAAGAAAAAGGACTCTAAGTGATTTCATCACTTTCTTTTCCCTTCTTGTTTTTCTTGTTTGTTGCATTGCTTGTGTGTTTTGCATTTTTTTGTTGAGTCAGTCTAGTTTTATGCTTTGCTTTATTTAACATGTTTTTGTGTATTTACTTTCAGTTTTGTTTATTTTGTTTTTAATATAAAAATAAATAATAAAAAATTTGAAAAATCAGAAAAATACAAAAACAGTATGTGTTTTGTGTACTTTGGTACTTGTGTACCTTAGGATGGCCATTGAAACAAAGTCTTCTAAATTTTGTATCTCTTGTAGCTTAGATGAGCATCTCTATGCACAACTAAGCAAGTGAGCTTTGTGGCTCTTGTTTGTGATGAGTAAGATTAAGTTATCTCTTAAAACTTAACACTCATATCACTCTTTTTGACGGGTAGGACTAGAAAATCCTAAGAGAAAGGCATAAATAATCATCTCACCACTGTTGCTCACCAATCATAAATGACACCTGTATACTTCGGCATAGCAAAAGTGCAGTGTCATAGATACCTGTATGCTTCGGCATAGCAAAAGTGCAGTGTCAAAGACATTCATATGCTTCGGCATAGCAAAAGTATGTCAAATGCTTAACATCTTGGGTATCTTTTTTTTTTCTCTTTTATATGCCCATGTATGGTATGCTAAAATAATAAAAAATATATACATGCAAAGAAAATAAAAAGTAAAAAGATAAAAAATGCTTTAAAAATGGTTGCAAGCGTGTATTCTAGGAGATGTGGGAGTTATAGGATGTACCTCGAAGGTGATAGTCTCCATCAAACAGTTATGATTATGTGTGAGTTAAAGTTATTTTCTCATATCTCAGATCGTCATAACATGTATACACGTATGCAACCTTGCGATATTTTTCACACACAACACGCAATATTCTTTGCTACTTTTGATACATGTGCAGGTACAATGTGATTTGGCCATCACAAAGGTTTTACATGTGCTAATGTATACTCACTAAACTGTCTTAACTTGTTTTTGAAAAATAAAATTGGTTAGACTTGTTTAGTGTGTGTGAGTGTTTTTGAGGATCCATGTGCTTAAATTCTTGTCGAGAGATGATTTTGAGAGCTTTATATGTTGATTGGATCTATGGGTGAGGTGTATGTTGGATTGCATTTATGTCTGTGTTTTTCTCTTCTCGAAAAACTGCTTTTAACTGCTGGCTCGACACCTCCTCGATACCTTGTTATCCGTCGAGCTTCTCAAGCCTTTTTCTTATCACAATCTCGACACCTGTCTCGACACCTGGTGGATCGATCGAGAAAGTTCTTGTCTCCTCGATACCTCCTCGATACCTTGCCGTTCGATCGAGCTTCTGTTTTTTGAAACTGGTTCTTATACCTCGACACCTCTTGATACCTTTAGCTGTCTACGGCCAATTCCTCGACACCTTCCTCGACAGCTTCCTCGATACCTCTTGACACCTTAGCTGTCAAGATTTACTGAGGTGTCTATATAAGGTCAGTCGCGATTTTTTCTCTCATTTCACTTGATTTCTCTCGATCTGTCCGAGGCAGTTCCTCTCCCAAACACCCTTTTCTCACTCAAATCTTCAAACCCACTTGATTTTCGGTCTTCCCTTGGTTTCAATCACTTGGTAAGATCTTATTTCCCTTCCTTTCTCTTGCATTTCATGTTTTGAAACTTAGGTTTTGGGATTTTTGGAAATTTTTGGGTTTTTTCAAAATTAATGAGTTTTTCTTGAAATTTTGGGTTGGGTTTTCACTTAAATTTTTTCAAAACGTCATACATTGCATTTCATGTGCATTAGAATGATATTTACATGCATTTAAATGTGTGCTCTATGTTTGTGTGCTGGTAGGATTGGATTGGGCTGAGCCCATGATGTTTTTCAATTTGTATGTCACATGCTCATGCATTCCCATGCATACGTACTTTTTGTTCAATATATTTGATATATGTGAACTGTGTTGGGACTTTTTTGATTGTCTCCCTCTCTATCTCTTTCTCATTCTTTTACGTTAGTAGTGTCTATGGCACCCAAACGTAAATCCACTCCGGCTCGGAACCCTCTGCGTTCTGGAGCTTCCTCTTCTTCTGACTCTGCTCCTCTTAACCTTCGGTTTCGTGATGGAGATGCCCACAAGGCATTTTCGGAGAACTTTTCTCGACGAGGTGTTCATTCAGAACGCCAAGTCATTTTGGCGAACTTCGCCGACACTGACCTTCCCTCTGTCATTCACAGTAGGGGATAGGAGTCACTGTGTGACGTCCCGGTCACCTGTCCTCTTGTGCTGATTCAGGAGTTTTACTCCAACATGCACGGGATAGATCGTTCAGTACCTCTTTTTTTCACTCGCGTTTGAGGTACGCGCATCCCTGTCACATCACAGCTAGTTGCGGATGTGCTTAGGGTTCCTAGGATAGATTTTCCTGATTATCCTTCCTGTGAGCGTCTGAGGATTGTGTCCAAAGATGAGCTCATTTATGCTTTTTGTGAGCACCCTGCTGATTGGGTTGAGCATCAGTACACATCATGTAGGCCTTTTGCTAAAGGTCCTAGATTTCTTAACATGGTGATGACTTTTGTACTCCATCCACTCTCTCACTACAACTCCATCACAGAGCCTCGTGCTCGATTTTTGTTATCTCTTTTAGAGCATCTTACTATAGATTTTCCTTCTCATTTTATTCTTTCTATCATAGATGTTCATCTTGATTCGGCGTCCTGTGATAAGCTCATCTTTCCTTCCGCTATCACGAGGATCTTACGCCATTTTTCTATTCCCTTTCTTGCATCCAACCACTTCACACACATATGTGCCATAGATGCCACTACCGTAAAATGTAGTGAGGCTCAGTTTAGGTAGCGACAGACGGATTTCACTCCTCCCTCCCGTTCAGCTCCATCCAGATCAGCTCCATCTACATCTGCTCCTTCTTCCTCTACGGGCGATGTATCTCTTGGAGACATTATGGCGCAGCTGCAGCGCATGGATACTCGCCTCGATACACTCTCCACTAAGTTGTATTAGGTGAATGTTCGTGTTGGTCGTATTGCACAACGGTAGGCGACCATGGGTGGTTTTGCTCCAGAGGCTACTTCTTCACCACCTTCTCCAGCAGCTTCAGACTCTGAGGATGATGATGATGATGGTGATGATGATGACGCTTCGGATGATGATGATAGAGATACTAGCTCTACTGATGAGATGTCTACATGACACTCTACCCTTTGTCACTCGTGACAAAAATGGGGAGTAGTTTTGGGTTATGAGAGTAGTCATCTTAGGGGAAAAGTTAGTATATGACATTTTTTATAGGGGGAGTGTTGATATTTTGAGGGATGTAGTGAGGTTTTGATGTATCTTTTCTTTTCTATTTTTTATAGATACATTGATCTTGTATATTAGGTCTTTTGACCAGTCTTATGTACATTGTACTTATTTTTCTTTATATATGTGGATGTATGTTTCTTTCACCTCTCTCTTCATGTGTTGTTTCTTCTCTATCTTTATACACATGTTCTTTATACTTGTATGCAATCTATTATTTCTGTTTCACACAAGATGCCTTGATGAGTTTTGTTTAAAGTGTTTTAGAAATACAGGTTGTCAAATTCTACTTGCCATAAATCTCTTCTTGCAAAGCTTTTCAAGAGTTTGCGTTAGGATAGATTTTATTGTATTAAACAAGTGAATATGAGTTGAGTGATTTATGACTTCTCTCATATGTTCATTTGTTGGTTGTAGTTTTGTCACGGATTGCCAAAGGGGGAGATTGTTAGGACATATTGTGTTTCCACTTGTTAAGAACATATGTCACTTATTTATGTAAATTGTCTAATCCTTTGACAAAACGCACTCTACTTGTAATTGGGTAGTTCTAGGTGTTTTTAATACTTCAAGAAACAAGGTTTCAAGGTCAAGTGTTGAAGTCATCAAGTCTATCCAAGAAAAAGCAAGCTTAAGTGCAATTTCATTAAAGCTCGACACCTTCTCGATAGCTACCTCGACACCTGCTATCTGTCGAGATTTATAATTTCAGATTTTCTGATGTGATTTTCTTGGGATCCGTGAATATGCTTTTGGGCTTTCTTTTCTTCTAACCCTAAACATATAAAAGGATTGTTTTAAGAGCCGTCAAATTGTACACAAGTTGCAAAAGCATTGAGCAATCTCTGTTCAAGGAAATTGTGATCAAAAGACGAAGTTCTTGACCCAGTTCATCTTCTCTGAAGAAGTTGCTGTGTATTTGCACCAAAGGGTTTTGTAACCAAACATCTTCTTGATCTTCATCGTATAGGATGAACTGAAGAACTTTGCAGCCAACCTCTCCTTCTTAGTTGGTGTTTGAAGTCGCGTACTGGGATCTGCGCATTGGTTAGTCACGTACTTGGGAGTCGTGCATCAAAGGTGGGAACTGTCGCTACAGATCAAGTCCAATTGGGTATTGGAGTAAGGGTTCAACTGTAGGTTGGTAAGGTACTTGGGATTCCTTTACTTGTAACCGCTTGATTTGATAATAGTGGAGTTTCGGGAGTGGTGACCTGAAAATCACCCGGTGGGGTTTTTGCCGTAAGGGTTTTCCCCATTCGTAAACAAATCACCGTGTTATTTAATTTCCGCTGCATATTTAGTTTTTGGTGATTTGTTTGTGCTTCCACGCAATTGCATGATTAATTGATTAATTAATAACTTGACTAATTAATTAATTGGTATAATCACAAGGGGTCATTCAGTTTGTGGCCTATCAGATATAACATATATTTTGATGTTCGATATGCTAAAAATAGCTTTTTAGTGGTTGTTGAGGTCTAATTTTTTCACTCATGCCACTTGCCCTAATCTTATTCAATCATATTTATTTATTCACCAAAAAAAAATCAAATTATCACCCATAAATTATTTTGCGCCTTCATGAATATTTCTCATTCCATTGGCCCAAAAATATTTCCTATCTCATTGTCTAAATTGGGCCACAATATAAACCATCACAAAAGCCCAAAACTTCTTATACTTGGCAATATTTCAAAAGCCCATGATTTAAGTTCATGGCAAAACTATTTATCAATACAATTCGAAGCCCATAGTTTAATCTCATGGCAATTTTATCAATGAAATTCAAATCTCATAATCAAAGCTCATGGTTCAAGCTTATGGCGAATTATTTATTAAAGCCCAATTCTTATTGGCAACATCAAAACCCATGCTACATGACACCATTAAAGCTCAATTCTTATTGGCAACATCAAAATCCAATTTTATTAGTAATATTGAAACTCATTGCTACATGGCACCACTAAAGCCCAATTATCATTGACAATATCAAAAACTCAATTCTCATTGGTAATATTAAAAGTCCAATTCATGTTGACACTATTAAAAGCCCAAGCTATCTACTTTGCACTATTTAGTAAAAATGCCAAGGTTGTTAATACTTGGAAAATACTATATTATAAGTATTTTACTTGAAACCCAATGATAAACAATTCTTGACAAATAAATTTGTTTAAGTTTATTAAACCCATTACTATAATTAATTTTACGTCATATTACAAGCCCCTGGAATCTATCTCATGGCAATTATCTATTTTCAAAACCCATGGCAATCATTTTATAAACCTCATGAAAAATTATGATTATTTATCTTAAACCCATGAAATTTATTTATTTCATACCATATTATAACTCATGGAATTTATATAAAAACTCATGGTCACTATTTATCTTATATCACAACATTCATAATATTTATTTCCAAAAATTATGGTAATTATTCATCCTACAAACTCATTATGATTATTTATAGAAATTCCCATGAGAATATCACATTATTCCATTATAGTGGTTGTTGCCATATTTTGTTTGAAACCCATGGATATTACCCCTATTAAAACCCATGGTAAATATTATTCACAAGAAATATTGGAGGTTATTATTTAAAAGCCCCAAAGAAAATATCATTTACCAAATAATCCATGGCAAAAATTATTTATCAAAGTACTATAGAAATAATTAAACTTATATAATACCCAAAACTTATCATAAATATTTATTAAAGTTCATGAATACATTTCATTTTTACTAACAACTAAAGCCCATGACAAATAAAATCCATGGAAATATAGGGTAGCTTTGTCCATTTTGTAGCGCTCACAATAAGAAAACAAAAGGATATGCCTAAGTGAAGAGAACCATCAAGTCAAAGGCCCACCGAAATACTCAACCATTATGTCCAAGCCCAACCTGAAATCTCAGCCAAAACATCCTATATGTGCAAACTGACCCAACTGGAGAACCCCTTTCAGTTCTGCCTTCTGCTAGAGAACACCTCAATAAGCAACCAAGCTCCCAAACCAAATTAGGAGCTGGCCACTTGTCCCATCATCCAAACTTCAGCAAACTAGCTTCTAAAGTACTAAAAATGTCTAAAAACTAATTCATGAACCGAGCACATGAATTCCAAAAGGGGAATTTTAAGGAAATTTGGTTTGGAGGGCATAAAAAGTTCTCCAATGGAGCTCCCTAAAGTAGGCTCAAAAATTGACACCTGATTTAGGGTGATAACTCCCACTCTTTGAAGCTCAAATCTTAGTTGTAGCAACCAAGTTTCTAGCCCCATGTTTGTCTTGATCTTATGGGTTGAGATCAATCTCCAAATTTCAGCACTTAATAACATTACCCAAAGAAGATAAACTACCCAAAAGCAAATCACACCATTTTTGGCCAAATCTTAGGTTAGATACTCTGAATTTCAGCTCCATCTAACATTACCCAAAGGAGACAAACACTCAAAAAAGAACTTGTACCATTTTTGGCAAAATCTCGTGATGGATACTTTGAAAATTCCCTTGCTAATCAAACCCAACATTTTTGGTCTTTGCTAATTGCTCCCTAAGCTTTATTATAAAAGGAAAGCACCATCTACTCATCAAGGGGGATGAAATCCTCTCAAAGTCCCCATCAATCTTGCTATTTTCAACCCTTAAAGGCCATTTGGATTGAGGGGGGAGGGAGGGAAAGTGGAGGGGAGTAGAGTAGAGTAGAGTTAGTTGAAAATAAGCTAATTTTTGGTCATTTCTACTCTACTCTCCCTCTCTCCCATTCAATCCAAACCGACCATTAATTTAGAAATAAGTTCCTTTTTAGTTCATAAATGCCCATACCCATCAACTCACAAATATTCCTTCCATTTTTTAACAAATCCCAGCATTATAGATATTCCTTAATTAGCCATAACCATCCTCTTTTGGCCATGGCCAAAAAAAAGCTGAGTTCCTTTACCATTTTATTTGCATATCATCACCCACTCATATAAGAGCAATTTCCATCATTTACCATACATTTTTTCACATATTCCATCATGGGTATAAGAAACTTGGTTAAATATTTGCTGCACTAAGCTAGTTTCTTTCTCTCCCTTCATCCCATCCTAAATTTTCCTCTTTTACTTGTAATTATGGCACATTTAATCCTTGTTTATTGTTATTACAATGAAGGTTATAAAGTCTTGGATACTACGGAAGTTTTTCCTCGTGTTAACTTAATAATAATGAGAAAAATATATGATTTTTATCATGTAAACACATTTATTAACTAATCAGACGTTACCGTTAGAGATATATCATATTCACTGCTAGAAGTCATAATTTGTCTTCCTTTACTGCTTAAACATTTTTCCCCTTTGTGTACTTGTTATAATGAGCCCACTTTTATATTAACCAACTGTTGTGGAGATGCATTTTGAGTTTTATTGTTATTCTTACTAAGATGCAACCTATATCTCAAGCTAAGGATTAACCTATGCCATCACATGATACCAAAAGCCTTTAAAAAAAATTTGGAGCTTTCCTTTTATAGTGAAAGGAAAACACCGATTCTTTTTAATTGAATATGGAAAAAGTGGGTTTTCACAGTAATATAGGTATAATTTTTTTTCCGTCTATAAAAGAGTTTATTTTTTCTTGTTTTAATTTATATTTTGAAAGAGTGTACGCAGTATTATAATTTGTGGTGATATATTTGCTCACAAATAAAATAGACAAAAATGCATTGGAGTTGTTTTATTTACATGATATGTATTTTCATTGAGTTCAAATTTGAAATGAACATGGTCTAAAACCCTTATTTTCTCCCTTCAATACTAGTTTGCCGCATCAGACTTTTAAAAATAAGAATCTAAATACAAACACACGATCAGATTCTCAAACACTTTGATCTAATTAAATAACCAGTAAATAAAAAACTAAAACCCAATATCCTTCTCGTAGGCAGAAGCTGCTAGTGTCGCCATGACTCCGCTGAGCCCAAAAGCATCCGGCGACGTTACCGGAATCTGGAATTTCCGCCAGATCCACCACGAATGTGGTGGTTGAGGCTTTCAAATTAGGAGTAGTGAGTAGTGATTACCAGATCTGCTAAGTAAATCAATAGAAATATTGCACGCCCACTAATTCACCATAAACAAAAGACTTCCACGAAATTTATGTTCTTATTTAACAAAATTGAAGAATGAGATATAGTCCCAGATTCTAGCTGTGTCACCAACGACTTCAAATCTTTCCTTTAGAAGCTCATATTCTTGAATACCCCAGCTGGGTATTGACATCTTTGATGCCGGAGTTCAACTGTGTAAATTCCATTTCTTTCAATGTGTATGTGTGAGAATTTATATATGTTTTTTTGGTTCTGAGATTTGATTCAACTTATCTACCATCAACGATGATGAACCCACTTGTCTTTTAGTCTTACAGAATCGGCTGCCGATTTACGCACGGAGTTATTTTTGTTTGTCTGATTTTTTCCATTTTTGATTTATTAATATTTGAATACATTCCAGGGGATTGTGATCATGTGTTAGTCAATACTCTTTTACGTGAAATCATTTAAAAAAAATCTGATGTGTCATCATTTTATTGGAGGGCATAAATGCCTATGTTTATACCATGTCCTTATTAAATTTATTGTCATTTAAAGAAGTATATTATATATACGCATGTTTTATTTCTTTAGACTAAGACAACATTCGGTTTTGGGTGTAGGTGAGGATTGAACCACCGATTTTTTATTCAACCATCAGAAATTTTACCAGTTGAGTTAACTGAAACCCACTTCTTTATTGTTAATTAATTGTTCCCTTTATTGTATTATTTTGGACTAATTTTTTTTTTGTTATTATTCCATTATTATAGCATTTGATATTTTCCTAACAGTTGGGAAATGGGACTCAGGTCAGCTCAGAGACGATGTCTTTGGATTCGTCTTTATTGTTTTGATCCTTCTCATTGTGGTTTGTGCTTAAGTGTCTTTGTCTTAATCTATATGCATCTCAACATGTATTCTCTCTCTCTCTCTCTCTCTCTCTCTCTCTCTCTCTCTCTCTCTCTCTCTCTCTCTCTCTCTCTCTTATTTATTATCATTTCAGACTCACACACTTTATAACTCTTATATCAACATTTTAAGATCACATTTTATCTCTTATCAATCACCTTTTGTTTTCAAAATTTGTTAGTAGAAGGAATTGTAAAACTTCATCTTTTTTAAAATTAATTGATTAAAGGAAAGGTTCTTATAGAAAGTTGTTCTTAGACCTTTGTATGTGGAAGTGCTTCCAATACAAATGTTGATATTATAATATAATTTTGGGGGGTTGTTTTTTTTCCAAGACCTGCTTCGCATTAATTTTTATTTCAAGTGGCACGAATCAATCTTTGAAGTCAATGCATTTGCTTGATTCTATAACTCTGTGAGATAATTCTTAAACTTATATCTAGTTTTGTTTTTTGTGTTGATTATTGGGATTTCTCTTGTTTTTTGACCAAGAGTTTGTACATTCAATTAAACATATGCAACAATAACTAAGTAGATAGGCAGATATAATTACATGTTGGTAGATTTATGGAAGACTGTAATACTTGCTTGAATCCTCATACAATTTTACTGCCAAAAAGAGGAAATGTCACAAATTGGCTTTGATGCTCAAATTGGCTTAGACTCATAGTGTATATCAAATTACAAGTACATGCATAAAGCAAGGCAATAGTAAAGACTGAAGATATATTCATCTGAGACATATATAGTTAAGACAATCAGATAAGGTTGTTCAATTTTCAAATACACGGCTAAATCAATCATTAAAAGACAGCAACCCCAAACATTACAAATTGCTTCCACTACTTAAGAGGGGGAGGGGGAGGGGGAGGGAGCAAGAGAATCATTACTTGTGTGAATAATAGAGGAGCTCAACGTCTGGACGAAGGAAATGTATGATAAGAGAAGATTCATCAAGTTTATCTGGGAGATTAAAGAGTTGAATCCATCAGTGGCTTTGGCCCACAATGATTTATATAGTAACGGTTGATATCTTCGATCTGCGTGGTTATACAACAATCATCCATGTCAATCTCAATCTCTTTATTGAGACCATTCAGAAGATTCACCACTTCCTCGTTTCCACTCTTTACATGTTTAATAATCCCAGCATTACGGAGAATGTTGATATCATCGACGGTATCCACTAAGCAATTCAAGAAAACAGCAAGACGAGAAAAACGGTGCTACATATCTGTTGCTCTGTTCATAAGCTATCAAGTTCCTTAACAAAGGGCCAGTGCCATCATCAATGAATAGAGTAGGAATCATCAGTACCATACGTTTAAACTTTATATCAAGAAGGTTATTACTTGATTTTTTTGTAGAATATAATACCAGCAGAACGCGGACTTTTAGCATTCCGAACCCAACCCTTCCCGGGAAGTTTGTCATATTGGTTCCACCTTACCTTTTTAAATGGTAAAGGTTGGTATTTGTGATCACTTGGAATGAACGTAGAATGAAACAAAGCTAATAGATGTGGATACTCGCCTCTCGTGTTCAATATATTTTTTGAAAATTTGTCCTTCCCAAATCTGAAGGGTTAAAAAAATCGGAGAGCAAGCTTGTTCAAAGGAGTTACTTTTCCCTTAAAGGTAGTAAGCTCAAATATTTTCTGTAGCGCAAACAGAGGAAGTTGGTTCTCAAGCATAAGCAAATCACGAGCAATAGTTGGTAGCATACACCGTGTTTCAAAAATGGGTTCCTTCACATCTCTTCCCCCTACAAAACAAGGTGTTACTGATTTTTTTTTTTTTGAAAAAAAATAAAATGAAAGACTATATATTGAACTAGAATTCATACAATTATGTACCTTGTAAATCTTTCCATATAAGCGCAGGAGCTCTACAATGAAGTAGCCGTCAAGGACCATCATCTGGACAAAATCATTACTATTTATATCCTCAAAATGCTCCAAATAGCATTCTCTGGTTTTTCCCTCCAATTCTTTCATGGCATTTTCAAGACACTTCACAGTTAAGCTCTAGAAGGCGATTGAGAATCCGCTTCTTTTGAGCTTCCATTGCTTTTAAACCCGGTTCGTCATGATGAAATGGACCAATGGAGACAATCTTGGGATTGTAAGCTCCTCCATCAACTTCTCATATACATGTGCAGGAACCCTAAATATCGACCATGACCATTCTCTGCCGATAAGAGGCTCTTCTTGCTCGTCTCTCAAGATTGTTGTTTTCGAGCACAACATCAGCACGAGTTTCTCCTTCGCCATTTTGCTCACTTGTCTGTACTCTTGGTACTTCACTACAGGTTT